>CM022301.1:376205335-376450987 GCA_011799875.1 Thinopyrum elongatum | reverse complement strand
AGTCCAGAAGACGGCCATGAAACAGAACCGACTCCTGGAGGGCGGCTTCATGGGGAAGCGGGTCCTAGCAGCGGGCCCCCACCCCCTCGCGCACTCAAAGTCAGAAACCAACTTAAACATGACGAGACGGGGGCATGGCTACAGTGCAAGCTGCCAACCCGAATCCTGGGCCGAAACAGGGCCAAGTGCGACGTACGGAGCAGGCGTACCACCCCACGCCCAGAGCGGAATGTGCCATGCCGCCCATGAAATCACCCATGCAAGAGGCCATGCTACCCAGCGATGTGCGGCCAGTACGGCCCCGCAGGTGGGTGGAGGGTACTACCTGTCACATGAGAAGCCAGAAGGCGGCGGAGCCAGGACCAGCCGGCTCGAAAGAGCGAGATCGGCCCCAGCAGGCCGGCTTCTCTCCCTAAGCCTGTGCGCCATAACCAGATGTGACGGGGTTGTGGCTAAAAGTGAACGCCCCTAGGCGGCGGGACTGTACTGTACCCACGCTCCCTCTGACGAGGCCTCGTTCATCAGGGAGCAATATACAGCGTTAAAGTGGTAAACCTGCCCGGTAGACGGCGGGACCCACCTGTGGCGAAGAAGCCGGCGACCAGCCGACGCTGCCGCCGGGTCCCACGGCCAGCAGGATTACCGTGGACCACTGGGGGGTAGGACCATATAAAAACCCCTCGGGTTACCACGCGCAAGGGGTTGGAATTTGGAGAACACCACACACCGAGCCAAGAAGTGCCCCACATTCATGTAGAGAGAGTGGGTAGGGCTAGCCTTGCCCTTTCTTCCCCCTCTAGCTCCCAAACAGCTCCAGGAAGCAAGCTTGTAGACTAATTGTTGAAAGTAGTGATCATGAGGAGACCAGCAGAGCAGGACTAGGGGTGTTATCTACTAGGAGAGCCGACGAACCTGGGTAAGGATTCGCAAGGTACGCGGTATCGCTACCTCCCGCTTTAGAGCCCGGGCGACGTAACTTGTGTCCCCCCCATCCATGATAAGCCATTCCTGGCATATGTCGCTCGATATCCCCGACAATGAAGCATATGGTTTTTAGGTTCGAAGGATCGCAAGTTGATTTCCATTATCTAGTGTTTAGAATCCTCTAGGGAGCCAAATTCATCTTGTGGCGAGTCCTCTATTAATAGGAGGAGAGAGTCATCTCATTGATCTCAAACCAATATCCATAGAAAATTTCTGTTGTATCCCAACTTGGGCCTCCTTCCTACACTCCAAAAAAATACAACCTTCCGTGTAATGATATGTTGTCATAGTAGGTCACGTTTTCTGTCATGCATGTACATCCATGAAGATTTTATGACAGAATCACGATATCATACCGGGGCTGTCGTAGAAGTGTTCCATGACAATACCAAAATTATTCATCACGGCAGTGTCCACTTCCCTGACGATTAAATGGCGCGTCATGGAGTGCTTAGTCAAGGGTAAACAGACACGTGGCGGCATCCACCGTAAAAGGGTCACCGTTAAGCTTCGGGTTCCGGTTGGATACGATAACCGTTTAACAGCCCAGGACCAATGGGGATTTCCACATGTAAAATCTCATTGCTGGAGGAACAACGTGTCGGCTCCTCGGGTGGGCCAGATGTCGTCCGTCCAATGGAGGGAGACGTGCCTAGATACGTCCGACACGTGGCACCGGCCCAACAGAGGCCCATATAGGTTAATTATTAATTTTAAAAGGCCGGCCCAGTCAAAGGCCATAGTAGTATTTACTCAGGTACTAGGGCCAGCACCACTAAAGGCCTACTATTGTTCACCAGAAGCAGATCTGGCCGTACATTGTTCACCAAATATTTGGGCCAATTACGGCCCCAGTGACATTTCGCCTGTTAGAGGCCCGATGTAGGACTGGGCCCATTTTCAGCCCGGTGTGTCTTTCGGCTGGGAAATGGCCAGGCTGCCCATGGGCAATATATGGTCCGACGCCGACATCGGCCCCCCAACAACGGCCCGTGATCAAGTGGGGGCAAAGTTCAGCCCAACGTGACTGGGGCCTGGTTAAAGAAATGTTGTATAATTAGGCCGTTGATGCCTCTACTAAGCTTCGGCCCTTTTCTTAAAGGCCCATGATATCAGTGCCCAATAAGGGCCGGAGATATGTTTCGGGCCTGGTAAGAATGGCCCGTCATATAACTGGGCCAATAATGGCCCGGTCTACATTTCAGACTGTGAAGGGGCCCGCAGATTGACTAGGAAAATTGAGGGCATAGCATGCATTTAGGCCTGCTAAAGGCCCATGGTTCTTTGGGCCGTTAACAGCAGCCGATATTCAGCCTGTTAATGGCCCGAAGCACATGGCCCAACTAAGCATGGGGGGGTTGTTTTTCTCCACTAAAAAGGCCCAACTAAACTTTGGGCGATTATAGGCCCGTGTAAGTTGTGGGGCTGGCGCCAAAGGTGAGTCCCCCCCAATTGGCCTTTCAGGCCCCAAGAAAGAAAGTTGCAGGCTGGCCCACTTGTGGCCGCTAAAAGCAGTTCCATTAGAAGGCGAATGTTTCAGCCCGGTAGGTCGGACTAATCGATTTTCGCCATTTTTTCAAGTAGCGAATGATGGCATTATATGGTAACTAGTAGGAATTAAGACAAAACCTACTTCTATACAAAAAGAAATTACAAACATAGTAACTTAGAATACTAAAACCTTACACTAGACAATAAAGGATTTATGGTTATATTACATCAACTGGGCAGCGAAGTCGCCACCAGTGATCATTAAAGGCGCAACGAAGAAGCAGATTACAAAAAATGGTCATTGCAGCGTAACAAAAAATATTGAACCCAAGACCACTCCAAGGACAGTTCAAGAAAGGTTAGGGCCTTGTGCGGGAACGTTTGCGCAAGCTACATGAGCCAAGGCTGTGGGACCGGCCTAGCATGGCGGTCATAGCTTCCAGGTGTAGCTATTTAGCAATGAGGTTTCTCATTGGGTTCTCCATCAAATCTCTTCTTAAGATAGGACTTCAGTCGAAGTTGAGTTACAGAATGCCTTTCTGCTAGAACTTGGGACTGAAGAAGTCGAAAATGATTTCAGACAGAGAATTCTATAGCTTGTTGACTGTAGTCTCAAGTAACGTGACCACTGCATCCAAGACAGACTTTGGGGTTGTCTCGCTATCTTCAGATGTTTTGCCTCTTTGCTTGCAATATAGGTGGGTGCGGTCTACAGCCTTCAGCAGGACTTGTGCATGCCATCAGGCATATCCCCTGAAAAACAAGCAGAGAGATGACAGGTTTTGCAACGTGTTATTAAACAAGATGGTAACTGTGCATGTCAATTCAATCCAATTTCAAATTAGAAAATAAAGAGTAGTTCCCAAAATATCAATAGCATAATTTGGCATTGTTCATAATGCGGGGAGCTTCACCACACTTACTGGATATCATGTCAACCAAAACAAGCATAGAGAAGGGCAAAGACAATCATTGTTGTATCTATTTTGGTTAATGTGCATGAATGGTGTTATATCATCAGCCATCAGTAAGATTTAAAACAGGAGATGGACAAGGTTGCAAACGTGGGCTGCGTCACTACACACCGGATTATAGATCCCACAAAAACAAGCATACATTAGGGGTATGAGTAATATGCATGGTATGAATAGGAAAATTTGGTTTACAAGTAAAACTGGAAATTACAGTGTTTGAAACAGGCATTTTGATTAGAAATAGCCAAACTAAACAAAAGTGACGATAGGGAGTATGAGCAAATTAAACAGCAGGTGAGGATAAAGGCTTTAGAAGGACTGGCTTACATACAAGTTAACACCGGCTTTATTAATGCCCTTCTCAATGTCAAGGGGAAGGATAACTCAAGAATTTCAGCACAGATCTCTTCATAAGCATTGCTGTACTCTTACATTTGTAGAGAGTAATTATAGATAGATAAAATGGATGGGATTGAGGAAATGATATAAGATGCCCGATTTGTGATGCTACAAACCAACTACAACCCTGGAAGTAACAAGCGTTACGGAAAAAAGTCTGACAAGAGAATGGGCATACACTTCGGCACTGGCATTGTCTGTGTTTTCACTTTTTGGTAAGATTAAAATAGAGATTGATATTTTTAGTTAAATGGTGGGCGAGGGAGATTAATGCAGAATGATACACAATGAACCAATCCCTTTCCCATAATTATAAGAGGGTTTGGAACACTGGGTGTCCTGTAAAAAATGCTCTTTATATTAGGGGGGACGGAGGGAGTAGACTGTTAATGTAAGTACAGTGATAGACGACGTTCAGTACTTACAAGAGGACTGCTGAGCTAACCTTCTTAAAAAGCATTGGGTTGATCAATTTATGTAAGAGTCGATACGGATCTTATCCACCAAAATGGAGGAAACGAGGGCTAAACATGTGACAGTGATGCTACATAATCAACCAGCTATGAAAGTAAGTATGGTCATACAGGCAAGAAGAGGTACTCACAAAGCAAGCAGTGTGGCGTAGGATAGTGCAGAAGATTAGGTGGTAACTTGAGAACATGCATGTCTTCTGCAAACAGTTTTCGTACAAGTGAGGACGTTAAGTAAATGCCAGAAATGTGTTCAAATGTGATGTGATTGTTGTGATATCATAGAAGTTACCTTACGCCGCCAGACGAGACCCCAATGTGTAACAAGATATTCGTCACTGTCTGATAAATGTTAGCACGGATTTGGGAGACTTTACAGAAATTTCGTTTAGAAGGCTTGCCATCGAAGTGCCGCTTGCCTCTAGGTAGGAATGAGACTTCAATCAACGGTTGCTTGAAAAGGGCAACCAACCCTTGTTGTTATTGACTATCAGTTTGGTCCTTGCCTATTTAAAAAAAAAAAAAAAGGGGAATGAAATCTTTATGTCTTCTGTCAGCAGACACATATGCAGTAATTACCATGAATAACATGAGTACATTACTGATGTGTAAGTTGCCAGAGAAGATTGGAAAGGGTTCTCTTGTCTGTGGTTAAAATCTTTCCATGAAGGAAAGATGCGCACAAAGTTCTGACAAAACAATATTAAGCGTCATACTTCTTAAAACTGGGAAGAAGGTGGAACAGGAGTCCTATTGTTGGACGCGATTGGGGGCTCTCTCTCGTTTTTTTGTGCTCGAAAAGGGGGTTTGGCAACTGGATTTGGTGTTCTATTTGTGGAATGGAATGGGGGGTTTTGTGTCATAGAGGCTGGGCTCTATGGTCAATGGCATCTTCATACTGCTTGCTTTTGAAGCGTGGGGGTCTACGAGTTGGGCATCAAGAGAGGGCCAGATGTAGTGGATAGAGTCTGTAGAGTTGTGGCCATGTTTTCTGGGTTGGGATATTGAACTACACCTATGGTCTATTTGATTTATTAGGTGTCACTTACCTTTTCCAAATACGTTGTTCATGCTCCTCCGCGATCATCAAATCGCCCTCTTCCTTTTGAACGTTGATACACAAGAAACAACCTTTGAATGGATAAAATAGGTATGATGACAGATGGAATGTACTGAAAATGATAGGCAGGCGTATTCACATTACCACGATATGTAAACTCAGCTAAATGGCAGTGCAACAAAGTAGAGCAAGGAAAGCATCGGTGCATTTTGCAAGCTAGGTGCGACCAATATAACCTTGGAAAGTTAGAGCAAGCACCGTGATGGGTATGAATAAGATAGGGCATCTGCATCTGACTCCTCCACTAGGGAGCTACATTGACTTAGGTCTCCCTCTAGCTCAGAATCCTTGGTTAGATCATATTCGGAGCAGAATCTGGTAAGTGGAGATCGTTTGCATTTGCATGCATCCAGACTTGATTTCAGTCCCTTAATGCCAAAGTTTGAAGCCAGGGCATTATTCTGCTTATTTTTTCATGTGCACAAGCTCATATCATTATGATCTGTTCAGTATCTTGAGATTCATGAAAACATAAAAATAAAAAACAGTAGTAAGATTATCTATGAAGGCATGCGGATTCAACTCGAAGAGTGTCTCCCTTACAAACCCTGCGTATACAAAAGTTCACCACCCAACCGTGCTGGACCAGACCACAAAAGAGAAATACAAACCTCTTATGTCTCTATACAGGAAGACACACATTTCAAAACTGCAGTCAGGAACATTAGAATCATATCAAATTCGTGATTTGAACAAAATAAACTAAGGAATTATTGAGTGGCATAATGTTTAGCTTCAAGGTGGAGTGCTGGTTTAGTGCGACACAAAGCAAGTAGGCAGATTGTATCCATGTAAAAAGATCGTAGTCATTAAAAAAGGTGGATATGACACTTTTCTTTCTATCACAAGGCACGTTCGTTTGGCCCACCACATGATGGAAGAGATCACACAGAGAAATACTATTCACTCATATCTGCACGGGTTCCAGTATTTTGAAATACGGTGGTCCAACACTAAAAGAATATTGACAACAACTAGGACAAGGCACGCAAGAGGTAGTGAATCAATCATTACTGGGAGTCTACTAGGGACAAAGATGGCAGGAATTTGTTAAAACTGTAGTAAGAGACGTCCAAAATCTGAATCAAGAAAGTTGGGTCTAGCCACTTATGTTTGCAAACTAATCGACGTGAATTATTGGATATCATATCAAATGAGTAGAAGGACAAGTAAAATTGTCAACAACCTGGCATGCAGTAGTAATCTCGATCAATGTCCGTATGATGAACCAATCCAAAATGCAGGTCTGTTCCTAGGGCCGAATTTTGAAACACTGGAACTTTACAGGTAGGTACTAAAGATTATTAAATACATTATGAACCAGTAAGTGTAGGTAGCATCAAGTAACAAAAAACCCTAATGACAGTCCTGCTAATGAGTTAATGAATTCAATTAGAAAATGGGTGATGAGGAGGGATACTGAGTGTTGAGGACGTATCTCAGGATAAATCGGGTGCTTAGTGGCTGTCACGCGCTAGCCCTGAAACGGGACTAGGAAGGTAAGGCACGGCGGCGCGCCCGGGAGCGTGACGCTGTTGGGCGAGCGGCTCCCTGACCTCCTGTTAGTCCGCACTCCTCCTAGAGGTCATGCCATTCGGGGAAGGCAAGTCGCCGGTGAGGCAGGCGGAGGGGGTGAGTAGTCGAAGCGTAGCAGAACAGAGGGGAATCGGGGCATGGGTCTGGATTCGACCCAAAAATCCATGTTGGGCCGCGGCCCACGTGGGCACCCTGTAGATCCACACGAGCGGCGTACATGCATTGTTCGAAACAAATTAGGAACATTTAGTGGACGCAATGTAAATGACTGCTGTTTAATATATCAAATTGCAGAGGGAACAAAAAGACTTGTTAGCTGGATGGGTGGAGCACGGGCTATATGAACGAATCACGATGCTGATCGTATAGGATATAAAAGGGGGAAACCTAGGCATGATCATTAAACCCCTATTGACGTGGCCATGGGCAATTTGAAAGCTGCAAACCGCAAAATGCTATTTTAGCAACCATGTTGAGCAACTAAGAACTAAATTCTAGGGCTGAAAAGAAAGTACAGTAACCAGTTACGCATCTATTTTCTTGGTTGAGACAAAAAGTATTGAGCAGTTATTGAAGTAGTACACCTCTCTTGTGGCGCCATGTAGGTCACTCCGGGGTGCGATGCTATTGGTGGCATTGAAGCAGATCTGCGAGGGATAGACGTGTGGCATCGGGGGACTAAGTCCCGTTGCGGTGGACAGAAGGTCGTGGGGAAGCGGCCCCGACCAAGGAGGAGACGACCGCAACGATGAAGCGAGAGGGCGGAGCAAGGCTCTGGTCCGTCGCCGAGGAGAAAACGTCCATCTCTACAGTGGACAAATGCGGTCTTGGTAGGTCGCTCGGCATGGTGGAGTGAGGCGGCGATGGGATGTAGGTGGCGACGAAGGAGGCTCGTGTGGGGATGTGTTCTAGCGCGGACGGTTGTATGAATGGGAAAGGGGGAGAGGGAGAGGTACGGGGGGGAACCATGTTTTTGGGAAACGCCTGTCTGAAATATGGGAAGTTATGAACTTAGCCCGTTTAAAATTTTGGATGTCTCGTCGTTGGGGATAGGACGGTAATCTCGCTATCCCCCATATTTGCCCAGAGCGATTCGTCGGCGACGAGGAGGGGTTTGTTGCCCCGGTTGGCGCCCACGGTGTATGACAGGGCTGATAGGTAGGGCGGTTGTGTCACCGTCTGAGTGAAGTTACAACCTGCCTCTATTGAAATATTTGCCTACATCGATTTCGGCCGAGTCGAGTTTGTTTTGCCGCCCACCTGTATGAATGGGGAAATGGAGGGAGAGACAGAGGTCTTTCGGCGAGATTGAATCAAATGGTTTTGCCACCCATGTTTGGCCCCACCATGTCTGAATGGGCTCAGAGGTGGTCGTGTCACGTCTAATTGAGTTACTAACTACCCTATTGAGAGCAGTGGAATCGGGCCGATGGATTGTCCGTGTAAGGGGTAGACAGTAATTTCCATCATCGCAAACACTGCTTCGGGCAGCCAAGTCGCGGAGGGGATTTTGCCGCTTCTTTCAAATTTTGGGTAACAATAAGCATCCACGTTTACCCTGGCAACTAAATCGAATCCATTTTGTATTCTTTACGAATCTTTATAAATATTCTAGTGTTTTATATATCTTCAAAAGCACAACAAAGATGTATTCCATGTCATATATGAATATGATTACAAATGCCGATACTCGAATTCAGAAGCAGAATCCAGTTTTAAGGTGGAATCGATATTTGAAACCACTTAGTTCCAACTCAAGTGTCACACGCAGCCCATAATGTGTATTCCCATTTAGATAGTACACAAGCGATGTCTCAAGATTCAAATACCAGCGTCAATCAACAATATGTAGTTAAAAAACAACAGACATATAAACACTTATAGAGGTATATGGATGAATAATATCAACTAGCATACATAAGCCAGGCCGCTGTACTTTTTTGCTAGAAGAAGCATCATTTTTTAGCGAAGCTAGTACAACATCTTGGCCGTTTCGATGCGTGCCACTTAAGGACCATCTATACTACATTTATGCCTGAATGACATTCAGCCCGTTGGCATATTTGTAGGTTGGCACAGCATCAAAAGCAAATGGTCTTAGAGTCTTATCAATTAATACAGACTCGTGCTCAAACAAAATTACAAACCAAAAAACAATTATTACATGATCTCTAAAACAAATGGTTATCGATACATGAACAAACAACACAAAAGGTATTCAATGATGGAAAAATTATTTCACTATGATTTACCAAGTGGGAATTTATTTTCTTTTTTCCTTCAGGACCTTAACAATGCGGTCAGTCTCAGCTTGTTGCTTCGTTTTGAAATCCACCAATATTTAATGGTTGTTTGGTACTGCGTGATGGGTGTTTGCTTCTCAACATGTCAACTTCATCTCTAAGTGAAGAAGCAGAATCTCTTTCTACCAATAGTGTTAGCCTCTAGAGCATCAGCAGTTGGCAATCATGATGCATGATTGGGCAGGTGCCCACTCCTGTGGGATGATACAACGTCCATGGGGACCTCGCTCTTGATTCTGGGGCTAACGTTTTGCCATTAAAGTTCCGATTGGATCCAAAAAGTTGAAGTTAGCAAAACATCTCAAACTGGGAATTAGAACAGCAACCAGAACAAAACAAGGAATTAAAGAGTTTCGATGGATGCTGAAAAGTAGTTATTAAAATCACTGTAACCGGTTGCGCAGCAAAGCAGTTAAACAACAAGTTTTTGAAAAGGTACCTGTTGTGGCATTGGGTTTCTCTTGGATCCTGAAAAGTGAGTAGCCAGTACATGATTAGAGCAACCGGGTGTGCAGCAGCAAAGTAGGAAACAAACAAGTTTTGCAAAAGGAACTGTGGTGGCAATTGGGAGTTTCTCTTGGATCCTGAAAAGTTGGAGTAGTTCAGTAACTTGATTAGAGCAAACAAGTTCAGAAGAAACCGTTACATAAATATATTTTTGAAATGTACCTGCTGTGCCAATTGGACTCCAATGGATCCTGAAAACTTGAAGTTGGTAAGATGATTAAAAGCAACAAGTTACGGCAGCCAAAACAGGTAAAAAGGAAGTTTCTGAAAACTTACTGTTGTGCCAACGGAGTTTCAGTGGTCCTGCAAACCTTGAATGTTAGCAATAATAAATAAGTGTTGCAAGAGCCATAGAAACTAGCATCAAACTAGTAAAACTAACCAGTTTTGGCAACATATTTAATTACACATGAACTAGTAAAACTAACGAGTTCTTCGCAAACGTATAAATTACAAAGTCGGGTACCGTTTACCAGCAACACAGACATCTGTAAAAAAATTTATGTAAGCAAAAATGATTCCGACCACACACACACATATTATAATATATACGTTAAAAAGACGGTGTCCTCATATAAACCTGACAGTTGTTTATCATGAACATGCAAACATACTAGTGCTACAAGTGATAACCGCAAACCATTAAACAAACAGGGTATCAGAAACATAAAAATACATGTGATTTTGCTGCACCCTAGAAGGAATATGACACAGCTATCTACGTGCTTAAGTAGCTATTTAAGTTTAGGCAAACAGGCAATTCTTAACAGTAAGTATTCAAACCATAGATAGGCCACAGGCTAGGGCATATGTAATCAGTAGCAAACTAAATTAAGCCTAGCAACAAAGTGAATAATTTTGCAATAAGTGGCTAACTAAAATTCCGAGAAGCAGGTAAATGAACTTACGCTAGCACATTGTTACAGGCACACTGCAAATTCTTTTTCGCTTACAAAGTTCTATGAGGAGTCCATGGCATCAATTGCTTGAATACGCAGTCCCAATACTTCTTTCTTCCCACACTGCATTGGTAAGTCGAATGGTTAATTCTGATAAGATGGTGCGTCCTTGATATGTTAATTAGGAGATTGTCAGACTAGTTGTAGCAACACACATCACACTGGCTTTTACTGTATATTTCCTGCGATTACATTGGCATATCGAGATCTAAGCATCTACAATAGGAGTGAAAAGACGGCATCCTTCACTATTGACGAACTACAGTTCATAGAAACAAGCAAATTCAACCATTCTGTGGGTAAATCAAAAGCGCCACTGGAATATTTTTCACTACCAATCTACACGCCAAAAAGGCGACGCCACCGTAGGGGCTGGTAGGGTGGCCGCCTGGGCTGGCGGTGGAAAGGTGGAATGCTGCATCTAGTTGAATCGTCCAGGTTGGCCAGGCTAGCTTTGTTCGTCCCGGCGCCACGAGTAGGCAATGTAAAAATAAAGAAAAATGTTTTAATTTGGATGGGCCATTAACGTAAGTTGCAAGGCAGGCCCTTAAGCGGTCGCGGCCCACACGAGCGCCTCCCATATCGATGACAGCATGAAAATCCCAATTCGTTCGTCCAGCTCCAGTCTGGTTCGCTCCTAACCTAGCTGCGCTGGACAGACCGAACCAACACTTCCTTGCGTCCTCGTTGGACGCCGGTCGCCGGGCTTCAAGCAAATGGAAGGACAAGAAGATGAAGACCACACCGGGTGTAGCCTGGTGGGAGGCAGCGGCGGCAACACGGGCATGGCATCGAGCTTGCGCAACGGACAGTCGCAGCTGCTGCAAGAGCAGCAACATGTGCAACGAGCAGGTACATCACATCCTTGATTTATCTAATTCAACTGTTCAATTTCTGGGCCAATAGTTAAACCTGACAGTGTTGTAAAACTGCTTGTAGTAGGGAATCTATAAGAAAATGAAATCAATTTCTGCTTATTTTATAATCCCCCCAATCAATACTGAACTGACTGAACTGAGTGTCTAATCAAGTTTCAGTGCAAACATACAAGCTCATGTTGTTCTTGAGCCTGAAGTGTCTAAGAATAGACTGCTAATGAAGGATTTGATGCAAACATTTTACAGCGTCCTGGTGATGAAACTATAGGTGTCTAATGAGGGATCTAATGCAAGTATTTTCCAAGCTCATGAAGGATTTAGTGTCTAATGATGATCTACTATGTTGAGAGAGGATAGAGTTTGCCGGAATTGATGACAAGCCAATTATAGTACATTTCATGGCTTGAGGAAACGTCGAGGCCATCTACCAGAAAATCCCCATAATCATGACAACGTAGCATAAATACTTTCTAATCTTTTGTTTTGATAACTATTGGCATACTTGTGCAGGATAGATATATTGATATGCAGTTTGCGCACTGGTTATAGGTGTGCAATTACACTTCGATATTTCAGCCAGAGAACGAATATTCAAGCAGGTACAGTCCGTGTAGTTGTCCTTGTACACCATGTTGCATTTTGGTTTTTTGGTGCTTACATCATTTAGTGTTTATAATCGGAACTACTTTGGATCATTACCTGGTTTTCAAAGTGCTGTAGCTTCACATTTCTCAGTTATGTTGATTTCTGGAGGGGCAAGTGCCTTTGTATTTTATAAGTTAAATTTTTGCCCCTGGAAACCTTAAATTCTTGATCCGCCACACACACCCAACATACACGTAGGCCAGTACGAATTAAATGAAATGCAGGGACTTACGCTAGCTTTTGTACAGCCACTGCAGCTCTGCTTGCGCTTGGAATGTTTCCATGTACAAGTCCATGTTACCACTTGCTTGGAGGTGCAGGCTTGTGCTGCCTTGCATCCCCTCTGCATTTTTGACACGCGAAGGTTTGACAAATAAGAGGAATCGACCTTGCTGTTGTACTGGAGGACATGTACTTACAAGGTTATACCGGTTGTTGCAGGAGTGTTACCAATCCCGTAGCGCCGTCATGCTTCGCTGAAAAATGGTTTTGCTTGTTTCAGATGATATCTCTCAGAAGAAACAAGAGTTAAAGTCAGAGTTGCATAGGCGGGTAAGCTAAGAGAGCAGTAAAAAGGATATCCAAACATCATCGGAACAGTGCACAAGGGAGTTATATGTGGATACCTATTTCGGGCCAGCGTTTGGGCATGCTCGCCTAGCTAGAGTGGGGCCACTTCAAAGCCATGAGGGTAGCGTGGCGTTGGCTGGCACGCACGGATGCAGATCTTGAGCGGCAGCGAAGTGCTACGATGCGGTGGACGAGACCGTTGGTGGAGCCCCAAGGCCTCGGGGGGTGGAGGTGCGACGATGTGCTCGGTGAAGTAGCCCCGGTGAGGTGGGAGCCGGCGTTGTGAAGCTCCTTGATGCGGTGTGGAAGTCGGTGTCTATTAGGCACTCGTTGCGACGGCCGATGTTGTCGGTGGAACCCGTGTGCGGTGGACGAGGGCGTAGATGAGGTAACTCCGGTGCGGTGGTGAAGCGTGAACCGTCGTCTTCGTCGTCGATGTCCGGCACAGAGGTGGGGAAAGAGACGAGACGAGGGGCGATTCGAAATTGCTTGGGTTGGCGACGAATTAGGGATTTGAGCGCTCTAGGCGCGAGAAGGGGATGGTGGAGAAGGGAGATTTTGCAGGGCTGGGAATTGGGGCCGCCAGATATTTCAATTGAAACGTGAAGCGTGAACTTTTTTGTCGTCGTTCTTTTTTTTGGGGGGTGGGGGGAGGGAGGGAGGGGGTGGGTGGTTGGGTGCTAGCGTCCGTACGACACACGCGACGACACGACACGACCCTGGTCTGCCTGTGCGCCTACATTTGAGAATGCAAACAAATCTTATTTCATTGCAAACGAATCTGTATGTAATTACCATGCCCGTGTTTTCCTTGAAATAATTAGTCATTCGAAATGAGATTACTATAAATTAATTAATGATGAGTTATTTGAATTAGAGTGGTGTCCTAGCGATCCCATTCTAACGTGGATTTGCATTTCACGGTATCCACGCTACTGTTTTTAATACAAATCATATGTATAAGAGAACACACATGGTAGTGAGGAAAACTTTGGATGGATTCAAACATAGCCTACAAAATAGCACAACAATCGAGTCAATGTCAACTTTTCCAAACCTAGTATGGCACGAAATCGAAATAATTACGGAAGCCATATGATGGTCCTCAATCAATCTTACAATGTACACTAATTGAAACATCGATATTAAGTCTCGTTACTATCAACCATTCAAATGTTGTTTTAGCCCCACCCCCCCCCCCCTCGGCACACACGCTAAATACTACTGTATCGATCAATTTCCTCTCCAAACCACCTTAGAAAGCTATCAGTTTCTGACACACGTTCATTCTTTCTCTCTATGTTTCGATCTCTAATCTCTAACTGCACAACCCCCTTTTTTCACTCTATTACAAATGTATCTCTCTCACCACCCTGCCATTGCACTCCATGTCAAGCTCTCTCTCTCTCTCCCACCCTCTCTCGCTAGATAATGCATGTGGCTATCTGACCCCCTCTCGTGGCACGCACGCACATGTCTATCTAGGTCACTCTCTCGAGACTGTCTCATCTTTCTTCCGCACGGCAGCCCACACTCGCTCAATCTCGTTCTCTTTATCTAAGTCTCGATTAACCTCGCTTTCTCTCAACACAAATGATATATCTCGCTGTTTTGGGCCTCGATCGACACACTCTATACTCTCTCACGCCGATTGTCTATCTAGGTCAGTCATCAAGCCACCCCCACTCTTCGACCAAATGGCGGGCCACGCTCACTCAATCTCTCTCTATCTATCTACTATCTTATTATCTCTCTCTCTCTCTCTCTTCTCTCTCTCTCTCTCTTTATGTATGTCTCAATTGACCTCGCTCTTCTCAGACACAAATGATAATCTCCATGTTTGAGCCCAATTCGACTATTCATATTGTATACTCTCTCACGCACATTGTCATCTAGGTCACTCTCTCCAACCCTCTACTCTTTCGATCGCATGACGACCCACACTCGCTCATCTCTCTCCCTTTATCTATGTATCGATTGACCTGCTTCCTCCCACGCACAAAATATATCTACATGTCTGTGACTGGATCATCTCTCAAGCTCTATCTTACAGCCCTCACCTTCCAAAAGCTCATCGGACAATATCTCTCCAGAGCCTATATATCTTTTCAACGAATGCCGGACCACACTCACTTGTCTCTCTATCTATCCGTTGTCTCGATTGACCTCGCTTCTCCACGCCGTATCTTCCCACACATGAAGCTACCTCTCCATCCCTCGCAGAGCCGGAGCTATTTACATTGCGAGAGGGACTCCAACCTTGGTTAATTTGTGAAGGCATTTATTCCGTGGGTTTAGATATATTTTCGTAGCATTCGGCCCACAATACTCCAAACACCATTGCACCCCCGCACCTCCCCCAATTGATTTCCCTCTGGCTCGGTCACCGCTCTCTCCGCACGTCCTTTCTCACCTTCCACGTCAGCACCATGGTATTTTTGCAAAAAACTCTGTTGTTTCTCTAATTATTACAAATAAGCTCAAATCACACCGATAGTCCACCTGTAATGGAACAAATTTCGACCCACAAATTAAAGTGCTACAAACTACACACCGAGGGCCCACCTATCATGGAACAAATTTGGACCCATATGTAAATTAAAATGAAAAGGACGAGGATCGAACATGCGACCAGGGCCTTCCAGCCGCACGTCAATAGGCAAATAGTAGCAACGTTGTTGTACCCCCCCTTTGTTGATATAAGTTTTTATATTACCACAGCCTATTTAAGGATAACATGTTTAATATTAATTTAGTATATTAGTGGGACCGGCTCATTAGCACGTACTATTACCTTCACTTACAGGTGGGTTTCATGTCTGCTCTCTCTCCCTCCTCCCCTTCTACGTTTAGACGCACGGGCAAACACGAGAACCGCGCGGCGATGTTGTCGTTTATCATATTTGGACGCTCACAAGTTACAGCACCAGTTTCACGTACTAGTGTATTATACATGTAACAAGTTTAGGAACAAAAGTGACCGTGACGGACAAGTTAGGCTAGTTGTAGTACTATTTATCTACTACTCCGTAATAATTAATGTGGGATAAATAGATGTATTGGCTAGTGCTCGAACAAGGGGACTGGTCGCGCCCTACAAGTATTTGGAATTGACTCCCTAAAAAAATATTTGGAATTGACGTGGTATTTAATAATGAAATATTTGCGATGAGAAGGAATACATGTGGCTTGATGACGTTTTATATTTAATTTGATACGGCTCTAGCAGAACATTCATCGATCAAACCATAAATTTCATTCAGTCTGACTCCGACTTACATTCATACGATGATCAAACTAAATAAACGGAAATGATAAATCCCAAACATTTGGTTTTAAGCATGGCAATCCGAACATTTTCATGGCAAATTTAGATACGCGCGGCGGCGGGGGGGCGTCTGGGGGGGAAGCGGCTACTCTACCGTGCTCTGTGTGTCGTCGAGCCACTGACCGACGGCGACGGCGACGGCGGCGTCTTGCGCGTTGTTGGCGTACTCCTGGACGTTGGCCCTAGCTTCAGGAAGGCCAGAATGTTCTGGACTTCGGTCTCCAGAAGCGAGTCAACTGGCGGAGGAGGGACTGGCGTTGGTGCAAGGAAGCGGTCGATGGCGGCGATCCATGCCGCTGAGGGGGGCACTGGCACCCGCACAGGGACAGGCGCTGGCAATGGCGCGGCGGGAGACATTCGTGTGCACGGGCACCGGCACGCGGGCACACGTCAGTGCATGTGCAGGCGATGCGCTGGCAGGTGCACGGGCACGGCATGGGCGCGGTGTTAGTGCACACGCAGACGCATGCGCGGCAGGTGCACGGGCACGGGAAGTCGGCAGGGAACTTGTGGAAACTGTGGCATCAAAGCTCGGCGACAATGTGCGGCTCCCAGCCATCAATGTCACGGGGTGGGCACTGGCGCAGTCGGGGCCACGGGAGCCAGAACGGGAGCGGGGACCGGCGCGGCATCTTCCCGCAAGGCCAGTTCAAGGTGTCCCAAAGCGCTATGTTTTGAGACTCCGGCTGGGTGTCTTCTCAGGAAACTTGAAGATTAAGGGACAGACCATCATGATGCGATGGTGTACGGTTAGGTCAGGCTGGTGGAGGTAGACGACAGGAGAATCGGAGAGGAAGAGAGAAGATTGTTTGCGATACCGGCTAGTGTGGGGGTGATTTTAAACTGCGGCGCCGGCGCCATTAAAAGTGGGGGCAGTTGGGACGAAGGTGGGAGGCGGAGCCTGCGCAGCAGCCTGCTCGCACGCCTCCCGTCGACTCACACGCTTGCTCGAACGGCACCTGCCAATGAGAAGCGGGACTCATGGCGGCACGTAAACGCCCATGGTTTGAATAGTGAAAGCGTTCACGTTAACGTGACAGGTCTTTGTTCCAAAATACCTTGGCTCTTCATTTGCGCAACTTTTCATAAGCAGCTTGTCTCAAATTGAACAAAAAAATTACGACATCGTATTTGTGCCATATCACGAGACCATGCTCAGTTTCATGAATTTCAGGTCACTTTTGGATTTTCTGAAATTTCAAATCCAGTATTCGAAACAATATCATAACCTGCATCATGCAATAAATTTTCAAGCGATACATCTTTACTGTTGTAGATGTTAATATTTCTTAAGAAAGGATTTGGTCAAACATTTTGCTTCGTTAGACTTCAGACAAGTTATATATGCAGAGTAAAAGGATAATCCCTTCGTACCAGTGCATTACCTGATATATTAAGTCTAGTACTAGGCACGAACAAACGGGGCTCAATTCTGTGCTCATCCTGGTGTAGTACTCCTATTAGTACTAGGCAATGGAGTTGACGGGTGACCTTGGGTAGTGGCGACCGAGGGAATTGAACCATGCTCGGGACGGTAGGTAACATTGTCTAGTTACTAAAGCATCCCTCCATTGTTCATCGGTAATCATTATGGACCGGGGACATGAGGGGAATTTCCTAGGGCTGGAATTCTGGCCGCCAGATATTTCGAATCGAAACATGGAGGCTCGAGTGGTTGGGGTTGGCTAATGTGCGTACCACGCATGCCACCAGAAGGACACGAGCCCGGTTTTTCTTTTGAGGATCAACATGAGCCCGGGTCTGGCTGGTACGCCATCGGGTGCTACCATTCGAGAATACGAAAGGAATCTTTTAAATTGCCGAACGAATCTATATGTATTACAATGCCCGTATTTTCCTTGCAAATTACTGGTCATTCCAAAAGGCACGGTAATTGATTTATGACGATTTCTTGAATTAGAGTGAGTTTGTGATATAGTGATCTCAACGTGGATTTCACATTTCATGGTATCCCCAGTAAGTTTTTCATTGCAAATTCAGATTTAAAAGATGAACGGTATGGTGGTGAGAAAACATTGTATGTATCAAGCATATGACCACACACACACACACATGAATACAACAACAATCCAGTAAGTATAGTGCATCTATTTTTCCAAACCATGCATGTATGACACAAATTCAAAAATACTCCCTCTATTCCTAAATATTTGTCTTTTAGAGATTTCAACAAGTGACTACATACGGAGCAAAATGAGTGAATCTACACTCTAAAATATATCTATATACATCCGTATGTGGCAGTCCATTTGAAATCTCTAAAAAGACAAATATTTAGGAACGAAGGGAGTAAAATGTAAGCCATGCATGGTCCTCAATTAAATATTTAAATGCACAGGAATTGAAAACATGAATATTAAGTCTAGTACTATATACATGCAAATGTTGTGTTTAGGTCTCTCCATCGACCCCCCCCCCCCCCACACACACACACAACACATACTTCATGTATCGATTGATGTTCATTTTTTGTTAATAGAGCTATTGGTATCCGACACACGCGCGCTCATTATCGCTCTTCACGTTTCGATCTCCATTTATGTCATTCCCGCCCTCATACTCTCAACAATGTATTTCTCACACAACAACCTGTCGTGCCCTCCATGACAAACGCTCCCTCTCTCTTCTCAAGACACATGTGTTGCCTTTGTAAAACACCTCACCGTGCGCACACACACAAAGTCTATCTAGGCCACTCTCTCAGTAACTATCTCCATCCAGCCCTCACCACAGCTTCGCCGCACGATATCTCGGTTTGTATCTTCTTAACATTCGAGTGTACGCTAGGCCACACTCCCTAGATCTCTCCTCTATAAATGACTCGGTTGACCTCGCTTTTTGCGTCGGCTCTCTCACGCATGAGATGCTCGCACTACACCTCTTGCATAGGCGGAGCTATGTAGATTGTCGGGGTTAACCCTCGGCCTTAGATAAAATTGTGGAAGCTCTGTTTAGGATTGTTTAGATTATATTTTTTGAACATTATATTTGTCCCCAACCTCCCAAACACCGATTGGTTGTGCACCCCCCCCCTCCCCGGGAGAATATCATGTGCCCCCAAACCTTAGATTGCTATATAGCTGAACGAGTTCCTTGGAGATTGTAGTATGAGAAAGCCTTTCAACAAAGATGTCTTAATATTTTTACAGGAAACCTTAATGAGTTTGAGAATTGCACACAATTTGTACAAAAACTACTCAGATGCCCTTGGATCCCATATCCAACGACCTCGAAGCTCGTATCACCGTAGCATCTAAGATCAAGGAGGACCTCATATTCTCCTGTATGTAAGAATATCATGTGCTACCACACCTTAGATGCTTTGGTCATACAAGCTCTTCGGAGCTGTTGGATCTGTGATCCAACAACTCCTTGGTGGTTCGAATGTTTTTTGCAGAAAAGCCCCCAAAGAGTTCAGCCACTGCTCACAAGCACAAAGACTGCTCAGATGCCATTGGATCTCAGATCGAACGACCTCGAAGCTCGTATCACCGTAGCATCCAAGCTGTGAGAGCACCTGATGTTTTCTCGCACGGGAGAATATGAGGTGCTCCCACACCGTAGATTCTATGGTGATACGAGTTCCCGGGAGATCTAACGGCTCACAGTAGGAGGTTTGAATGTTTTTGCAATATAGGCCTCAAAGAGTTTGGGAATTGTGCAGAAAGTACAAGTACTACGCATGTGGCATCTGATCACAGATCATACGACGTAGATGCTCGTATCACCGTAGCGGCTAATTAAGCTACAGGGAGCACCTAATATGAGCTACTGGGAGCCGTTGGATACAAGATGCAGCGGCACACACGAAGCCTGAATGTTTTATTTGCAAAAAAACCCTTGGAGAGTTTGGAAATTGTGCATAATTACAAAGACTACTCCCAAGCCATTGGATCTCAGATCCAATGACATAAAAACTCGTATCACCATAGCATCTAAGCTGCGGGGTGGATATGATATTCTATGCCGCTGTCATTTTTGTTACTAAACTTGCAAAATACGTGTAACTGGTGCTGTAACTTGTCTAACCGCGCAAAGTGTTTGTGCAAACAAACCATCCTACACTGAAATATCGGAACAACACACGGGGGTCCCACTTGTCATTGATCAAATTTGGACCTAAAATTAACAAATCTGAAAGACGAGATTCGAACTGGCAACCTGGACTACAAAGCGTAAGTCGATAGCCTGAAACAGCAACGGTTGTTGGCTTTGTCGCATAACTTGATTTTATACAGTATTACGTTGAGTAGAGTAGAGGGAGTGGCTCGTCAACATGTGCATGACCGTTGACTCACTTACTGGTGGGTCCCATGTCTGCGGTCTCTCTCTCCTCTCCATCGTCTAACCTTTAGACGCACGGGCACACATGAAGAGTGGCGCGAGCTTGCCGTGGTGTTATTATAACTAAAAAAATGCTTCGAAAATTGAAGAATCGCCTAGAACAAGAGACGTTGTGGCTGGTCGAGACGGAGCTAACCACACCTATCCTCCGTGCCACGTTAGCATGATGAAGCTATGTGGCTAGTGGGGTGTTTTTGACCGACTGGCTGGGTCCCGAGGTCGAACCATAGGTAGTACGTCTGATACAGTATATTTTTACACACACATTTTCCCTCCGTGCCGAGACGTGGCACACCCTACTGCGCGGTTTCTGGGTCCTCCCGGGTGGTGCACGAATATTTTCTTCCTTGCCGAGACGTGGAACGCCCTACCGCGCATTTTCTGGGTCCTCCTCGGTCGTAGCGCCAAAGCAAGTAAATGAGTCGTCAAATCACAAAAGACCACCTTTCCCGCCGAGTACATCAATGAAGCACGGTGGCTAGCTAGTTGGGCTAGTGCGACCGATTAGCTAGGCCGCCACCACATTTGTTTTTTCACCCCTTTTTCTCTCTCCTTGCCGGCAGGTAAATTTAAATATCCACCACGGCGTTGCTCTGGTCTTTGGGTGCGGCAGGCGTGGCAAGATTTTTTTTTTGATTGACGAGAGCAGGCGCGGTAGCAATTAGTCATGATGACTCCGCCTGTAAAACCCACTGCTCCCTGATGTGAAAAGTCGTCGACTGGTGTTTTCCCATGGTGAAAACCAAAAGATTCACCCTGCTCCTCGGCTGGCTCCCTCCGCCTTCCCGTAGATTGCATTGGCTTTCAGCCGTTTGGCCCCCTTTGCTTCCTCTCCCCATTGCTTCTACCTGGTTCCATGGCGGCGCACCAGATCACAGAGTCTGAGGTGAGGCGCCTGACACAGGAGCTCCAGGCCAAGGATGCAGAGCTCAGGGCCAAGGACGTGGAGCTCCGTGAGCTCAAGGAGGAGAGGAGTGCCATGCTCCTCCTTTATGTACGAGAGTTCACAGAGCTTCAAAAGCGGCAGGTGTCCACCACAAAGATGCTTGAGGCGTCGGCGGCATTGCTGCAGAAAGCGGGAGATACGATAGGCGATCAGGTGAGCCGGCTGGAGCGCTAGCGGGCCGATCGTGACGAGGTCCAGGATCGCCTGAACCACTTGGTCGACCATGTTGCCACGCACGTGTTGCGGCTACGCGATGCCTACCGTCATGCCAGCGTGACCATGCCGGCCGTCGGGCTAAACCCGTTCGACCACCCCGTCGAGTTCAACGAGCTGCGGCTTCCTGATCTGGTCTCCTTCTTCA
Source organism: Thinopyrum elongatum (assembly GCA_011799875.1). NCBI lineage: Eukaryota > Viridiplantae > Streptophyta > Magnoliopsida > Poales > Poaceae > Thinopyrum > Thinopyrum elongatum. Next base: position 376,429,151 of record CM022301.1, on the reverse strand, counting down.
CCTATATCTCCAAGGAGCTGAGTCGTCTCCGTGCGATGGTGGGGGCGGAGCTGGACAAGGAGGGGTTATGGGCGGCCGTCGCCGTTGCCGGGCAAATCCTCTCAGGGCTTCGTCACTGGAATCCATTCTTGCCATTGGACGCCGTCTTTGACGACCTGGCTCCCGTCGACCGGGAGCGGGCTCTACGGGCGGTGGCACCCTGCATCACCAACATCGTGTGCCTCGAGAAGCAGAGGGACTTCGGTGGTGTTTAGGCGTTCTCTGCATGGGCATGTCCATGTCTCGGCGCAACATGACCGTTGGATCAAACTCACACGATGCAGATCAGTCACTGTAGCACAAAGCATGTGGGTGTGTTTGGTTGCGTTCTCATCTCAATATAGTTGTTCCCTCTTCGTGCATGCTCATCTCAGCACCCCTCTTCATGCATGCTCCTAGTGTATTTGTGTTAACCTACTAGTGTGGACTCATGCACCCTTCATGCACTTTGCCAAACACCCAAAAGTGGGTCGAGAAGGGAACTTTTGCTCCCATCCCATGCACCCTTCATACACCCTGCCTAACACTGATTCGTGCTTCATATGGTTCATGATCCGTGGAGTACTGTAGCACCGTACTCTTTGTGCACTGTAGACCTAGTTCTGTTAACATTAATCTCACCGTTCATTCTCGACCGGACAGTCAAAAAAGGGGTATGTTACATTACTGTTCATATAGTTGACATGCGCACAACATCATTTGTTATCGTCGTATCTTACTACACTAGCAACAAGATTACATAGTACTGACGTATGAACCACTGCACATGCCTAGTAGTAGGAGTACTGTGTAAGTTCAAGTGGCTGCCGTGTTTCGCACTCCTCCATCGTAAGAGTGGAAACGCTTGCTGTAATCACTTTTTTCTTCAGAAATAGTGGACACGCTCTACCGTGCGGATCCTCCTCGACGATCGTCAGGAACCTTGTTTCTCACTTTGGCCGATGTGTGGGACAGCCAGCATCGGGGTCCACTTGCCATGCACTAAATTACTCCGTACTAGAGTGCACAACTGCACGGTAGACTACCCCGGTCGAAGCGCCGCAGTAATGCCCAATGAGCCGTCAAATCACAAAACCCCCACCTTTCCAGCAGTAAGTTGGACGGACGAAGCAACCATCATTTCACTCTTCTCCCTCAGCTTCCTCTCTTAAAGAAAACCCCAACTCACTTCTCCCTCATCTTGTTCCTCATTTCTTCAAGAAAACCCCGACGCGCTTCTACCATTGTTCTTCTCTCCCAAAGAAGGAAAGGTGAGCGCATCAATGGTGTTGATTCTGGCCAAGGCACGGTCTTGCAACCCCCGAGACTGATCCTATAACTCCCTCTCTGTTCTTCTTTTGGGCTTCTGATTATGGTTTCTTTTCTTTTATTTCTATTTGACAGTTTCTTGATGGATCCTGGAGCACCGGCCGAAGTGATGTTTATGGCTCTGGCCAAAACCGTCGAGGCTCAGGGTATGAAGAAGCGCAAGCACCCCACCGAGACTACCGCAGACAAGCTCAAGGCCATCGCCCTGTCCAAGCCCCCCTCTCCGGGATCCCTCATTAAGCAAGTCCAGGTAATATCTCTTCTTGACGATCTTTTTGGCGATCTTGATCGTGTTTTTTCATCTAACATGCAGTACTAGTACTAGTAGTACAACTTTCTGGGTGATCTTGCATGTGATTTTTGTGTGCCAAATGACGGTTCTAAATTGCTCTTTTGACCAAAACATGAGAGAGGTTGACATACATATGATTATTGCACATAACACTGATTTCTTATAGATTACTTTCAACTACTTTATGAACATCAATGCTAGCTGTAGGAAATGCAAGATTTTAGCTCTCATGCCTTTGAAGAGAGTATATTAATCTCAGTAACTTGTGTTATGGATATTGCAAGTAATCCCTCTGCTCTCATGCCTTTGAAGACATGTTCTAGTGTCTTTGTCACTCGTTTCTGTGCGTATATGTAGTCTTATATGGAGTAAAATATCGAAAATCATCTTATATTTCTGAACGGAGGTAGTAATAAAATATTTTGTTTCTGTTTGAATTAGAACTAGGTCCGCGGTGGAGATGAAGTTCTCAAAGTCATGCCGTGTGAACTGGAAGACCTGAGGATGAGTTCTACTACTAAACTATCCAGCTGTTGTGTCCTTGTCGCCACGTGTCGTGAACTAGTGTTTTCCTGTAGCATTGTTGTCAGGCATGTTCTCGAGGGTGTACTTCACCACAACAATTTCCTAGCTATGCCTTCGATTGCGAAGGGTGTGGTTCTTGTAAAGCTTCCCGACAAATCTGATGTGGACTGTCTTCATCGTCATGTTTATGAGTGGAAAGACTACTCTGTTAGGTTCTTCAAGGTTGACGAGATGGCGATGGTGCCGGTAGACATCTCTCACGAAGTCCATGGCCTAGTCAGTTACGTGGGGTACATCCCGTAGGTCGGTGGCAAGAAATAATCTGCAGAGTTTAATTAGTGCAACTTTGCTTGTCTGTAGTAAGTACTATTGTTCAGTACTTGATTTGTGTGTGTGAACCCTGTATTGTTTAGTACTACCGCTTTTGTTGTGTGGTGAGTCCTGAGAACAGTCTGTGTTAATGTCTGTCCACTCAATTCAGTCTATATATTTTGAAGTATCTAGCTCATATTTTTTGTGAGGATGGTTTATCAATTATGGTTACACTCCAATATCTGTATGCATTGCAGGGTTTATCGCACCCACGAGGATTTCCAGTCCCATGGATGTTTGGTCCATATGATTTGTCACGACCTTTGGACTGTCCTGCTTGTGGGAGTAAGCGGGGGCCCTGCATGCCACCCGTAATTGGACGATCAACCTTCAGTTTAGAACTTGAACATAGTGATTTCTTGGTAAGGATTCACTCGTGTCACATCAAGTAAATCTTATTGATTTACTGTCTAAATCTTATTGATTTACTGTCATGTTTTCTTACTTTTGCTGCAATTTTACGATGCAGGTTTTGCCATGTCACATTTGTTACAGAATAAACCGTTTGGTTTGCTCTATGATGGTTATTTTTGCAGGTTTCACTTCTTATGTCGTGTTAGTAACGAAGGCACTATCCATCACTTATATTACTGGACACAATTGGATCAGTCTATTGTCTGAGTCCAATCTGAAGCCCTATGATGAACCAAAGTTTGGTTTAACAAACATGCCACAATTAGTCCTTCTGGCATTTAAAAGAAGTGAAGAAAAAGACTGGATCAAGGTCACGGAGCCTAGTGAAGTTAGAAAGCTAAAGTATGAAATCATAGCAGACCAGAGACGATCGCTGTTGTCTCGCACATCGGTACCACCTTCAGCATCGGATCAAGCACCGGCACCTTCTCAGATGGCACTGGCTCTAGCACTGACAGCGGCAGCAGCTCAGTCTGATCCACCAGAGGATTGGGCACCGACCGCGTCAGCGGATCAGGCTGATCTACCGGAGGATCAGGCACCGACACGGGGACCTGCTCCGACACCGGCACCAACTCCACAAGGAGCATCATCTTCGACAGCAGCAGTAGCGGCACTACCAGTCGCAGCGGCACGGGCACCAGCAACGGCTCCGGCACCTGCACCAACACTTGAAGTTGCACTTGCATCTGCTTTGGCCCGTGCAGCGGCAACGGAACCAGCAGTTGCACCGGCAACAGACTGGGCTGCAGTTCGCACTACATATACCAAAGTCCTTACAAAAACTGACATCTCCACCTTCTTGGTAAGCATTGGCCGCCTAAGTGCTTCATTCTTTTTTCTTTCCATGTTGTTTCACATGATTCACTATGTTGATCTAACTGTTTGTGTATGTCTTCTTGTTTGCAAACAGAGAATTCCTAGAGCAACGAGGGAGTTGTTCAATGATCCGGGCGACCGTGGCCAAGTTTCTCTTACCATGCGCAGCCTTGGTGTGAATGAACCTGCTCAATATATCGTAAGTACAAAGGATAGTCGCATGATGATTGATGCTAAAGGATGGTCAAGGTTCAAAACTCTATCAAATCTTGCGGGTATGGACTGTCTCACTCTTTCTTCCGCACGGCGGCCCACACTCGCTCAATCTCGTTCTCTTTATCTAAGTCTCAATTAACCTCGCTTTCTCTCACACACTAATGATATATCTCCCTGTTTGGGCCTCGATCGACACACTCTATACTCTCTCACGCAGATTGTCTATCTAGGTCAGTCCATCCAAGCCGCCCCCACTCTTTCGACCAAATGGCGGGCCACGCTCGCTCAATCTCTCTCTCTCTCTCTCTCTCTCTCTCTCTATCTATCTCTCTCTCTCTATCTCTCTTTATGTATGTCTCGATTGACCTCGCTCTTTCTTAGACACAAACGATATATCTCCATGTTTGAGCCCAATTCGACATATTCATATTGTATACTCTCTCATATACATTGTCTATCTAGGTCACTTTCTTCAACCCATCTCACTCTTTCGATCGCATGACGACCCACACTCGCTCAATCTCTCTCCCTTTATCTATGTATCGATTGACCTTGCTTCCTCCCATGCACAAAATATATCTACATGTCTGTGACTGGATCATCTCTCAAGCTCTATCTTACAGCCCTCACCCTTCCCAAAAGCTCAATCGGACAATATCTCTCCAGAGCATATATATCTTTTCAACGAATGCCGGACCACACTCACTTTGTCTCTCTATCTATCCGTGTCTCGATTGACCTCGCTTTCTCACGCCGTATCTTCCACACATTGAAGCTACCTCTCCATCCCTCGCAGAGCCGGAGCTATTTACATTGCGAGGGGGACTCCAACCTTGGATTAATTTGTGAAGGCATTTATTCCGGTGGGTTTAGATTATATTTTCATAGCATTCGGCCCACAACTACTCCAAACACCATTGCAACCCCCGCACCTCCCCCAATTGATTTCCCTCTGGCTCGGTCACCGCTCTCTCGCACGTCCTTTCTCACCTTCCACGTCGCACCATGGTATTTTTGCAAAAAACTCTGTTGTTCTCTTTAATTATTACAAATAAGCTCAAACTACACACCGATAGTCCACCTGTAATGGAACAAATTTCGACCCACAAATTAAAGTGCTACAAACTACACACCGAGGGGCCCACCTATCATGGAACAAATTTGGACCCATATGTAAATTAAAAATGAAAAAGGACGAGGATCGAACATGCGACCAGGGCCTTCAAGCCGCACGTCAATAGGCAACATAGTAGCAACGTTTGTTGTACCCCCCCTTTGTTGATATAATGTTTTTATATTACCACAGCCTATTTAATGGATAACATGTTTTAATATTAATTTTAGTACATTAGTGGGACCGGCTTGTTAGCACGTACTATTCGCCTTCACTTACTGGTGGGTCTCATGTCTGCTCTCTCTCTCTCTCTCCTCCCCTTCTACGTTTAGACGCACAGGCAAACACAAAGAACGCGCGGGCGATGTTGTCGTTGATCATATCTGGACGCGTTCACAAGTTACAACACCAGTTTCACGTACTAGTAGTATTATACATGTAACAAGTTTAGGAACAAAAGTGACCGTGACGGACAAGTTAGGCTAGTTGTAGTACTATTTATCTACTACTCCGTAATAATTAAATGTGTGGATGAATAGATGTATTGGCTAGTGCTCGAACAAGGGGACTGGTCGCGCCCTACAAGTATTTGGAATTGACTTCCCTAAAAAAATATTTGGAATTGACGTGGTATTTAATATGAAATGTTTGCGATGAAAAGGAATACATGTGGCTTGATGATGTTTTATATTTAATTTGATACGGCTCTAGCAGAACATTCAATCGATCAAACCATAAATTTCATTCAGTCTGACTCCGACTTTACATTCATACGATGATCAAACTAAAATAAACGGAAATGATAAATCCCAAACATTTGGATTTTAAGCATGGCAATCCGAACGTTTTTCATGGCAAATTTAGATTATGCGGCGGCGGCGGGGGCGTCTTGCGGTGGGAAGCGGCTACTCTACCGTGCTCTGTGTGTCGTCGGGCCACTGACCGACGGCGACGGCGACGGCGGCGTCTTGCGCCGTTGTTGGCGTACTCCTGGACGTTGGCCCTAGCTTCAAGGAAGGCCAGAATGTTCTGGACTTCGGTCTCCAGAAGCGAGTCAACTGGCGGGAGGAGGTGACTGGCGTTGGTGCAAGGAAGCGGTCGATGGCGGCGATCCATGCCGCTGAGGGGGGCACTGGCACCCGCGCGGGGACAGGCGCTGGCAATGGCGCGGCGGAGACATTCGTGTGCACGGGCACCGGCACGCGGGCACACGTCAGTGCATGTGCAAGCGCATGCGCTGGCAGGTGCACGGGCACCGGCACGGGCGCGCGCGTTAGTGCACGCGCAGGCGCATGCGCTGGCAGGTGCACGGGCGCGTGAAAGTCGGCGGGGACCTCGTGGAACCCCGTGGCATCAAGCTCGGCGACAATGTGCGGCTCCCAGCCCATCAATGCCACGGGGATGGGCGCTGGCGCAGTCGGGGCCACGGGAGCCAGAACGGGAGCGGGGACAGGCGCGGCGTCTTCCCGCAAGGCCAGTTCAATCTCGTCCCAAAGCGCCTTATGTTTTTGAGACTCCGGCTGGGTGTCTTCCTCAGGAAACTTGAAGACTAAGGGCAGACCATCATGATGCGGCATGGTGTACGGTTAGGTTAGGCTGGTTGGAGGTAGACGACAGGAGAATCGGAGAGGAAGAGAGAAGATTGTTGCGATACCGGCTAGTGTGGGGGTGATTTTAAACTGCGACGCCGGCGCCATTAAAAGTGGGGGCAGTTGGGACGAAGGTGGGAGGCGGAGCCTGCGCAGCAGCCTTCTCGCATGCCTCCTGGTCAGCCGGCGCAGCGGTCTGCTCGCACGCCTCCCGTCGACTCACACGCTTGCTCGGACGGCACCTGCCGATGAGAAGCGGGACTCATGGCAGCACGTAATCGACCATGGTTTGAATAGTGAAAGCGTTCGCGTTAACGTGACAGGTCTTTGTTCCAAAATACCTTGGCTCTTCATTTGCGCAACTTTTCATAAGCAGCTTGTCTCAAATTGAACAAAAAAATTACGACATCGTATTTGTGCCATATCACGAGACCATGCTCAGTTTCATGAATTTCAGGTCACTTTTGGATTTTCTAAAATTTCAAATCCAGTATTCGAAACAATATCATAACCTGCATCATGCAATAAATTTTCAAGCGATACATCTTTACTGTTGTAGATGTTAATATTTCTTAAGAAAGGATTTGGTCAAACATTTTGCTTCGTTAGACTTCAGACAAGTTATATATGCAGAGTAAAAGGATAATCCCTTCGTACCAGTGCATTGCCTGATATATTAAGTCTAGTACTAGGCACGAACAAACGGGGCTCAATTCTGTGCTCATCCTGGTGTAGTACTCCTATTAGTACTAGGCAATGGAGTTGACGGGTGACCTTGGGTAGTGGCGACCGAGGGAATTGAACCATGCTCGGGACGGTAGGTAACATTGTCTAGTTACTAAAGCATCCCTCCATTGTTCATCGGTAATCATTATGGACCGGGGACATGAGGGGAATTTCCTAGGGCTGGAATTCTGGCCGCCAGATATTTCGACTCGAAACATGGAGGCTCGAGTGGTTGGGGTTGGCTAATGTGCGTACCACGCATGCCACCAGAAGGACACGAGCCCGGTTTTTCTTTTGAGGATCAACATGAGCCCGGGTCTGGCTGGTACGCCATCGGGTGCTACCATTCGAGAATACGAAAGGAATCTTTTAAATTGCCGAACGAATCTATATGTATTACAATGCCCGTATTTTCCTTGCAAATTACTGGTCATTCCAAAAGGCACGGTAATTGATTTATGACGATTTCTTGAATTAGAGTGAGTTTGTGATATAGTGATCTCAACGTGGATTTCACATTTCATGGTATCCCCAGTAAGTTTTTCATTGCAAATTCAGATTTAAAAGATGAACGGTATGGTGGTGAGAAAACATTGTATGTATCAAGCATATGACCACACACACACACACATGAATACAACAACAATCCAGTAAGTATAGTGCATCTATTTTTCCAAACCATGCATGTATGACACAAATTCAAAAATACTCCCTCTATTCCTAAATATTTGTCTTTTAGAGATTTCAACAAGTGACTACATACGGAGCAAAATGAGTGAATCTACACTCTAAAATATATCTATATACATCCGTATGTGGCAGTCCATTTGAAATCTCTAAAAAGACAAATATTTAGGAACGAAGGGAGTAAAATGTAAGCCATGCATGGTCCTCAATTCAATATTTAAAATGCACAGGAAATTGAAACATGAATATTAAGTCTAGTACTATATACTGCAAATGTTTGTGTTTAGGTCTCTCCATCGACCCCCCCCCCCCCCCACACACACACACACACATACTTCATGTATCGATTGATGTTCATTTCTTTGTTAATAGAGCTATTGGTATCCGACACACGCGCGCTCATTATCGCTCTTCACGTTTCGATCTCCATTTATGTCATTCCCGCCCTCATACTCTCAACAAATGTATTTCTCACACACAACCTCGTCGTGCCCTCCATGACAAACGCTCCCTCTCTCTCTCAAGACACATGTGTTGCCTTTGTAAAACACCTTCACCGTGCGCACACACACAAAGTCTATCTAGGCCACTCTCCCAGTAACTATCTCCATCCAGCCCTCACCACAGCTTCGCCGCACGATATCTCGGTGTATCTTCTTTAACATTCGAGTGTACGCTAGGCCACACTCCCTAGATCTCTCCCTCTATAAATGACTCGGTTGACCTCGCTTTTTCGCGTCGGCTCTCTCACGCATAGATGCTCGCACTACACCTCTTGCATAGGCGGAGCTATGTAGATTGTCGGGGGTTAACCCCTCGGCCTTAGATAAAATTGTGAAGCTCTGTTTAGGATTGTTTAGATTATATTTTTTGAACATTATATATGTCCCCAACCTCCCAAACACCGATTGGTTGTGCACCCCCCCCCTCCCCGGGAGAATATCATGTGCCCCCACACCTTAGATGCTATATGCTGATACGAGTTCCTTGGAGCTTGTAGATCTGAGATATAGCATTTCACAAGATGTCTTAATATTTTTACAGGAAACCTTAATGAGTTTGAGAATTGCACACAATTTGTACAAAAACTACTCAGATGCCCTTGGATCCCATATCCAACGACCTCGAAGCTCGTATCACCGTAGCATCTAAGATCAAGGAGGACCTCATATTCTCCTGTATGTAAGAATATCATGTGCTACCACACCTTAGATGCTTTGGTCATACAAGCTCTTCGGAGCTGTTGGATCTGTGATCCAACAACTCCTTGGTGGTTCGAATGTTTTTTGCAGAAAAGCCCCCAAAGAGTTCAGCCACTGCTCACAAGCACAAAGACTGCTCAGATGCCATTGGATCTCAGATCGAACGACCTCGAAGCTCGTATCACCGTAGCATCCAAGCTGTGACAGCACCTGATGTTTTCTCGCACGGGAGAATATGAGGTGCTCCCACACCGTAGATTCTATGGTGATACGAGTTCCCGGGAGATCTAACGGCTCACAGTAGGAGGTTTGAATGTTTTTGCAATATAGGCCTCAAAGAGTTTGGGAATTGTGCAGAAAGTACAAGTACTACGCATGTAGCATCTGATCACAGATCATACGACCTAGATGCTCGTATCACCGTAGCGGCTAATTAAGCTACGGGGAGCACCTAATATGAGCTACTGGGAGCCGTTGGATACAAGATGCAGCGGCACACACGAGGCCTGAATGTTTTATTTGCAAAAAAACCCTTGGAGAGTTTGGAAATTGTGCATAATTACAAAGACTACTCCCAAGCCATTGGATCTCAGATCCAACGACATAAAAACTCGTATCACCATAGCATCTAAGCTGCGGGGTGGATATGATATTCTATGCCGCTGTCATTTTTGTTACTAAACTTGCAAAATACGTGTAACTGGTGCCGTAACTTGTCTAACCGCGCAAAGTGTTTGTGCAAACAAACCATCCTACACTGAAATATCGGAACAACACACGGGGGTCCCACTTGTCATTGATCAAATTTGGACCTAAAATTAACAAATCTGAAAGACGAGATTCGAACTGGCAACCTGGACTACAAAGCGTAAGTCGATAGCCTGAAACAGCAACGGTTGTTGGCTTTGTCGCATAACTTGATTTTATACAGTATTACGTTGAGTAGAGTAGAGGGAGTGGCTCGTCAACATGTGCATGACCGTTGACTCACTTACTGGTGGGTCCCATGTCTGCGGTCTCTCTCTCCTCTCCATCGTCTAACCTTTAGACGCACGGGCACACATGAAGAGCGGCGCGAGCTTGCCGTGGTGTTATTATAACTAAAAAAATGCTTCGAAAATTGAAGAATCGCCTAGAACAAGAGACGTTGTGGCTGGTCGAGACGGAGCTAACCACACCTATCCTCCGTGCCACGTTAGCATGATGAAGCTATGTGGCTAGTGGGGTGTTTTTGACCGACTGGCTGGGTCCCGAGGTCGAACCATAGGTAGTACGTCTGATACAGTATATTTTTACACACACATTTTCCCTCCGTGCCGAGACGTGGCACACCCTACTGCGCGGTTTCTGGGTCCTCCCGGGTGGTGCACGAATATTTTCTTCCTTGCCGAGACGTGGAACGCCCTACCGCGCATTTTCTGGGTCCTCCTCGGTCGTAGCGCCAAAGCAAGTAAATGAGTCGTCAAATCACAAAAGACCACCTTTCCCGCCGAGTACATCAATGAAGCACGGTGGCTAGCTAGTTGGGCTAGTGCGACCGATTAGCTAGGCCGCCACCACATTTGTTTTTTCACCCCTTTTTCTCTCTCCTTGCCGGCAGGTAAATTTAAATATCCACCACGGCGTTGCTCTGGTCTTTGGGTGCGGCAGGCGTGGCAAGATTTTTTTTTTGATTGACGAGAGCAGGCGCGGTAGCAATTAGTCATGATGACTCCGCCTGTAAAACCCACTGCTCCCTGATGTGAAAAGTCGTCGACTGGTGTTTTCCCATGGTGAAAACCAAAAGATTCACCCTGCTCCTCGGCTGGCTCCCTCCGCCTTCCCGTAGATTGCATTGGCTTTCAGCCGTTTGGCCCCCTTTGCTTCCTCTCCCCATTGCTTCTACCTGGTTCCATGGCGGCGCACCAGATCACAGAGTCTGAGGTGAGGCGCCTGACACAGGAGCTCCAGGCCAAGGATGCAGAGCTCAGGGCCAAGGACGTGGAGCTCCGTGAGCTCAAGGAGGAGAGGAGTGCCATGCTCCTCCTTTATGTACGAGAGTTCACAGAGCTTCAAAAGCGGCAGGTGTCCACCACAAAGATGCTTGAGGCGTCGGCGGCATTGCTGCAGAAAGCGGGAGATACGATAGGCGATCAGGTGAGCCGGCTGGAGCGCTAGCGGGCCGATCGTGACGAGGTCCAGGATCGCCTGAACCACTTGGTCGACCATGTTGCCACGCACGTGTTGCGGCTACGCGATGCCTACCGTCATGCCAGCGTGACCTTGCCGGCCGTCGGGCTAAACCCGTTCGACCACCCCGTCGAGTTCAACGAGCTGCGGCTTCCTGATCTGGTCTCCTTCTTCACCTATATCTCCAAGGAGCTGAGCCGTCTCCGTGCGATGGTGGGGGCGGAGCTGGACAAGGAGGGGTTATGGTCTATGAGTACAACAAATGGTTTCTAGTGGTTGATGGCGGAAGCGGTTTGCGGTTCATCAGCGTCTATGGGACTCCATTTCCCACAGGAACAGCTGACCTGGATAACTCCTATCCTCACGAGGCTGCTATCATCATTGCCTAGGTTCCGGGGCTGTCATCGCAGCGCTCCTCTCCAAGCGAGAAATCTGGCCAAGACAATAGCCAGGGACAAGCCAGTGAGTACTTTGAATGTACTCACAAACATTATGAACACAGGTATAATATAACAGATGATAATCATGCTCTGAAATATTCTCATGATCACTTAGCCAGTCATGAAATAAAATTCATGCCGCATGCAAGCAGGCCATTCAGAATTAAATATGAAAAAGCAATTAGATAATAAGAATAAAATAAACCGATCGGGTGTCTGAAGCGACGCCTCGAAAGGATAATAATGTAAGACATGCCACAGTCGGGCGTCTGAGCGACACCACATAAAGGGCTTATAAAGAAATAAATAGCAGGCATGCCACAGTCGGGCGTCTCAGCGACACCACATAAAGGGCTTATAAAGAAATAAATAGCAGGCATGCCACGGTCGGGCGTCTCAGTGACACCACATAAAGGGCTTATAAAGAAATAAATAGCAGGCATGCCACAGTCGGGCATCTCAGCGACACCACATAAAGGGCTTATAAAGAAAGTAAATAACAAACGTGCCATAGTCGGGCGTCTGAGCGACACCTCATAAAGGGCTTATAAAGAATAATCACAGTGAATATCCAGGAGGTAGAACCGTCCCAGGGATACTCAATAATTCAAATAATACAAATGGTTAGTCCATAATAATAATAATCATAATCATCATATGTCACATGTCATGATCAATGTTCTGGTTTAGCAGTTTTTCCTCCGAAGACCGACACTAAGAACGACACTTGACCCATCCCAGACTGTAGTCCTTAACCATGGACACGGCTATTCGAATAGATATAATCTCTGCAGAGGGTGTACTCTTTACCCACGAGTAACGGTTTCCTTTAGTCCATCGGGACTAATTCCGTTTACGGTCTTTTACTTGAAAACACACCTGACCCGCACACACCAGCTTAACTTACCGGTGTCTGGAATCACCCACGACACCCGTTAAGCAAAACTCTAAGTGGGGAGGCTACAACCTCGACTAGCATGGGATCACAAAATTTATAATGCGCACAAACTAGGGGAGCTACCCCCTTGGCTCCAACCGGAAACACCCATGCCCCCGGACCAGGTGGCATGTCTACCGGATGCAGCCGGTATCTTCCACCATGGCCTCTCTCTACGGTGTGTGCTTAAGAAAGGGGTTGACAACTTACTGAACCGTACCCTGCCTAAGGCAGGGACAAGTGGTAGCACGAAGCAAGTATGGGGGTTACTGGCACAAGACTCGATCTATGGTCGTCTCAGGAGGTTTAGGTATTTCCTGCATGATTAGCAATACAAATATATTTCACCCCAACAGACAGAATCACCATTCATCATACCTTACCATGCCTTACTGAATATACCCGTCTCAGCGAAATATCAGTAACAAGCTCGTGTCCACCCAAGACAGAGACTTTCCCGGATTCCTTCCAGTAGGCATGAAAGGCATACGAGGGTGGATACTGTCACAAGCATATCAATTCCAACAGCAAGGAATTTCCATCATGCACTCATGAGTATGATCATATCATCACATGAAATAACGAATACTTCGTGTCAAGGTGGTGTTGTATCCGCATCAAACAAAACACAACAAATATTATGCCAGGGTTCAGAATGATTGCCTTTAGTGTGTGGAGAGGCAGGGTGCACTTTTGAAAGTTTTCATCTCTCTCCATTTCCTATTTTTGAAAAGATTCAAATCAACATGCTATTCAAAAACAGTATAAAAAGTTGTTCGGAAAATTTTCAAATAAATATGAAAATAAACTAGACAATATTTGTGAATCAACAGAAAAGAATCAAGTCAAACGGAGTTTGATTTTAAAAGTTATAGCCAGTCAAAGTCTGGTCAAACTCTGTTTTTAATATAAATCAGAAAAAGAAATCGGTTCAAATCAGAATACGCTTTCGAGACGGAGAAGACATACTTCGGGGGTTTACGTCTTCACTTAAACCAGCGCGGGCCGACTCGTGGGTCACTGACAGGGGGTCCTTTGGGCCCACTGGTCATGCTTGACCAGTCGCCCGCGCCTTCTTCCTCCTCTGACCGAAGGGAGGCGGGGCTCCGGCGATTGCCGCCGACGATCGGCGTTTCCCCACGGGATTCTGAGGGCGGGGATGGATCCGTCGGTTCAGGGCGGTCCTCCCAGTAGTCGAAAGGCTAGCGGGGATGAAGGGGGTCGCCGGCGGCGAGTTCCACAGCGGGCGGTGGCTTTCCGGTGGATTGGGGTCTCGGCATACGATGGCTCCCGACCAATCTAGCGGGGTTGGGCTGCTTTGTACGGTCGAGGGGAATCGGATGGTGGCGCTGGAAGGACTAGGGAGGCCCTGCTCATGACGGATGGGACTGGAGTGCGGCGGCGGCCGAAGCTACTGGAGGCATGGAAGATGGCCTCCCTCCGTCGATTGCTGGCTATGGGGCTCTAGAGGGATGGCCCGAGGTCGCCTGAGGGTCTGGTTGAGCACGGGGGTCTCCTTTTATAGTGCAACTAGGTCGGTTCCGCGGCTGGAGTGGATAAGAACGCCGGCGACTGTCGCCAGGGCGACGTGGTGGTGATTGGAGCTGGTCGGCGCATTCCGACGAACTCCCCACTGCTCAAGGGGCTAGCTGGTACGCGCGTGTGGCTTGGGCGGCGCTGCCAAGGCCGGGGTCTGCTGCGGCCGTTCGCTAGCTGCCATGGCCGACCTGACGGTGGCGCTGCGGGGCTCCAGGAAGTGGCCAGGGCGACTCTGCGATGAGAGAGGGGTCGGGGCGCGTTGGCTGCGAGCGGAAATGGATCAGAACGGGCGCGGGGAGGCGGCAGCGGGACGCGGCGACTCGGGCGCACGCACGTGCAAAACGCGCGTTCTGCTCGCGCCCAGAACACGCGCGCGAGGTGCTCGGCAAAATGCCAATGCCTGCCAGGGAGCTCCTCTGCCCACGGGGCTCTACAGGGATGGCTTGATGGCCAAGGCAAAGCTAAGGGACAAACTGATAAATCCAGATGAGCTAACCTCCAATGCAAAGCAAAAATCATGCCAAAACAGTTCATGCACTCCAACTGTTCGACAAAATGCTAGGGGCATCCAGAAGATTTTGCTAGTGACCAAAATTTCCATATCATGTACTCTTTAGATGATAAAGAGGATGGCAAGGTTATTTTGGCCAGAGCAGAAACTCCCTAGTGCAAGTTTTTGAGAAAACCAAATCTGGATAGAAAATAAATGCCATTATTGCATGTGTTTAAAATCCTCTAATGGGTCTGATCTCCTAGACTTAAGGGTTTGGTAGGGTGGACTACAAGCAGGAGAAATCCCAAGATTACTAGAGCAAAATAAAATATGGTTGCAGTACAAATCACCAAACTGAACCAGAATGAAGATGAGGATGGTTTGCTCAAATTTTTCAAAACACATGCCTGGGTTTTTGCACAAAAGTAATCCAGGGATATCACATGTCATCCCCAAATTTTTGTGGAATCTTTAAATGAAGTTATCAAATGGTTGTTGTGCAAAAGTGGCCCTTAAAAGAATTAAATGTCATTCTAAAAGAGATAAAGTTTTGGTAAAATAATATTAAAAAAATGCTCTCACTGAACATATCAAATAAAGTGAAATGTTCTCTGAGTTGGTACTCAAGTCCAACAACATTTTTTTGAAAAGTTTCTGTTTGGAGGAAAAACTCCACAATTCAGAAGAAAAGAGTGGTTTTGAAATCAGAAGATAATCCAGAAAATAAAAAATTTATTTCCTGGCGAAATTTTTATTAATAAAACATGGTCAAATTTTTGGGGTGTTACAACACTACCCCCCTTAAGAAAAATCTCGTCCTCGAGATTTGCTGAGAATGGTTTCAAAAATATTACTCCTATTGCCATGCAATAATAACTCGAAATTTGAATAACCTGCTCACGCGATATGACGAGGCTACAGTGAGAGGGCAGATAATTGGTACAACTACAGTGGGGTGCTGGTGCTGCGTGGAAAAATCTACGGTTGGGGAAACCGAGAAATTTCTACTATTGGCTAGGGTAAATTTAGAATAAATTTCTAAATTTCTAAATTTCGTTGGTCGTACCCGAGTGCATAGTTCTCTCTGGCTGACAAGTGGACCCGGGGCCCACTGTCAGTCTCTTCTTCCTCTTCCGTCTCTCTTCTTCCTTCTCTCTCTCGCGCGCGTCCGCGCTTTCTCCACCTGTGGTACCTAGAGAGTAGGGCACCAAGGGCCATACTGCGGTAGTGCGCGGCGCGCTAGCTGCCAGCGCAGCGTGCACTCACCTCGTGGGCCAGTGCGCTGTCGGCACTGCTCGCGGATTGGCCTCCGAACACCGGCGATCGAGCGACGAGCGGCGCTGGTGGACTTCGCCCACCGTACACCGATCTCGAGCTATAAAATGACCGTGGTGCTCCACTCTTCTTCCTCACACCTGGCCTTGCTTCTTCTTCTCCTTCCATTACTGTTTGCAGGAGCTCGCGATGAGGCTCTAATGGCGGAGGTGATGCCGGATTGGTACACGATCCTGATGTGCGGAGGGTTGGCGGCATTGCTGGGGTTCTCCATGCTGTTGTGCGCGATGATCCTCGATGATCGTCGTGATGCTGTTGCTCGAGTGTTAGCTCTTCGCGGCGGCGGTGATCATGAGGATTAGGTGCTGGTGTCGGGTGCTAACTGTTGTCAGTGTGCTGGAGGCAATCTGCACTAGAATAAGTACCCACAAATTTCTCCTTCAGAAACTTGTGGTGTGTTAGTGAGGTGATCAGTTAGGTGCAAAATGTGTACGTGGTTTAGCAATTAGTGCCTGTGGTCGAGTGGTAGTGGTTGTGAGCCTGCTGTCGTGGTGCTGCGTGAATTAAAATTTATGTCATGGAGAATTAATTGTTGCAATAACTCAATGGAAAATCCCACCTCGGAATTTTCTGAGAGCGAAAATAGTTAATCAAAAATAACAACAGTGAAATACATTAATTGAAACAAAACAATTAATTCATTGCACAAACTTAGGATACAACGCATAAGCTGCAACACATGCTAGGCTAATAAACACAGAAGTGGTGTCTACGACGCAAACGTAAAATATGCTGGGTCCTGAGAAAATGTTTCCAGCACTGGGGCACAATCTTCTTCTATCGGGGAAAGCGGATTGACTAGTCGAAGAACGCGTGTCTCCTGGTCTGGCCTCAGTGGTTTGCCAATAGCGATCTGAGGATTCAAATCGGCGAGGCTCTGGAGATAACCCATTACTCGCTAGGTCAAACGCTCTTGAGCGATGACATACTGGGTAAGGTTGGACAGTACTGGGCCCCTCTCAATTCGCCCACCGAGAAAAGATGCTACTTCTCCGGGTGCTGCACGACTCGGGAAGTAAATATACCCCCTTTCGCTGGCATAGGGTACTGCAAAGCGAAGACGAGTAATCGCTTCGTACGCAGCAGCTTCTATGGCCATTTGCGGAGTCGGCATAGATTTCCCCACGAAGGAGACTTCCATTGGGTCTTGGTTTGGGTTTGCGGGAGGGATGTGCACTACTGCCCAATATTTCGAGGTGGATGGGGTGATCCTCGATTTGAGCAGCTCGTACTGGGGTGGATGGGTAGAACTCATGGTACTACAGGTAAAGTCCCACAATATTTTTACAAAACTACCTGGGGTTGCATCTGGAGTTCTCAGATAAATACTAGGGCTCGGCATGGCAAAGAAATGGCTGTGAGAGTTGTGCAAAAAGGGAGGGATGCTTGGTAAGGTCACGGGGTGGCCTCTTATATAGCATCAGGGCTGGGTTACCGATAGCGGTGTGGGGGCAACTAGTTTGTCGGTTCTGCTCTATGGGGTCGGGGTCAAAGCCATAGATACACATATCTCACAAAAGTGACGTATTACTGTGGGTGTCGTCGGGGTGGTTTTTGGTAGTTACGCCCGGAATTAAAAAAATGCAACCGCACGCCAACATACTTATGCATGGCTACTATTCAAAACAAAGGCACACAAGCAGTCTGCATTCATTCAAGGCGAGTACAAGGTCACACTATTACAAGGCGTAGAAATACTAAGACTCGGTACTACTCGAGTGGCTTAGTCTACCTCGTTAATATCTAAGCGGGCGTGCCTTGCGGACGTCGAGGCTTCTCCATGGGCTTCACCATCGTGGTTTGCTGGGTGGGGTTGAGGAGCTGCAGGGTCGGGGTAGCGATGATGACCATCATGGGGGTTGTTGGTCACAATCCCGTTGGAGCGTGTTCCCAAAAGGCGACGAAGCTCTTTCGGGGATACAAAAGCATTCCGGTCGATGGCCAGGGCAGACCTCAAGGACTCGATCGGTTGCCCGAACAGCACAACTGGGTTGTCAGCGTCGGGCTCCTCTTCTCCTCTTGCCGAGGCTCGGCGAACAAGTTCTCCACGAACTGCGATCAGATCAAGGGTGATCTGATCGAATAGTGCTTCCAGTGCACTTACATAGCGCACCAGATGCAGCAATGCAGGGTCCGTCTCGTGGTCTCCGTTGGCAACCTGGGGTGGCCTACTATACCCATCACGGCTGGGGTAGTAGTAGAACGAGCGGCAGTTAACTCTGGGCGACAGGTGCCGGAGTTGAACTATAGCCTCTCGAGCAGCTAGCTGAATGGCTTGTGGCTCAAAGGAAGTTGTCCTTCCGGTGAACCTGTAGGGGCGTTCTGGCGACATACCCCTACCATAGACGTGCACTGTGGCCAAGAATTGACGGCTCTCACCGCTCATGAGCCCTTGGTACACAACATACTCTGGGGGCTCTTCTAATGCAAAGGCACGACGGGTGAGGTTTGCTAGCACGGTCACAAAACCTCCAAGGTTGGTTGCTGTGGTCTCATTGTGAACAATGGGGCCAGGCATCTTGGCTCAGTTTTTGGGGTTGAGGTTGTGCTGTGCTGGGTTGGGGCTAGCATTCCCTTTTTATAGAAAAAGAGGACGGAGTCTTCCTTCGCACGCTTACGAGTGTGACAATTTAGGTGTCAGTCACTGGCGCGTGATCGACAGGCTAGGCAGATAGGTTAGGCACCGACTGCCAAAAGGTGTCGGGGTCACTGTGTGGCTATCTTACACGAGAAGCTTGGCGGGGTTTAGGTTAAGGTCTGGTGGGTTGGTTAACCTAGGTTTATCGACCTGGCTAAGATAGGATTAGCCAATGGTCAGCCTGGCTCTGATACTAAGGTTGTCAGGACCGGTTTTCCAGGATATTAATTTTCCAGTAAATGGCCCTTGTGCTCACCAGCCCCAGGATTACTGTTAGCTGATGAGACACAAACTTGATACAGAAATTCCAAGCAAAAATACAAAATATGAAGTACAAGACCATTCTGGTCTATGAGTACAACAAATGGTTTCTAGTGGTTGATGGCGGAAGCGGTTTGCGGTTCATCAGCGTCTATGGGACTCCATTTCCCACAGGAACAGCTGACCTGGATAACTCCTATCCTTGCGAGGCTGCTATCATCATTGCCTAGGTTCCAGGGCTGTCATCGCAGCGCTCCTCTCCAAGCGAGAAATCTGGCCAAGATAATAGCCAGGGACAAGCCAGTGAGTACTTTGAATGTACTCGCAAACATTATGAACACAGGTATAATATAACAGATGATAATCATGCTCTGAAATATTCTCATGATCACTTAGCCAGTCATGAAATAAAATTCATGCCGCATGCAAGCAGGCCATTCAGAATTAAATATGAAAAAGCAATTAGATAATAAGAATAAAATAAACCGATCGGGTGTCTGAAGCGACGCCTCGAAAGGATAATAATATAAGACATGCCACAGTCGGGCGTCTGAGTGACACCACATAAAGGGCTTATAAAGAAATAAATAGCAGGCATGCCACAGTCGGGCGTCTCAGCGACACCACATAAAGGGCTTATAAAGAAATAAATAGCAGGCATGCCACAGTCAGGCGTCTCAGCGACACCACATAAAGGGCTTATAAAGAAAGTAAATAACAAATGTGCCACAGTCGGGCGTCTGAGCGACACCTCATAAAGGGCTTATAAAGAATAATCACAGTGAATATCCAGGAGGTAGAACCGTCCCAGGGATACTCAATAATTCAAATAATACAAATGGTTAGTCCATAATAATAATAATCATAATCATCATATGTCACATGTCATGATCAATGTTCTGGTTTAGCAGTTTTTCCTCCGAAGACCGACACTAAGAACGACACTTGACCCATCCCAGACTGTAGTCCTTAACCATAGACACGGCTGTTCGAATAGATATAATCTCTAGAGAGGGTGTACTCTTTACCCACGAGTAACGGTTTCCTTTAGTCCATCGGGACTAATTCCGTTTACGGTCTTTTACTTGAAAACACACCTGACCCGCACACACCAGCTTAACTTACCGGTGTCTGGAATCACCCACGACACCCGTTAAGCAAAACTCTAAGTGGGGAGGCTACAACCTCGACTAGCATGGGATCACAAAATTTATAATGCGCGCAAACTAGGGGAGCTACCCCCTTGGCTCCAACCGGAAACACCCATGCCCCCGGACCAGGTGGCATGTCTACCGGATGCAGCCGGTATCTTCCACCATGGCCTCTCTGTACGGTGTGTGCTTAAGAAAGGGGTTGACAACTTACTGAACCGTACCCTGCCTAAGGCAGGGACAAGTTGTAGCACGAAGCAAGTATGGGGGTTACTGGCACAAGACTCGATCTATGGTCGTCTCAGGAGGTTTAGGTATTTCCTGCATGATTAGCAATACAAATATATTTCACCCCAACAGACAGAATCACCACTCATCATACCTTACCATGCCTTACTGAATATACCCGTCTCAGGGAAATATCAGTAACAAGCTCGTGTCCACCCAAGACAGAGACTTTCCCGGATTCCTTCCAGTAGGCATGAAAGGCATACGAGGGTGGATACTGTCACAAGCATATCAATTCCAACAGCAAGGAATTTCCATCATGCACTCATGAGTATGATCATATCATCACATGAAATAACGAATACTTCGTGTCAAGGTGGTGTTGTATCCGCATCAAACAACACACAACAAATATTATGCCAGGGTTCAGAATGCTTGCCTTTAGTGTGTGGAGAGGCAGGGTGCACTTTTGAAAGTTTTCATCTCTCTCCATTTCCTATTTTTGAAAAGATTCAAATCAACACGCCATTCAAAAACAGTAAAAAAGTTGTTCGGAAAATTTTCAAATAAATATGAAAATAAACTAGACAATATTTGTGAATCAACAGAAAAAGAATCAAGTCAAACGTAGTTGTATTTTAAAAGTTATAGCCAGTCAAAGTCTGGTCAAACTCTGTTTTTAATATAAATCAGAAAAAGAAAACGGTTCGAATCAGAATACGCTTTCGAGACGGAGAAGACGTACTTCGGGGGTTTACGTCTTCACTTAAACCAGCGCGGGCCGACAAGTGGGTCACTGACAGTGGGTCCTTTGGGCCCACTGGTCATGTTTGACCAGTCGCCCGCGCCTTCTTCCTCCTCTGACCGAAGGGAGGCGGGGCTCCGGCGATTGCCGCCGACGAACGGTGTTTCCCCACGGGATTCTGAGGGCGGGGATGGATCCGTCGGTTCAGGGCGGTCCTCCCAGTAGTCGAAAGGCTAGCGGGGACGAAGGGGGTCGCCGACGGCGAGTTCCACAACGGGCGGTGGCTTTCCGGTGGATTGGGGTCTCGGCATACGATGGCTCCCGACCGATCTAGCAGGGTTGGGCGGCTCTGTACGGTCGAGGGGAATCGGATGGTGGCGCTGGAAGGACTAGGGAGGCCCTGCTCATGACGGATGGGACCGGAGTGCGGCGGCGGCCCAAGCTACCGGAGGCGTGGAAGATGGCCTCCCTCCGTCGATTGCTAGCTATGGGGGCTCTAGAGGGATGGCCCGAGGTCGCCTGAGGGTCTGGTTGAGCACGGGGGTCTCCTTTTATAGTGCAACTAGGTCGGTTCCGTGGCTGGAGTGGATAAGAACGCCGGCGACTGTCGCCAGGGCGACATGGTGGTGATTGGAGCTGGTCGGCGCATTCCGACGAACTCCCCACTGCTCAAGGGGCTAGCTGGTACACGCGTGTGGCTTGGGCGGCGCTGCCAAGGCCGGGGTCTGCTGCGGCCGTTCGCTAGCTGCCATGGCCGACCTGACGGTGGTGCTGCGGGGCTCCAGGAAGTGGCCAGGGCGACTCTGCGACGAGAGAGGGGTCGGGGCGCATTGGCTGCGAGTGGAAATGGATCAGAACGGGCGCGGGGAGGCGGCAGCTGGACGCGGCGACTCGGGCGCACGCACGTGCAAAACGCGCGTTCTGCTCGCGCCCAGA
Organism: Thinopyrum elongatum; assembly: GCA_011799875.1. Lineage (NCBI taxonomy): Eukaryota > Viridiplantae > Streptophyta > Magnoliopsida > Poales > Poaceae > Thinopyrum > Thinopyrum elongatum. The sequence continues at coordinate 376,406,976 of CM022301.1, read as the reverse complement.
ACACGCGCGCGAGGTGCTCGGCAAAATGCCAATGCCTGCCAGGGAGCTCCTCTGCCCACGGGGCTCTACAGGGATGGCTTGATGGCCAAGGCAAAGCTAAGGGACAAACTGATAAATCCAGATGAGCTAACCTCCAATGCAAAGCAAAAAATCATGCCAAAACAGTTCATGCACTCCAACTGTTCGACAAAATGCTAGGGGCATCCAGAAGATTTTTCTAGTGACCAAAATTTCCAGATCATGTACTCTTTAGATGGTAAAGAGGATGGCAAGGTTATTTTGGCCAGAGCAGAAACTCCCTAGTGCAAGTTTTTGAGAAAACCAAATCTGGACAGAAAATAAATGCCATTATTGCATGTGTTTAAAATCCTCTAATGGGTCTGATCTCCTAGACTTAAGGGTTTGGTAGGGTGGACTACAAGCAGGAGAAATCCCAAGATTACTAGAGCAAAATAAAATATGGTTGCAGTACAAATCACCAAACTGAACCAGAATGAAGATGAGGATGGTTTGCTCAAATTTTTCAAAACACATGCCTGGGTTTTTGCATAAAAGTAATCCAGGGACATCACATGTCATCCCCAAATTTTTATGGAATCTTTAAATGAAGTTATCAAATGGTTGCTGTGCAAAAGCGGCCCTTAAAAGAATTAAATGTCATTCTAAAAGAGATAAAGTTTTGGTAAAATAATATTAAAAAAAATGCTCTCACTGAACATATCAAATAAAGTGAAATGTTCTCTGAGTTGGTACTCAAGTCCAACAACATTTTTTTGAAAAGTTTCTGTTTGGAGGAAAAACTCCACAATTCAGAAGAAAAGAGTGGTTCTGAAATCAGAAGATAATCCAGAAAATAAAAAATTTATTTCCTGGCGAAATTTTAATTAATAAAACATAGTCAAATTTTTGGGGTGTTACACCCTCCCCGGGAGAATATCATGTGCCCCCACACCTTAGATGCTACATGCTGATACGAGTTCCTTGGAGCTTGTAGATCTGAGATATAGCAGCTCACAAGATGTCTTAATATTTTTACAGGAAACCTTAATGAGTTTGAGAATTGCACACAATTTGTACAAAAACTACTCAGATGCCCTTGGATCCCATATCCAACGACCTCAAAGCTCGTATCACCATAGCATCTAAGATGAAGGAGGACCTCATATTCTCCTGTATGTAAGAATATCATGTGCTACCACACCTTAGATGCTTTGGTCATACAAGCTCTTCTGAGCTGTTGGATCTGTGATCCAACAACTCCTTGGTGGTTTGAATGTTTTTTGCAGAAAAGCCCCCAAAGAGTTCAGCCACTGCTCACAAGCACAAAGACTGCTCAGATGCCATTGGATCTCAGATCGAACGACCTCGAAGCTCGTATCACCGTAGCATCCAAGCTGCGAGAGCACCTGATGTTTTCTCGCACGGGAGAATATGAGGTGCTCCCACACCATAGATTCTATGGTGATACGAGTTCCCGGGAGATCTAACGGCTCACAGTAGGAGGTTTGAATGTTTTTGCAATATAGGCCTCAAAGAGTTTGGGAATTGTGCAGAAAGTACAAGTACTACGCATGTGGCATCTGATCACAGATCATACGACCTAGATGCTCGTATCACCGTAGCGGCTAATTAAGCTACGGGGAGCACCTAATATGAGCTACTGGGAGCCGTTGGATACAAGATGCAGCGGCACACACGAGGCCTGAATGTTTTATTTGCAAAAAAACCCTTGGAGAGTTTGGAAATTGCGCATAATTACAAAGACTACTCCCAAGCCATTGGATCTCAGATCCAACGACATAAAAACTCGTATCACCATAGCATCTAAGCTGCGGGGTGGATATGATATTCTATGCCGCTGTCATTTTTGTTACTAAACTTGCAAAATACGTGTAACTGGTGCCGTAACTTGTCTAACCGCGCAAAGTGTTTGTGCAAAAAAACCATCCTACACTGAAATATCGGAACAACACACGGGGGTCCCACTTGTCATTGATCAAATTTGGACCTAAAACTAACAAATCTGAAAGACGAGATTCGAACTAGCAACCTGGACTACAAAGCGTAAGTCGATAGCCTGAAATAGCAATGGTTGTTGGCTTTGTCGCATAACTTGATTTTATACAGTATTACGTTGAGTAGAGTAGAGGGAGTGGCTCGTCAACATGTGCATGACCGTTGACTCACTTACTGGTGGGTCCATGTCTGCGATCTCTCTCTCCTCTCCATCGTCTAACCTTTAGACGCACGGGCACACATGAAGAGCGGCGCGAGCTTGCCGTGGTGTTATTATAACTAAAAAAATGCTTCGAAAATTGAAGAATCGCCTAGAACAAGAGACGTTGTGGCTGGTCGAGACGGAGCTAACCACACCTATCCTCCGTGCCACGTTAGCATGATGAAGCTATGTGGCTAGTGGGGTGTTTTTGACCGACTGGCTGGGTCCCGAGGTCGAACCATAGGTAGTACGTCTGATACAGTATATTTTTACACACACATTTTCCCTCCGTGCCGAGACGTGGCACACCCTACTGCGCGGTTTCTGGGTCCTCCCGGGTGGTGCACGCATATTTTCTTCCTTGCCGAGACATGGAACGCCCTACCATGCGTTTTCTGGGTCCTCCTCGATCGTAGCGCCAAAGCAAGTAAATGAGTCGTCAAATCACAAAAGCCCACCTTTCCCGCCGAGTACATTAATGAAGCACGGTGGCTAGCTAGTTGGGCTAGTGCGACCGATTAGCTTGGCCGCTGCCACATTTGTTTTTTCACCCCTTTTCCTCTCTCCTTGTCGGCAGGTAAATTTAAATATCCACCACGGCGTTGCTCTGGTCTTTGGGTGCGGCAGGCGTGGCAGGATTTTTTTTTGATTGACAGGAGCAGGCGCGGTAGCAATTAGTCATGATGACTCCGCCTGTAAAACCCACTGCTCCCTGATGTGAAAAGTCGTCGACTGGTGTTTTCCCATGGTGAAAACCAAAAGATTCACCCTGCTCCTCGGCTGGCTCCCTCCGCCTTCCCGTAGATTGCATTGGCTTTCAGCCGTTTGGCCCCTTTGCTTCCTCTCCCCATTGCTTCTACCTGGTTCCATGGCGGCGCACCAGATCACAGAGTCTGAGGTGAGGCGCCTGACACAGGAGCTCCAGGCCAAGGATGCAGAGCTCAGGGCCAAGGACGTGGAGCTCCGTGAGCTCAAGGAGGACAGGAGTGCCATGCTCCTCCTTTATGTACGGGAGTTCACGGAGCTTCAAAAGCGGCAGACGTCCACAACAAAGATGCTTGAGGCATCGACGGCATTGCTGCAGAAAGCGGGAGATACGATAGGCGGTCAGGTGAGCCGGCTGGAGCGCGAGCGGGCCGATCGTGATGAGGTCCAGGATCGCCTGAACCACTTGGTCGACCATGTTGCCACGCACGTGTTGCAGCTACGCGATGCCTACCGTCATGCCAGCGTGACCATGCCGGCCATCGGGCTAAACCCGTTCGACCACCCCGTCGAGTTCAACGAGCTGCGTCTTCCTGATCTGGTCTCCTTCTTCACCTATATCTCCGAGGAGCTGAGCCGTCTCCGTGCGATGGTGGGGGCGGAGCTGGACAAGGAGGGGTTGTGGGCGGCCGTCGCCGTTGCCGGGCGAATCCTCTCAGGGCTTCATCACCGGAATCCATTCTTGCCATTGGACGCCTTCTTTGACGACCTGGCTCCCGTCGACCGGGAGTGGGCTCTACGGGCGGTGGCACCCTGCATCACCAACATCGTGTTCCTCGAGAAGCAGAGGGACTTCAGTGGTGTTTAGGCGTCCTCTGCATGGGCATGTCCCTGTCTCGGCGCAACATGACCGTTGGATCAAACTCAGACGATGCAGATCAGTCACTGTAGCACAAAGCGTGTGGGTGTGTTTGGTTGCATTCTCATCTCAATATAGTTGTTCCCTCTTCGTGCATGCTCATCTCAGCACCCCTCTTCATGCATGCTCCTAGTGTATTTGTGTTAACCTACTAGTGTGGACTCATGCACCCTTCATGCACTTTGCCAAACACCCAAAAGTGGGTCGAGAAGGGAACTTTTGCTCCCATCCCATGCACCCTTCATACACCCTGCCTAACACTGATTCATGCTTCATATGGTTCATGTTCCGTGGAGTACTGTAGCACCGTACTCTTTGGGCGATGTAGACCTAGTTCTGTTAACATTGATCTCACCGTTCATTCTCGACCAGACAGTCAAAAAAGGGGTATGTTACATTACTGTTCATATAGTTGACATGCGCACAACATCATTTGTTATCGTCATATCTTACTACACTAGCAACAAGATTATATAGTACTGACGTATGGACCACTGCACATGCCTAGTAGTAGGAGTACTGTGTAAGTTCAAGTGGCTGCCGTGTTTCGCACTCCTCCATCGTAAGAGTGGAAACGCTTGCTGTAATCACTTTTTTCTTCAGAAACAGTGGACACGCTCTACCGTGCGGATCCTCCTCGACGATCGTCGGGAACCTTGTTTCTCACTTTGGCCGATGTGTGGGACAGCCAGCATCGGGGTCCACTTGCCATGCACTAAATTACTCCGTACTAGAGTGCACAACTGCACGGTAGACTACCCCGGTCGAAGCGCCGCAGTAATGCCCAATGAGCCGTCAAATCACAAAACCCCCACCTTTCCAGCAGTAAGTTGGACGGACGAAGCAACCATCATTTCACTCTTCTCCCTCAGCTTCCTCTCTTGAAGAAAACCCCAACTCGCTTCTCCCTCATCTTGTTCCTCATTTCTTCAAGAAAACCCCGACGCGCTTCTGCCATTGTTCTTCTCTCCCAAAGAAGGAAAGGTGAGCGCATCAATGGTGTTGATTCTGGCCAAGGCACGGTCTTGCAACCCCCGAGACTGATCCTATAACTCCCTCTCTGTTCTTCTTTTGGGCTTGTGATTATGGTTTCTTTTCTTTTATTTCTATTTGGCAGTTTCTTGATGGACCCTGGAGCACCGGCCGAAGTGATGTCTATGGCTCTGGCCAAAACCGTCAAGGCTCAGGGTACAAAGAAGCGCAAGCACCCCACCAAGACTACCGCAGACAAGCTCAAGGCCATCGCCCTGTCCAAGCCCCCCTCTCCGGGATCCCTCATTAAGCAAGTCCAGGTAATATCTCTTCTTGACGATCTTTTTGGCGATCTTGATCGTGTTTTTTCATCTAACATGCAGTACTAGTACTAGTAGTACAACTTTCTGGGTGATCTTGCATGTGATTTTTGTGTGCCAAATGACGAATCTAAATTGCTCTTTTGACCAAAACATGCGAGAGGTTGACATACATATGATTATTGCACATAACACTGATTTCTTATAGATTACTTTCAACTACTTTATGAACATCAATGCTAGCTGTAGAAAATGCAAGATTTTAGCTCTCATGCCTTTGAAGAGAGTATATTAATCTCAGTAACTTGTGTTATGGATATTGCAAGTAATCCCTCTGCTCTCATGCCTTTGAAGACATGTTCTAGTGTCTTTGTCACTCATTTCTGTGCGTATATGTAGTCTTATATGGAGTAAAATATCGAAAATCATCTTATATTTCTGAATGGAGGTAGTAATAAAATATTTGGTTTCTGTTTGAATTAGAACCAGGTCCGCGGTGGAGATGAAGTTCTCAAAGTCAAGCCGTGTGAACTGGAAGACCTGAGGATGAGTTCTACTACTAAACTATCCAGCTGCTGTGTCCTTGTCGCCACGTGTCGTGAACTAGTGTTTTCCTGTAGCATTGTTGTCAGGCATGTTCTCGAGGGTGTACTTCACCACAACAATTTCCTAGCTGTGCCTTCGATTACGAAGGGTGTGGTTCTTGTAAAGCTTCCCGACAAATCTGATGCGGACTGTCTTCATCGTCATGTTTATGAGTGGAAAGACTACTCTGTTAGGTTCTTCAAGGTTGACGAGATGGCGATGGTGCCGGTAGACATCTCTCACGAAGTCCATGGCCTAGTCAGTTACGTGGGGTACATCCCGTAGGTCGGTGGCAAGAAATAATCTGTAGAGTTTAATTAGTGCAACTTTGCTTGTCTGTAGTAAGTACTATTGTTCAGTACTTGATTTGTGTGTGTGAACCATGTATTGTTTAGTACTACCGCTTTTGTTGTGTGGTGAGTCCTGAGAACAGTCTGTGTTAATGTCTGTCCACTCAATTCAGTCTATATATTTTGAAGTATCTAGATCATATTTTTTGTGAGGATGGTTTATCAATTATGGTTACACTCCAATATCTGTATGCATTGCAGGGTTTATCGCACCCACGAGGATTTCCAGTCCCATGGATGTTTGGTCCATATGATTTGTCACGACCTTTGGACTGTCCTGCTTGTGGGAGTAAGCGGGGGCCCTGCATGCCACCCGTAATTGGACGATCAACCTTCAGTTTAGAACTTGAACATAGTGATTTCCTGGTAAGGATTCACTCGTGTCACATCAAGTAAATCTTATTGATTTACTGTCTAAATCTTATTGATTTACTGTCATATTTTCTTACTTTTGCTGCAATTTTACGATGCAGGTTTTGCCATGTCACATTCGTTACAGAATAAACCGTTTGGTTTGCTCTATGATGGTTATTTTTGCAGGTTTTACTTCTTATGTCGTGTTAGTAACGAAGGCACTGTCCATCACTTATATTACTGGACACAATTGGATCAGTCTATTGTCTGAGTACAATCTGAAGCCCTATGATGAACCAAAGTTTGGTTTAACAAACATGCCACAATTAGTCCTTCTGGCATTTAAAAGAAGTGAAGAAAAAGACTGGATCAAGGTCACGGAGCCTAGTGAAGTTAGAAAGCTAAAGTATGAAATCATAGCAGACCAGAGACGATCGCTGCTGTCTCGCACATCGGTACCACCTTCAACATCGGATCAAGCACCGGCACCTTCTCAGATGGCACTGGCTCTAGCACTGACAGCGGCAGCAGCTCAGTCTAATCCACCAGAGGATTGGGCACCGACCGCGTCAGCGGATCAGGCTGATCTACCGAAGGATCGGGCACCGACACGGGGACCTGCTCCGACACCGGCACCAGCTCCACAAGGAGCATCATCTTCGGCAGCAGCAGTAGCGGCACTACCAGTCGCAGCGGCACGGGCACCAGCAACAGCTCCGGCACCTGCACCAACACTTGAAGTTGCACTTGCATCTGCTTCGGCCCGTGCAGCGGCAACGGAACCAGCAGTTGCACCGGCAACAGACTGGGCTGCAGTTCGCACTACATATACCAAAGTCCTTACAAAAACTGACATCTCCACCTTCTTGGTAAGCATTGGCCGCCTAAGTGCTTCGTTCTTTTTTCTTTCCATGTTGTTTCACATGATTCACTGTGTTGATCTAACTGTTTGTGTATGTCTTCTTGTTTGCAAACAGAGAATTCCTAGAGCAACGAGGGAGTTGTTCAATGATCCGGGCGACCGTGGCCAAGTTTCTCTTATCATGCGCAGCCTTGGTGTGAATGAACCTGCTCAATATATCGTAAGTACAAAGGATAGTCGCATGATGATTGATGCTAAAGGATGGTCAAGGTTCAAAACTCTATCAAATCTTGCGGTAGGGGATGATGTCAAAATCGAACATTCTCGGCAAGGAGAGCTGGTCCAAATCAACTTTGAAATTCTTCAGTAGTAGCACGCAACTGCCGAACTGATCTATCCTCCGAGAGCTTTTGATGTAATAATATGGCATGGTGAAACAAGTGTCCTGTGTGTATAAGTAGTACGACAGTATTATTTATCACGTAGGATATCGTGAAAGAATTTCAACTCTGATTGCTGGTTAGGAACTGTAGTTTGATTTCATTCTAACAGCTGTCGTGCTTTATTTAATTTTCTGTATTCGCCTTCCGACAGCATCTAAAACCAGCGCCGTACTGATCGCTTGCAATATGAAATGCGCTGAGTTAGAACACATGGGCCCCCAAACATGCAGGCCCATTGGCCTGTGGCCCAAAGTCCAGAACCGTGAGCCTGTTTGAGTATTATATTCTCAGCTAAACCCCCATATTATGTTATATATATTCCCCTTGATTTTTCTTATGTATAAAGTTGTGATATAAAAGATTTTTATATTTCTTTACAGAGGGAGTATCTCTCTATCAAAAATATATTTATGTGTAACTAGTTACTCCTGCCTTTCTACTTCCTTTCGCTGATATGTGGGGCATCCGGCAACGGGGTCCATGTGCCATGCACCAAATTAGAGTGCACAACTGCACGGTAGACTCACTCCGGTCGTAGCGCCACAGTAATGCATAATGAGCCGTCAAATCACAAAAAACCCCCACCTTTCCAGCTTTAGCAGTAAGCTGGACGGACGAAGAAGCAATATTTAACTGGGCCTGAATCCCCTTCTCCCTCGTCTGCTTGTTCAGAGAAAACCCCCTCTCGGCGATTGCGTAGGGTTTTCTCATGGAGAACCAGGTATGAATTCTTCATCCATCCCCGATAAATCCTAGTCCCTTGGTCGCGGGTAATCCTAGGATGGCAGCCGCCGCCGTTGATGCATTTTTCTTCCTACTGAATCTAGTGTGTTTCATTTGCAGTGCCCAAAGTGCGAGGACCCTACAGGTTTCTGCGCCCTCGGCGAGACGCCACACTTGTTCCTTCTCATCCTAACACATGATTTTAAAACGCGCACAGTATGTTCCTAGAATCCTCTTTTCTATCCGGGAAGGTTGGGTTTTTTCAACATGCTGTCGACTAATTTGGAAATTTGGATTGCTATATTTGGATAAAAGGTACTAGTACCATGGTCAACACTGACGTGAAAGAGGGAATTATTTCTAGATTTGGATAGCGAATACATTGTGTTCTCATATTATTTTTCCTGCAGTGCATTCCTTGCTCTACCAGAACACATGTACTCAAGATGGTCGGCCTTGCCATAACTGAATACACCAGTTTAATGGTCACATTGAAGACAAGCCATGGATATAAGTTCCGAGTTGGGTTCATGAACCAAGAAGATCGCTACTTTTTTTATGGCCGAACTTGGATAAACTTTCTCAAGTGTTACGGACTGAAAGTTGGCGCACAAATGTTGATAGAAATAGCAGAACCTGGTCTCATCTTCACTGTGATCTTCCACCCCGACGTCGTTCCAGTAGTTCATCCATATTAGTTTTGTATCTGGTTCTTGCATGTTGCCTCGATTACTTCTTAATCCACCTATTCTGTCTAACTAATCACAATTTAACTTTAGAAGTAGCAACGATCTGTGATTCCCTTCTCTCACGAAGATGCTACTTCTAACTAATATTTCTTATAATTGGTGGCACGTGTAGGTTATTTCAAAGTTAAGCACGCTACTCATTTGTTATTCTATAAGAACTTGACTGTTATTGATGGCACTGAAGTTGACTGGGACGACATCCACCAGTTCCTACACTTTATTGATCATCTTGAGGTCCTTGTGGGGCGTTTCAATGGTGGAAGGCCACGTGGGATATGTGTGCCACTGCTGCACACGTTGAACATGTCCAACTGTGTCGAGAAACTTATGGTACGAGCTGTTTTCTGTTATATATGTTGTTCATAAACTCTTGCTTATACACAGTTTTACAGATGTGATCTTCTTGAAACAGAAACTGCCAAGTTCTATTATTCCTATACAGATGCCTGACCATGGTCGGGTTAGACTTGCGCTTGGTCACAACATGATGTTTATGTCGACCTACTCCATTTCCCTTGGAGGTGAAAAGATACTTATTCATGGGTGGTCTCAAATAATGAAGGCCCGTCCATCTTGGAGAATAGGACAGAAGGTTATGCTCATGCTTTTCCATGGCTCTAAAGTGAATATCCTATTTATTGACCACATTGCGAGATGAAGCCGCTTTCAGAAGGTTGTGGATGCGCGGGGTGGCGCCTGGGCCTTGTCCTGGGGCTTGGTGGCCTCACCCTTGGTTAACTGTAGGCAAAGTAGCACTGTTCGAGGCGTGCTTTGTACGGTTGAACCTGTATAAGTACTCATACTGCTTTCAGCTATGGTTGTTAAGTGCCCCTGCTGGTTTCAGTTAAGGTTGTTAAGTACTCCTGCTGCTTTTACAGTCTGTCGTGTTTCTTCAATCCTGCCTTCCTCCAGCCGCCAAAACCAAACCAGCGCCGGCGGGGCCGCCTGCTTCCGCCTCCCATGGCTGGCTGCACCTCAGCGCACGCATCGCCGCCCCACCGTCTCCTAAATTGTTAACGCCGACGTCCGAGGCCTCGCCGTCGTCCTCCGCGTGCTTTGCTGCGCTCGCCGCGGTGCCGCCCTCTCACGTTGTCAACATGGTCAACAAACAAGAGGAATCGGGAGAGGACTGTACGTGGAGAGGATGACAGTAGGGGCCCACCATGTCCATGGCCGTACACAAGCAAGTTCCTCATTTTTTGTTATATAATCCATTGTCAGTGTATAGAAAAAGAAAGTGCTTCCTCCTAGTGGTTTGCTGACATCTGGGACCCACGACATTGTGAGCGTATAGTCAATAGACAAGAGTACAGCACAAGATCGGTTGACACCTGGGACGTAGCTGCTCGAGCAGTATTTTTTTGTTATTGTTGAGACGGAGCAGGGTTTCAACTGGGTTGTGGCCCTTCTAGCCCAGGCTTCTATTTTACGTTCACCACATGACCAACCCAGCTATTTTTTCTTTGTGAAAATGAGCCCAGTTTATTTTTTCTGAAGAATACCCAATCCAGGCCTACTTATTTTTCTACGCCCTGCTGGGCTGCAACTCTTTCAAGACGGCTGCAAATCTTGAAAGTAATATGAAATGGGCTGTAAATATAAAAAACACACAACAAATTGGCAATTACTTTCAAATTTCTGAATTTTTTCACATTTTCAGATTCCAATTTCACTGGGCTTTAACCTAATTTAAATATATCTTCAAACTACTTTAAATCTGGCTCGACATTTCGGTATGAAAAATAGTTTGGACCCCACCGAAATATACGAAATTTCGTTTAAATTTTTAACCCTGGCCCTGGCCAACAAAAAAAACGTACTGCAATAAATTGCATAAGAAGTTGCAATGAGCTGTAAATTATTAAAAAAATAGGGAATGGTTTGACTTGTGGGCCTATTAAGTTGATGCGTATGCAAGATTTTTTTACTTATTATATACGTCAACAAATGATTCTAGCAGACGTGACTGTTGGATGTCAATCCAACGGCCGTCGTGCATCTTCAATCTCTGATCTTCTTGCTCCAGCCGCCAAATCCAGCGCCGGCGGGACCGCCTGCTCCCGCCTCCCGTGGCCGGCTGTGCTGCCGCGCAGGCCTCACCGCCCCCTACTACTCCCACCGCTGGCCAGGCCATCCCTCTACTCACCCACATCCCTCCACTGCTGTGGCTTCGCCGCCTCTGGGTCATTCCCTTCCTAGGTCTCGCCGTCGTCCATCGCGTTGGTGTTCTCGGCACGGCGTGGTCAACGTTGTCAACAAACGACAACATCGGAAGAGGGATGTACATGGAGAGGCTGACAGTTGGGACCCACATGGTCCATGGCCGCACGCAAGCAAGTACCTCCTTATTATGCAAAAAGAATGAATCCTCCCCATGACAGCTCGGACCCACCAGCTATATCTTGGCACGGAAGGAAGTGCCTCTTTATTAAGCGAAAAATAATGAGTGCTCCCCATGATAGCTGGGGCCCACCAGATTTAGAGGCTGACTTGTGGCCCTACTAAGTTGACGCGTATGCAGGGCTTTGTCAACTTAGTCAACAAACAATTCTATCACCAGTGATCGTTGGATTGTTAACATCCAACGGTCGTCCTGCTTCTTCAACCTCTGATTTTCTTGCTCCAGCCGTCCAAACCATCGCCTGCTCCTGCCTCCCGTGGCCGGCTATGCTACCGCGCAGGCCTCACCGCCCCCTACTACTCCCACCGCTAGCCAGGCCATCCCTCTACTCACCCACACCCCCTGTTATTCTGCGGCGACGGCAGCCTCACACCGCAGCCGAACCAGTCAACCCTCGTACTACCCTCCACGTGTTCCTAGGCTTCGCGTTGTTCCCTGCCTCACCGTCCTCCACTGCCTGGTGCTGTCCGCGCGGCGTGGTCAACATGGTCAACGAACGACAGCCATCGGAAGAGGACTGTACGCGGTGAGGCTGACAGATGGACCCACCAGCTACATCTTCGCACGCAAGGATGTGCCTCCTTATTACGCGCAAAAAAAAGAATCCTCCCCCTGTCAGCTCAGACCCATGATCAATATCTTCGCACGCAACAAAGTGCCTCCTTATCCTCCCTGACAGCCGGGACCCACCCGGTCGAAGCGTACGTAGCGTTGTCATTATAGTCGCAAACGTGTACGTACATACTGGTCCATCGGTCTTTCTGCCATGATGAAACGTGGCCCAGTAAGGAGCGGTAGCTGTTCAGGCAGTCCCGTCTATATCGTTTACACGTACATACAACCACGCTGCAAGAAAGTAAATACGGCTACGTACGTACATACGGGTGGGGTCTCGAACGCGTACAGCGACGGCATCCTGTTCATCGGCAGCCAACCGACTGGGTCGGAACGGAGAAACAGCATCGTGTTCATCGGGAGGCAACAGACTGGGTCGGAATGCGTCGTGTTCATCGGGAGCCAACCGGCTTGGACGGAAAAGCCGAAAGGGGGTCTGGTGTACCGCAAAACGGAGGAAACGGACTTGTGTTCGAGCTCCTACGGTCGAAACAGGGGTGCTGTTGATCGGGAGGGGTGTGGCATACCGCAAAATGGAGGAAACGGACTTGTGTTGGAGCGCCTACGGTCGAAACGGGGTCTGATACATCTCCAACGTATCTATAATTTTTGATTGTTCCATGCTATTATATTATCCATCTTGGATGTTTTATATGCATTTATATGCTATTTTATATTATTTTTGGGACTAACCTATTAACCTAGAGCCCAGTGCCAGTTTCTGTTTTTTCCTTGTTTTTGAGTTTCGCAGAAAAGGAATACCAAACGGAGTCCAAATGAGCTGAAAATTTACGGTGATTTTTTATGGACCAGAAGAAGCCCCCGAAGCAAAAGAGTTGGGCCAGAAGAGCCACGAGGCCTCCACAAGGGTGGAGGGCGTGCCCCCCCTAGGGCGCGCCCTCCGGTCTTGTGGGCTCCTCGTGGACCCTCCTGACTTGTTCTCGACGCCAAAAATTCCTATAAATACACAAACCCCCGGAAATAAACCTAGATCGGGAGTTCCGCCGCCGCAAGCCTCTATAGCCACGAAAAACCAATCGGGACCCTGTTCTGGCACCCTGCCGGAGGGGGAATCCATCCCCGGTGGCCATCTTCATCATCCCGGCGCTCTCCATGACGAGGAGGGAGTAGTTCACCCTCGGGGCTGAGGGTATATACCAGTAGCTATGTGTTTGATCTCTCTCTCTCTCATGTTCTTGATTTGGCACGATCTTGATGTACCGCGAGCTTTGTTATTATAGTTGGATCATATGGTGTTTCTCCTCCTCTATCTTCTTGTGATGAATTGAGTTTTACCTTTGAGGTTTCACTATTATCGGATTGAATACTATTATGGATTTGAGAACACTAGATGTATGTCTTGCGTGGGATACCCGTGGTGACAATGGGGTATTCTATTGATTCACTTGATGTATGTTTTGGCACTCAACTCGCGGATTCCCGAGGTGACATTGGGGTAAATCTATGCATAGGGGTCGATGCATGTTTTCGTCCTTGTTTCTCCGATAGGAATCTTGGGGCACTCTTTGAGGTTCTTTGTGTTGGATTGAATATTATGAATCTGAAGTTGTTTGATGCATATCGTATAATTGACCCACGGATACTTCTGGTGACATTGAAGTATCTAGGTGACATTAGGGTTGATTGATGTGTGTCATATGGTGTTATTTTACTACGAACTCTAGGGCTGTTTGTGACACTTATAGGAATAGCTCAATGGATTGATCGGAAAGAATAACTTTGAGGTGGTTTTGTACCCTACAAGCAATTTCATCTTATGTTCTCTGCAATAGGAACTTTGGAGTGACTTTTGTCGCACGTTGAGGGATTGCCATATGATCTAATTATGTTATCATTGTTGAGAGAACTTGCGCTAGTGAAAGTATGAACCCTAGGCCTTGTTTCTAAGCATTGCAATACCGTTTTTGCTCACTTTTGTTACTAGTTACCTTGCTGTTTTTATATTTTCAGATTACAAAAACCTATATCTACTATCCATATTACACTTGTATCACCATCTCTTCGCCGAACTAGTGCACCTATACAATTTACCATTGCATTGGGTGTGTTGGGGACACAAGAGACTCTTTGTTATTTGGTTGCAGGGTTGTTTGAGAGAGACCATCTTCATCCTACGCCTCCCACGGATTGATAAACCTTAGGTCATCCACTTGAGGGAAATTTGCTACTGTCCTACAAAACTCTGCGCTTGGAGGCCCAACACGAGTCTACAAGAAGAAGGTTGCGTAGTAGGCATCAAGCTCTTTTCTGGTGTCGTTGCCGGGGAGGCTAGGTAAGCGGCACTCACATCCCGTCAACGAAGCTCTTTTCTGGCGCCTTTGCCGGGGAGGTGAGTGCTTGAAGGTATATCTTTAGATCTTGCAATTGAATCTTTTAGTTTCTTGTTTTATCACTAGTTTAGTTTATAAAGAAAACTACCAAAAAAATGGAATTTAGGTTGCCTCATTTGCTTCATCTCTATAATGTCTTTCGTGAAAATGATGGAAAGGAAAATTGTGCCAAAGTGTTAGAAGAAGAATGCAATAAAATGTTTGGCACTAATTTGAATGATGAGCATGATTGCAATGTTGTTAGTATGAATTCTTTGAATATCCATGATGCTAATGATATGCAAAGCCATAAGCTTGGGGATGCTATGTTTGATGAAGATGATATTTTTAGTCCCCCAAGTTTTGATGAGAATATTTATTATGATGGTAGCATGCCTCCTGTTTATGATGATTATATTGATGAAAGTGGGTTTGAAAGAGTGTCAACTCTAGGTAGTATTGATCCCACTTTTTTGGAGGGTGTTGAATCTTTTCACAATATTGATAAAAGTGGATTTGGAGAGGTCATGACTTTATTTAGTGATGAATCCACTATTTTGGAAGAGGTTCCAATTGATTATGAGAACAAAGTTGCTATCTATGATGATTATTGTGATGACATGTATGCTATAAAGAATAATGATAACCATGAAACTTGTCATCATGATTTTAATTTTCAATTGGATTATGCCTCACATGATAGTTATTTTGTTGAGTTTGCTCCCACTACTATTCATGAGAATAAATTTGCTTATGTGGAGAGTAATAAAATTTCTATGCTTGTGGATCATGAAAAGAATGCTTTATGTGATAGTTATATTGTTGAATTCATTCATGATGCTACTGAAAATTATTATGAGGGGGGAACATATGCTTGTAGGAATTGCAATAATATCAAGTTTCCTCTGTATGTGTTGAAAATCTTGAAGTCATGCTTGTTTTGCCTTCCTATGCTAGTTGATTCTTGCTCCCATAAATTGTTTGCTCACAAAATCCCTATGCATAGGAAGTGGGTTAGACTTAAATGTGCTAGTTATATGCTTCATGATGCTCCCGTTATGTTTCAATTCTTATTTTTTATGTGAGCATCATTGAAATCATCATGCCTAGATAAAAAGGCATTAAAGAAAAGCGCTTGTTGGGAGACAACCCAATATTTACCCCTACTGTTTTTGTGTGTTCACATGGTTAAGCTACTGTAGTAATCATGTTTTATAGCTTTTGTTTGAATAAAGTGCCAAGTAAAGCCTTTGGGATAGTGTGGATGATAGTTGACTTGATTCTGTGCAAAAACAGAAACTTTTGCTTCCAGTAACAGAATTGTTAAAATTAACAGGAACGTGGAAAAACTCTGATTTTTTTACAGAGAATTGATATAGAAATTTTCTACGTTTTTATAATTTTTCAGAGGTTTTGGACTAACAGAAGTATGAGCTCAATTCAGATCTTCACAGACTATTATGTTTTTGACAGATTCTGTTTTCGATGCATAGTTTGCTTGTTTTCTAGTTTCTATGGCTTATATTGCTTAATATAAATTGTAGAAATGATAGGGTACAGTAGGAATCATGTGAGAAAAGTTATGAATCTTGTCTTGACAGTACCAAAGTGAATGATTTGTTTTATTATACTAACGGATCTCACAAAGGTTTTGTTAAGTTTTGTGTGATTGAAGTTTTTAAGTTTTGGGTGAGATATCGATATGAGGAGAATAAGGAGTGACAAGACCCTAAGCTTGGGGATGCCCAAGGCACCCCAAGGTAATATTCAAGGAATATCCAAGCAACTAAGCTTGGGGATGCCCCGGAAGGCATCCCCTCTTTCGTCTCCAACATCATCGGTAAATTTATTTGAGGCTATATTTTTATTCACCACATGATATGTGTTTTGCTTGGAGCGTCATTTTCATTTTATTAGTATTTTCTTGCTGTTATTTAGATTAATGTTTTGCATCATTTAGTTCAATAAAAAGGTCAAGTGTAGCCTTTACCATGCTTATTCTGCAAGTCTATATGTTGCTGTTTTGAAAACAGAAAGTTTTCTATTGTTGTCTGAATTCTTATGGAAAGTCAGAACATGATAAAATCTTGAAATTTTTACAAGTTCAGTAATAACAAATTTTATACAGTGTGGTAATTCTTAAGAATTTTTTGAGTTAGGGAAGTATGAGTACAATTGCACTCTTTACAGACTGTCCTGTTTTGACAGATTGCTATTATGTTTGCATTGTTTGCATATGTTTGCTTGTTTAATGATTCTATTTGAGGATAGGAGTATTAAATATGCAGAGGCATTTAGTATGCAATGTTAAATAATAATTTTAGTGATTTGCTACACTAGAGAATGATAAGGTTTTGCATTTGGTTTAGACTAACTTTTCTCACGAGTTCTTGTTGAGTTTTGTGTGGATGAAGTTTTTAAGATTTAGGAAAACCATGATATAAAAGGAATTAAGGAGACACAAAAGCTCAAGCTTGGGGATGCCCAAGGCATCCCAATATAATATTTCAAGAAGTCTCAAGCATCTAAGCTTGGGGATGCCCCGGTAGGCATCCCACCTTTCTTCATCAAGAATTATCGGTTAGTATCGGTTGAGCCTAAGTTTTTGCTTCTTCACACGATGTGTGATATTTTTAGAATGTCATTTTATTTTGTTTTGCTTGCTTTTTGAATAAAGTACTCATTGATCTTCACTTATATCTTTATGGAGTAGTTTGTCATTTACTCACGTGCTTCACTTATATCCTATGAGTAAATGGTTGAATGAATTGAATATCATAAATCTGAAATTATATATGCTTCATATGCTCATACCATGGGGAGTAATGACTTCACATATAAGAAGTAGAGGTGGTAAATTTATTGAAAGTTAGCAAACATAGTATTGGTCACTTGAACAATTCATGAAAGAATATTGAAGGAAGAGAGATTTCACATATAAATATACTATCTTGGACATCTTCTATGATTGTGAGCCCCATTAATTATTTTCAAACTTGATCAAATTAGTTGAAGTTGGACAAGGAAGACAACATAATGAGTTATGCTTGGGTATATTTGTATAGAAGTTATATTGTTATGGATCCTCCAACATGTGGTGCTTGCTATTTAGAATCTTTTGCTAGCCAAAATTTCTGTACTAAGCGGGATTACTGCTTGTGCATCCAAAATCCTTGAACCAAGTTTCTTCCGTGAGTGTCCACCATATCTACCTATATGCGGTATTTACCTGCCGTTCCAAGTAAATTTGCATGTGCCAAACTCTAAACCTTCAAATAATAATCTGTTTTGTATGCCCAAATTGCTCATGTAGCGACTAGGGGCTGTCAGTATCTTTCATGCTAGGTGGGTTATTCTCATGATGAGTGTTGATTCACTTGTCATTCACGAGAAAGTGGCTGGTAATCGGGATGCCTAGTCCCGTGATCAAAAGATCAAAAACAAAATTTCAAATAATTAAACAAAACTCCCCCAGGATTGTTGTTGGTATGGACGGTACCCATTGTTTCGGATCAGCCGTGGAGTGTGATTGTTGGTGGAGGGGGAGTAAAAACTTTACCATTCTGTTTGGGAACCGCCTATAATGTATCTACCATGGAAGATGGTGAGAACTCTTGGTTGTTATGTTGACAATGAAAGCATACCTCTCAAAATTATGTTCATCTCTGTTTTAAAAGCTTCGAGCTCTGGCACCTCTGCAAATCCCTGCTTCCCTCTGCGAAGGGCCTATCTTTTACTTTTATTTTTGTTGAGTCAATTTCTTATTCCAACCTATTCTTTAGTTGGCAAGCATCATGTGGTGGGGAAAGATCTAAGCATATATGGCCATTCAAATATATTTGATCATGAATTATTATTGTTGACAATTATCTATATGATAAATAAGTTAGGAGGCGAAACACTAAGCCCCTATCTTTCTCTGTGTTTGATGGATGTTATTTGTTCTAAAAATATGCTTTGAGTGGTAGCAATCATGGAAGACTATATGATAGTTGAGTATGTGGGATTTGCTAAATCAAAGCTCTAGACCCTTCCTGAAAATAAGATGAATTGTAATTGTTTGATGACTGAGAACTTAGTTTGTTAGTTTTCAAGAAAGTTTATTATCTATGCTTTAACATGTGAATAGCTTGCTACTTGATCATGAGAAGTTTTATGAGATGAGCTACTGTTTATGATATATAATGATGCTAGAAAAAGTGATTGAAATTATCATTGATCAAACTTGTGCACTTGCTAGCATTCCACATCAAAAATTCTGTTTTTATCATTTACCTACTCGAGAACGAGCAAGAATTAAGCTTGGGGATGCTTGATACGTCTCCAACGTATCTATAATTTTTGATTGCTCCATGCTATTATATTATCCATCTTGGATGTTTTATATGCATTTATATGCTATTTTATATTATTTTTGGGACTAACCTATTAACCTAGAGCCCAGTGCCAGTTTCTGTTTTCTCCTTATTTTTGAGTTTCGCAGAAAAGGAATACCAAACGGAGTCCAAATGAGCTGAAAATTTATGGTGATTTTTTATGGACCAGAAGAAGCCCCCGAAGCAAAAGAGTTGGGCCAGAAGAGCCACAAGGCCTCCACAAGGGTGGAGGGCGCCCCCCCCCAGGGCGCGCCCTCCGGTCTTGTGGGCTCCTCATGGACCCCCTGGCTTGTTCTCGACGCCAAAAATTCCTATAAATACAGAAACCCCCGGAAATAAACCTAGATCGGGAGTTCCGCCGCCGCAAGCCTCTGTAGCCACGAAAAACCAATCGAGACCCTGTTCTGGCACCCTGCCGGAGGGGGAGTCCATCATCGGTGGCCATCTTCATCATCCCGGCGCTCTCCATGAGGAGGAGGGAGTAGTTCACCCTCGGGGCTGAGGGTATGTACCAGTAGCTATGTGTTTGATCTCTCTCTCTCTCTCTCTCTCTCTCTCTCTCGTGTTCTTGATTTGGCACGATCTTGATGCACCGCGAGCTTTGCTATTATAGTTGGATCTTATGATGTTTCTCCCCTCTACCTTCTTGTAATGAATTGAGTTTTCCATTTGAAGTTATCTTATCGGATTGAGTCTTTAAGGATTTGAGAACACTTGATGTATGTCTTGCATGTGTTTATCTATGGTGACAATGGGATATTCACGTGATCCACTTGATGTATGTTTTGGTGATCAACTTGCGGGTTCTGTGACCTTGTGAACTTATGCATAGGGGTTGGCACATGTTTTCGTCTTGACTCTCTGGTAGAAACTTTGGGGCACTCTTTGAAGTTCTTTGTGTTGGTTTGAATAGATGAATCTGAGATTGTGTGATGCATATTGTATAATCAAACCCGCGGATACTTGTGGTGACATTGGAGTATCTAGGTGACATTAGGGTTTTGGTTGATGTGTGTCTTAAGGTGTTATTTTAGTATGAACTCTAGGGTTGTTTGTGACACTTATAGGAATAGCCCAATAGATCAATCAGAAAGAATAACTTTGAGGTGGTTTCGTACCCTACAATAATCTCTTCGTTTGTTCTCCGCTATTAGTGACTTTGGAGTGACTCTTTGTTGCATGTTGAGGGATTGTTATATGATCCAATTATGTTATCATTGTTGAGAGAACTTGCACTAGTGAAAGTATGAACCCTAGGCCTTGTTTCTAAGCATTGCAATACCGTTTTTGCTCACTTTTGTTACTTGTTACCTTGCTGTTTTTATATTTTCAGATTACAAAAACCTATATCTACCATCCATATTGCACTTGTATCACCATCTCTTCGCTGAACTAGTGCACCTATACAATTTACCATTGTATTGGGTGTGTTGGGGACACAAGAGACTCTTTGTTATTTGGTTGCAGGGTTGTTTGAGAGAGACCATCTTCATCCTACGCCTCCCACGGATTGATAAACCTTAGGTCATCCACTTGAGGGAAATTTGCTACTGTCCTACAAAACTCTGCACTTGGAGGCCCAACAACGTCTACAAGGATAAATTTGCGTAGTAGACATCAGGGTCCTGTTCATTGGGAGGGGTGTGGCGTACCGCAAAATGGGACTCCACGGGCTACTGTTCATCCACCGTCAACTTCCTCCAGCCTCCACCTGCTACTGTTCATCCACCATCGACTTCCTCCTGCCTCCACCAGCTACTGTTCATCCACGGGGTCCTGTTCATCCAGCCTCCACCGACTACTGTTCAACCAGCCCTGCACGGGGTCCTGTTCATCCAGCCTCCACCGGTTCCTGTTCAACCAGCCGTCCATGGGGTCCTATTCAACCAGCCCTCCACGGGGTCCTGTTCAACCAGCCATCCACGGGGTCCCTCCACCGGCTACTGTTCATCCACCCCCACCTCCTCGATTGGGGTCCTGTTCATCCAGCGACAACGGCCTCTACTACCACAGGATCTTGTTCATCCAACCCCCATCGGGAACTGTTCATCCAACCCCCACCGGGGACTATTCATCAAGAGGCAGCTTGGATCGGCTTTAGTTAGGAGCAGTAGCGAAGGAATCACTCGGGTTCAGTTAACAGCCAAGGGATCAATTGGGATTCAGTAACGTAGCTAGTGCAATCGCTCGGGTTCAGTTAGAGCCCAACGCCTCGCACATACGCGCGTACGTGTACGAGAGAAACGCGCAAACCTCCGTGCATCGCTTGGCCCCGACCACCCACCGTAACCGGGAACTCCTCGAAATTTTCCTCACCCTCGCTTCTACCATGATTTTTTCCATCATGGACGGCCCAAAGAATGTCATGCAGGTGCGTCTCCGGCCCGCCCAGGACGAAAAGCCCATTTTCTGTCATGATTTTTTGTCATAGAAGTAGGAGCCCACCACATCTATGATGATACCGGGTTTTGTCACAATTATCGTCATAGAAGTGTCATAAGCATGACAGAAAAAAAATTCGTTCGGGCCAAAATGTCACGGATGTGTCTTTTTTTTTGTAGTGCTAGCAACACCAGCCATTTAAACCTTATTAGGATGATGAATAGTGGAAGTTAAAAACCCCATATAAGGATCTCCCTTCCATCTTATCTAATAATGTTCTGACTCTCTCTTAAATAGTCAAAGAATATGTGTATAGTCAACCAAAAAATACTTCAACAGTATAAGCTTGAGACAGATAAAGAGAGGTAGTCGTTGTGATTGAAAGAAAAACATGTTGAACTACAATGCATACTATGTGCAAAAGATTTTCATATGTAGAATGACTCAAAAAAGAAAAAATGACAAGCATAGAATATTGTATGACAAAGTAGGATCCAAGGCACAGAAAAAAATATGTTCCAGAGGGGCACATATTCTCGCTCATAGGGGATAGAGCTCCTTCTATGTAGCCCGGATATGAGATGTGTTCTGGGAGTGTCTTGAGACAATGCCACATGTGGGACATGTTATATCACATGTACATTCCAAATTTCACACTTTTTATAGGGTATTTATAGACACACTGGAAGATAATTTTCTTTTCTATTTACCCCCAAACTATATAGGTGAACTAAAGTGACCCACATGTGTAGGCAGCAAAAATTGCCTTGCTTTGGTGCAAATGAAGCCAAACAAAACTACCAATTGGAAATAAACAACTATAATGTTCAACATTAGTAGTGGGATACTAGTGTGGAAAATTATAACATTTACAAACTAATCCATGTGTCTAATCCAAGATTTGTTACTTGAGTATACCACGGTGCTTGTTATCTATTCAATTATATAGATGCTAAATACTAAACAATCTACAAAACTGAAGTTTTCATATTGCAATAGGCATACCTATAATAACGTTGGTGGATTTGACCAAATTATGTAATCTGAAAAGGATAACCATAATAACATGCACAAGAAGTGTACATTCGAAAAATTATAGTTTGAAGGGACGAGTCAAGGAGGAGGGAGGAAGAACTAAGGAAAATCGGGGAAGAGGCACGAAGGAGCAAAGGGGCGATGGCTTCGGATCTCACATGAGTCAATGGCTTGGGAGGCGGTGCAACGTGTGAGCTCATGTGCACAAGCTAGCACAGAGCAAGAGCCCAGGTTTCTGAATAGAGAGATTTGACATAGAGAGAGAGAGAGAGAGAGAGAGAGATGCAAAAGGAAGGGGAGGGAGAGGAAGAGGGAATGCAATGGGGTGGGAATCATCGGCAATCTTCGGCGGCGCTCCGATGAGGTGGAAAGGAGGCGACGCGAAACAGCCATGGGGCGATGAAGATCTCAAGCGGTAATGTAGCTTGGGTCGGCGGGTGCAAGACTGGCTCTGAGGGCCGAGATCAGGCTGCGCCGGACACTAGTGTAGCTAGTGGGTTGGGCAGGCAGGCGCTGCGATCTAATGCATTGCATCAGCTCCCGACAGCCAGATCTAAATGCTTGTGCTGGTGCAGTTGTAGGAAGGACGTCAGGCTGGTTGCGGCACACGGATCCCGATGTGTAGTGGAGGAGACAAGTGGCGGCCAGGGGGGAGAGGAAAACTAAGGTTTTGTCCCCCTACTAATTAGGGTTAGCTCGAAATGGAAGGCGGAGCCTCCCTTACAGAGCAAATGGGTTTTCGGTTCTGTTTGGGCTGATTTTGGAGGGTATTTGGTTGGCTAGATTGCCTAGGGGATGAGACAAAAAAGAGTCCTCGTTAGCAGTTTGTCAATTTCTTTTTATTCACTCATGCCTTATGTTTCATATAACAAAGCCTTATTTCTATATTTTTCTATGTTTTAGAAATTCTATTAAAATATATATTTTGAAAAAAAAATCACTAAAAATGTCCGATGTGTATTAAAAAAATCCATGCAATGTAAAGAAATGTTCACGCCTTTTTAATTAAATGGTTATACATTTATAATAATGTTCATGACCTTTACCAAATTATTTGAACCGTTCAAATTTCTTTTGACATTTAACAAATTATTTAAACCATTCAAGAGAAATGTTCACATGTTTCAAAAAATCATGATATTTAAAAAAAATCATGTCATGCCAAACTTTGTTCGCGCAAATTAAAAAAATGTTTATGGCATATATAAATTGTTTCTAACCATTTAAAAAATGTTCAAAACACTTGCAAAATTCACATGTTTATCAAATGTTAAAAAATCATGGAATTTGAAAATTGTTCACCCGTTTTAAAATATGTTCATGACATTTTAAAAAATGTTCATGAAAATCTCACTTTATGGCTTTGAAAGACCACAACTAAAGCCCGCCCCTAAATACAGGAACGAGAAAATGTCGATGGACCATTGGTGGGGTCGCTTCAATATATAACTCTAAAGAATAATAATGGTCTTAATTACCTTGTCAAAAAGGCCGCTTTGATATCATCAAGTTGGATCATACCACCACATAGAGTTGAATAGGCCGATCGAGATACTCATCCAATAACTGACTTCATATCGTCATCTCAAATGGGACATTAGTCCAGTGGAAATAGCATGTGTCATTTTACAATGTTGTACATCATGCCCTAGAATCTAATAGTGGTTATAGATAACATTTCACTTTTTCACTAGGCATCACATAACGGTAATATATAGCCACATAATTCTAAAAAACCTTTCGACTGCCAGAAGGTGCTAATATTTAACTCTTATATATTGCTTATCTCCTTTGAACAACTATCGTTAAATCCAATTTAAGTTTCAATTAATCTAAAAGTTTAGAAGATCTCTTACATAAAAAAATTATCTGGCAAATCAAAATTATAAATAATTTTTTGTAGTTCTTTCTTCTAATTTGTACTTAAAAGAAGATGATATGGTGCTTGTGTACAAATCTTCTTCAAGTTTATGTGTAGCGTGCTAGGCCAGCGCTCATCCCATCAGTAGTTTTGCAGTGGCTGCCATGTGGGCCTCCCTCCTGTGGGACACTTCGTTGTGGACGCTTGTTTGATTAGAATATTAGATAGCTGTTTTTTATTGCATCTCCTGCTTTTTATTTCCCCTCTCGTAAGGCGACTAGGAAAAGCCTTTTTCCCTTCGATCTTCGCCGGCTAAACCGTTGATTCGTCTCCCCTTCACCTGCCGCTCCGGTGGCCGGTGGTGGGGAGGGTATTCCTGGTGCCTCAGCTTAGATAGATAGGGTTTTGGTTCTCGCAAGGGCGGCACTCGGACGGATGGCGGCGCTTCTTCGGGTCAGTTTACCGGCCTTCGATCCTCCTCAAGTTAGTTCATCGGGACAGATTAGACAGAGCTCCGACATAGATTTCTGCCAGCTCCTCGGACCGATAAGATTAGGGTTTCTCGTAGAGATGATCAACATGTAAACTTAATGAAGAAGTGTAGGCCCTAGCTCAATTTACATGTACCGCATAATCATTAATTCTATGTTGGATTCCAGTAATAGCTAAGTTTCAACTCATGAATAGCTCAAAAAGTTACTTTTCAAACAACATATATGGAACAAACAATCTAAGTACCAATACATGCACAGTTAAAAAATAATCATTTTCCTCACAAAAAAGGAAATTAATTACTACATGTCTTCAGCCCCATGACAAGGGAAGTAACTACCAGTCCAACCATACCTACGTGACCTTTTCCAAACACCTATTGGATATTGACTATGAGTGTGCTGCCTCCATGCATCTGGACCAGATGACAACCTAGAAGAATGACCTTGGCCAACAGTTGTGCCCATCCGTTGACACATATTTCGTCATCATCATTTATTCTCATGCCTTGGTTACTAATTGCCTTTTCGAAAGCTAGCTTACCCCAGTCATCATTGTTATGCACCTCTTCTACCTTCTAGGAGAATGTGACCTATCTATCAGATGATGTTTTGGAATGCCTTTGCATGATATCTTTATTTAACCTATCAGTAAGTTCCTGCTCATATTCAGCACTTCCTTGGTGCATGAACGCGTCAGGTTTATGGTTCAAAGATTCACCAAGTTTATAGGGGCAAGAGCTCCTTTTATGCAACCAGGACATGAGATATATTCTTGGAGTGTCTTAAAACAATCTCACATGTGGGACATGTCATGTCACATGTACATTCCAAATTTCACATGTGGGACATGTCATGTCACATGTACATTCCAAATTTCACACTTTATACAGGGGATCTTTACAATCACACCGAAAGAGAATTTTCTTTTCTATTTGTCCCAAAAATCTATATGTGAACTAAAGTGACACATATGTGTGAACAGCAAAAATTACATGCTTTGGTGCAAATGAAGCTAAAAAAAATCTATCACATGGAAATAAAGAGCTATAACATTTAACATCAGCAGTGGGATACTGGTGTGGAAAAGTATAACATTTACAAACTAATCCATTTGTCCAATCCAAGGATTGTTACTAGTGTGTACTACCGCGCTTGTTATCTATTCTGTTAAATAGATGCTAAATACAGAACATTCTAAAAAAACTGAAGTATTCATATCGCAAGAGGCATACTTATAGTAATGGTGGTGAATTTGACCAAATTAATTAATCAATCTAAAAAGGATAACCATAATAATGTGCACGAGAAGAGTACCTTCGGAAAATTATACTTGAAGGGACAGATCAAGGAGGAGGGAGGAAGAACTAGCGTAAATCGGGGAAGAGGCAGGAAGGATGTAAGTTCATCCGACGGTGAACATGCGACATTAGAGGGCATCGACGCTTCCGGGTTAGGTGCGGGTCAATGGCTCAGGAGGCAGCACAACGCGTGAGCTCATGGACACGAGCTAGGTCAGTGCGAGCATCTAGGTTTCTGCACAAAGAGATTTTTGATAGAGAGAGATGCAAAAGGATGGGGAGGGAGAGGGAATGTGGTCACACGGGAATCACCATCAATGTCTGGCGGCGCTTAACGATGTGGAAAGGCGGCAATCCAAAAAAACTGTCGGGCAAGCAGGATCTCGAGAAGTGACGCAACTTGGGTCAGCGGGCGCAAGACTGGCTCTGGGGTCCGGGAACAGGTTGTGTCGAGCCCTGGCGTAGGTCGTGAGTTGGGCGAGCAAATGCTGTGATCTAAGGCATTGGATTAGCCCCCGATGACCAGATCTAAGTGATTGTGGGCTGTGCGGCTGGAGGAAAGGCGGCAGGCTGGTGTTGGTGCACGGATTCTGGTGTGTAGTGGAGGAGACAAGTGGTGGTGGGTGGGAGGATAACAAGGGGTTTGTCCCCCTCCTAATTAGGGTTTGCTCCAAATTGAAGCCAGAGCCTTCCTTATCTATCAAAGGGGTTATGGGTTCTGTTTGAGCTGGTTTTGGGAGATTTTAGTGGCCTAGATTAGGGGATGAGACAAAAAAGAGACCTCACTAGAAGTTTCTATGTTCCTTTCTTTTCACTCGTGCCTTGTGCATAACATAGCTTTATTTCTATATTTATCTCACATTTTTCTTCGCTTTTTTATGTTTTTAGTAATTTAAATGAAAAATATATTTTGAAAAAATCACTTAAAATGTTCGATGTGTATTTACAAAATTATTCACGCAGTTTAAAGAAATGTTCACACCTTTTTACTAAAATGTTTATACAATTATAAAAATGTTCATGACATTTAATAAATTATTTGAACCATTCAAAAAAATGTTCGTGACATTTGCCAAATTATTCGAACAATTCAATACAAATGTTCAGATGTTTAAGAAAATCATGATATTTTACAAAACAAATTGTGCCATGCCAAACTTTGTTCGTGAAATTTTTTAACATGTTTATGTCATATATAAAACTATTTGTAAACATTTAAAAAATGTTCAAAACACTTACAAAACATGCGCATGCTTATAAAATGTTAAAAAATCATGAAATTTTCATAATGTTATCTCGTTTTGAAATATGTTCATGACATATTAAAAAATGTACATGAAAATCTCACTTTATGGCTTTCAAAGACCACAATTAAAGCCCATCCCTAGACAGAGGAACAAGACAAAAAGTCGATGGACCATTGGTGGGGCCGTGCCAATATATAACTCGAAATCATAATAATGGTACTTAATTATCTTGTGAAAAAGGCCCCCTTGATATGATCAAGTTGGATCATACCATGCCACAAAGTTTTATAGACCGATCAAGATATTCATCCAATAACTAATTCCATATCATGATCTCAAATGGGATGTTAGGCCACTTGAAATAGCATGTGTTATTTTAGAATCTTGTACATCATGCCCTAGAATATAATAGTTGATATAGATAACATTTCACTTTTTCACTAGGCATCACATAAAGGTAATAGATAGCCACATTACTCTAATCAACGTTGCGACTGTCAAAAGGCGACACTGTTTAACTCTTATATATTGCTTATCTCCTTTGAACAACTATCTTACATCCAATTTAAGTTGAGTCCTACAAGTGATGGTTGATGGGCAGTGGTGACGCACCCCCCCCCCCCCCCCCCACACACACACACACAATAAAAGAAGTTTGTTGGGTGGGTTGCTGGAAGTTTATTTATGTTTTCTATAGTGTTCTTTGGGAGAAGATACACTATTAAGATGGGACGTTGAAGGCAAAAGAGTGGTGCTTATTGCTCAATCACATTGTGGTGTCGCCCCAAAGCCAAAACCAAATCCACATGTGTGTTGAAGGTCAACTAGATCGGAGGAGATTGGAGTCTCTAGGGCTGCTAGCTCTCAATCTTCGGATGTACCACTCGGTTAGGGTGCCTCTTTGTTTATTGCTATTACTTGCTCTTAGACTTGCTTAATGGTGTTGTTGTGGTGGCAAGATCAGGTCCGTAGGCGGTATCTCATATCCCATCACTAGTATTTAGATCAAAGTTAATGGGTGTGCGTCATAGGCTTATAGTGAAGGTTGTACACAGACTAGGCTCACAAGCTATTGTTTTTGAAGGGTCCAACTTCTTCTTTGGAGCACGACCTAGTTATCTGTTAAGAGGGGTGTCAAGAGAAGTGATTAGCTCATGGAGTGTCAAGGACACAACCGCTTCCGAAACTCCCCAAATCTCGAGCCTCGCCAGGTTCCCTGGATCCTAATACCCAGCCTCCAAAGAACCATGGTTCCTTTGAAGGGGGTGTGCCTCTCCTCTTGATTTTATTCAAGTGAATGTGAATGAGAGTACATGCCCATGGGAACTATTCATAGCCTAGGCTAGGATGGGATGCAAGTAAGAACATTCTATGATGTCAAATTTTGCTCACAGATATAAGAACTTGGAAATAATATATCAAAATCAATAAACAACAAATCACATTTCAATAACATGAATTTTATTTTAGAAGCACCCTGCAGGATGAAAATATGGAAAGAAATATGTATCTAAATTTGGAAAATCATCACACATAAAAGGTTACAATTGTAGATATAAAATGAAATTAGAAAAGAAAGACTATTTAGAAGCCATTAAAAAATAAGAAAAAAATGATGGCAATTGGGGCGTAGGAGTTGAAAGGAGTACCATTGCCCATGATGGCGAAGCAGAAGTTACTAGACCGCCAACCAATGAGAAGGAGCTGCATTGAAAACAATTGAAGTTGAGTTTAAGAGTAGGAAAAATTCGAGGCTTGTGTATTTCAATTTCCAAAATGAAGATGCATTAACCCCAAGGTTTTCGAGTCAATGAGTCGACGAGTAGCTCTGGGGTAGCGAGTCTTGACTAGTCAAGACTCATGGTCGACTAGTTGACATGAGTTACCAGGGGAGGCGCAGACCTGCAGCAACCCGCGTCAACCAGGGGAGGAGCAGATCAGCAGCCGCAGCAACCAGGGGAGGAGCAGACCAGCAGCAGCAACAACTAGGGGAAGAGCAGTAGCAACCAGGGGAGGAGCAGACCAGCTTGCGGTGGCGCTGGCTAGCAGGGCGGCGGCGATTTCGGATCTCACACGAGTCAATGGCTCGGGAGGCAGCGCAATGTGTGAGTTCATGTGCACGAGCTAGCACAGAGCAAGCGCCCGTGTTTCTGAATAGAGATTTGACATAGAGAGATGCAAAAGGATGAGGAGGGAGAGGAATAGGGAATGCAGTGGCGTGGGAATCACCGGCAATCTTCAGCGGCACTCCGACAAGGTGGAAAGGTGGCGACACGAAACAACCGCGAGGCGATGAGGATCCCGAGCGGTGATGTAGCTTGGGTCGGTGGGTGCAAGACTGGCTCTGAGGGCTGACATTGGGTTGTGCCGGGCACTAGCGTAGCTAGTGGGTTGGGCAAGCAGGCGTGCGATCTAATGTGTTGCATCAGCTCCTGACGACCAGATCTAAGTGGTTGTGGCTGGTGCGGTTGGAGGAAGGATGACGGGCTGGTTGCGGCACATGGATCCCGATGTGTAGTGGAGGAGACAAGTGGCGGCGGGGGAGGGGGTAAAACAGGGGTTTTGTCCCCCTACTAATTAGGGTTTCTCCAAATGGAAGGCGGAGCCTCCCTTATATAGAAAATGGGTTTTCGGTTCTGTTCGGGCTGGTTTTGGAGGGTATTTGGTTGGCTAGATTGCCTTGGGGATGAGACAGAAAAAAGTCCTTGTTAGCAGTTTCTCAATTTCTTTTTATTCACTCATGCCTTATGCTTCATATACTAAAGCCTTATTTCTATATTTTCTCACATTTTTCTATGTTTTTGAAATTTTATTAAAATATATATTTTGAAAAAACTTCACTGAAATGTCCGATGTGTATTTATAAAAAACATCCATGTAGTTTAAAGAAATGTTCACACCTTTTTAATTAAATTTTTATACATTTATAATAATGTTCATGACCTTTACCAAATTATTTGAACCGCTCAACAAAAAAGTTGACATTTAACAAATTACTTAAACCATATAAGAGAAATGTTCACACGTTTCAAAAAATAATGATATTATTAAAATTGTTTGTGTCATGCCCAACTTTGTTCGTGCAAATTTAAAAATGTTTATGGCATATATAAATTGTTTCTAACCATTTAAAAAATGTTCAAAACACTTACAAAATTCACAAGTTTATCAAATGTTAAAAAATCATGAAATTTGAAAATTGTTCACCCGTTTTAAAATATGTTCATGACATTTTAAAAAATGATCATGAAAATCTCACTTTATGGTTTGAAAGACCACAACTAAAGCCCGCCCCTAAACACAGGAACGACAAATGTCGATGAACCATTGGTGGGGCCGCTTCAATATATAACTCGAAAGCAAAATAATGGTCTTAATTACCTTGTCAAAAAGGCCCCTTTGATTTCATCTAGTTGGATCATACCACCCCATAGAGTTGTATAGGCCGATCGAGATACTCATCCAATAACTGACTTCATATCGTCATCTCAAATGGGACATTAGTCCACTGGAAATAGCATGTGTTATTTTACAATGTTGTACATCATGCCCTAGAATCTAATACTCCCTCCATTCCCTTATACAAGGCCACTATGAAAAATACATTCTGCATCTATACAAGGCCACTAACGGGAATGGAGACAAAATTTAATGATGTTTCCTTGTACTATTAACTTATTTAATACTTGCATGCATGTAGTCATAATGACACTGAGCTACTTCCTTCCTTGCATGCATGCGGAGCATTAATGATTCCGGTTAACGAAAAGAAAAGTTGGCTTGCAAATCACTCATTAAATTTTACCTTGGTACCTGTAATTTGAGTTTGTGGCCTTGTATAAGGGAATGGAGGGAGTAGTGGTTATGGATAACATTTCACTTTTTCACTAGGCATCACATAACGGTAATATATAGCCACATAACTCTAATAAACCTATCGACTGCTAGAAGGTGCCACTATTTAACTCTTATATATAGCTTATCTCCTTTGAACAACTATCGTTAAATCCAATTTAAATTTCAATTAATCTAAAAGTTCAGAAGATGTCTTACATAAAAAATTATCTGGAAAATCAAAATTAAGTATAGATGTTCATCAGCAATAGAATACAAATAATAAATAACAATTTTTGTAGTTCTTTCTTCTAATTTGTACTTAAAAGAAGATGATATGGTGCTTGTGTACAAATCTTCTTCAAGTTTATGCGTGGCGTGCTAGGCCAGCGCTCAGCCCATTAGTAGTTTTGAAGTGGCTACCATTTGGGCCTCCCTCCTGTGAGACACTTCGTTGTGGGCGTTTGTTTGTTTAGAATATTAGATAGCTATTTTTTGGCATCTCCTGCTTTTTCTTTCCCCTCTCGCAAGGCAACCAGGAAAAGCCTTTTTCCCTTCGATCTTCGCCGGCTAGACCGTTGATTCGTCTCCCCTCTGCCTACCGCTCTGGCAGCTGCTGGTGGGGAGGGTATTCCTGGTGCCTCGGCTTAGATAGATAGGTTTCCAGTTCTCGCAAGGGCGGCGCTCGGACAGATGGTGGCGCTTCTTCTTCAGGTTAGTTTTCCGGGCTTCGATCCTCCTCAAGTTAGTTCGTCGGGATGGATTAGATGGAGCTCCGTCGTAGATTTCTGCCAGCACCTCGGAGTGGCAAGATTAGGGTTTCTCGTAGAGATGATCAACATGTAAACTTAATGAAGAAGTGTAGGCCCTAGCTCGATTTACTTGTACCGCATAATCATTAATTCTATGTTGGATTCTAGTAATAGCTAAGTTTCAACTCATGAATAGCTCAAAAAGTTACTTTTCAAACAACATACATGGAAGAAACAATCAAAGTACCAATACATGCACAGTAAAAAACTAAGCATTTTCCCCACAAAAAATGAAAATAATTACTACATGTCTTCAACACCATGAAAAGGGAAGTAACTACCGGTCCAACCATACCTACGTGACCTTTTCCAAACACCTATTGGATATGGACTGTGAGTGTGCTACCTCCATGCACCTAAACCAGATGACAACCTAGAACAATGATTATGGCCAACAGTTGTGCCCCTTCCGTTGCCACGACTTCCGTCATCATCATTTATTCTCATGCCTTGGTTACTAATTGCCTTTTCTAAAGCTAACTTACCCTAGTCATCATTGTTATGCACCTCTTCGGCCTTCTAGGAGAATGTGACATATCTATCAGATGAAGCTTTGGAATGCCTTTCCATATCTATATTTAACCTATCAGTAAGTTCCTGCTCATATTCAGTACTTCCTTGGTGCATGAACCCATCAGGTTTATGGTTCGAAGATTCACCAAGTTTATAGGGGAAAGAGCTCCTTGTATGCAGCGAGGACATGAGATATGTTCTTGGAGTGTCTTAAAACAATCTCACATGTGGGACATGTTATGTCACATTTACATTCCAAATTGCACATGCGGGACATGTCATGTCACATATACATTCCAAATTTCACACTTTACACAGGGGATCTTTACAATCACACCGAAACATAATTTTGTTTTCTATTTGTCCTCAAAATCTATATGCGAACTAAAGTGATACATATGTGTGGGCAGCAAAAAATTACATGCTTTGGTGCAAATGAAGCTACAAAAAATCTATCACATGAAAATAAAGAACTATAACATTCAACATCAGCAGTGGGATACTAGTGTGGAAAAGTATAACATTTACAAACTAATCCATATGTCCAATCCAAGGATTGTTACTACTGTGTACTATCGCGCTTGTTATCTATTATGTTAAATAGATGCTAAATACAGAACATTCTACAAAAACTGAAGTATTCATACTGCAATAGGCATACTTATAGTAACGATACTGGATTTGACCAAATTAAGCAATCTAAGAAGGATAACCATAATAACATGCACCAGAAGAGTACCTTCGGAAAATTATACTTAAAGGGACAGATCAGGGAGGAGGGAGGAAGAACTATCGTAAATCGGGGAAGAGGCAGGAAGGATGTAAGGTCATCTAACGGTGAACATGCGACATTAGAGGGCGTCGATGCTTCCGGGTTAGGTGCGGGTCAATGGCTCAGGAGGCAGCGCAAAGCGTGAGCTCATGGGCACGAGCTAAGGTAGAGCGAGCGTTGGGCTTCTGCACAAAGAGCTTTTTGATAGAGAGAGATGCAAATGGATGGGGAGGGAGAGGGATTGTGGTCACGCGGGAATCACCGTCAATCTCTAGCGGCGCTTAACAAGGTGGAAAGGCGGCGATCCAAAAAACTGCAGGGAAAGAAGGATCTCGAGAGGTGACACAGCATGGGTAGGCGTGCGCAAGACTGGCTCTGGGGACCAAGAATGGGTTGTGCCAGGCCCTGGCGTACCTCGTGGGTTGGGCAAGCAGATGTTGTGATCTAAGGCATTGGATCAACCCCCGATGACCAGATCTAAGTGGTTGTGGCTAGTGCGTCTGGAGGAAGGGTGGCAGGCTGGTGTCGGCGCGCGGATTCTGATGTTTAGTGGAGGAGACAAGCGGTGGTGGGTGGGAGGATAACAAGGGGTTTGTCCCCCTCCTAATTAGGGTTTGCTCCAAATGGAAGGCAGAGCCTTCCTTATCTATCAAAGGGGTTATGGGTTCTATTTGAGCTGGTTTCGGAGGATTTTTAGTGGGCTAGATTTCCTAGGGGGTGAGACAAAAAAGAGACCTCACTCGCACTTTCTATGTTCCTTTCTTTTCACTCATGCCTTGTGCATAACATTACTTTATTTCTATATTTATCTCACATTTTTCTTTGCTTTTTTATATTTTTTTAGAAATTTTAATAAAAAGTATATTTTGAAAAAATCACTTAAAATGTTCTTTGTGTATTTACAAAATTATTCACGCAGTTCAAATAAATGCTGACACGTTTTTACTAAAATGTTTATACAATTATAAAAATGTTCATGACATTTAATAATTTATTTGAACCATTCAAAAAAAATGTTCATGACATTTATCAAATTATTAGAACCATTCAACAGAATTGTTCATACGTCTTAAAAAATTATGATATTTTACAATAAAAATTGTGCCATGCCAAACTTTGTTTGCGAAAATTTTAAAAATGTTTGTCCTATATAAAACTATTTGTAAACATTAAAAAAATTCCAAAACACTTACAAAATATGCACATGCTTATAAAATGTTAAAAAATCATGATATTTTAAAAATGTTATCTCGTTTAAAATATGTTCATGACATTTTTAAAAATGTTCATGAAAATCTCAATTTATGGCTTTCAAAGACCACAAATAAAGCCCGCCCCTAAACACAGGAACAAGACAAAAAGTCGATGGACCATTGGTGGGGCCGTGTCAATATATAAATCGAAAGCATAATGATGGTACTTAATTATCTTATCAAAAAGGCCCCCGTGATATGATCAAGTTGGATCATACCATGCCATTAAGTTGTATAGACCGATCGAGATATTCATCCAATAACTGATTCCATATCATCATCTCAAATGGGATGCTAGGCCACTTGAAATAGCATGTGTTAGTTTAGAACCTTGTACATCATACCCTATAATATAATAGTTGATATAGATAACATTTCACTTTTTCACTAGGCATCACATAAAGGTAATAGATAGCCACATTACTCTAATCAACCTTGCGACTGTCAAAAGGCGACACTGTTTAACTCTTATATATTGCTTATATCCTTTGAAAAACTATCATTACATCCAATTTAAGTTGAGTCCTACAAGTGAATCTTGATGGGCAGTGGTGACGCCCCCCCCCCCCCAAGACACACACACACAGAGTAAAAGAAGTTTGTAGGGTGGGTTGCTGTAAGTTTATTTATATTTTCTTTAGTGTTCTTTGGGAGAAGATACACTATTAAGATGGGACGTTGAAGCCAAAAGAGAGGTGCTTATTGCTCAATCACATTGTGGTGTTGCCCCAAAATCAAAACCAAATCCACATGTGTGTTGAATGTCAACTAGATCGGAGGAGACTGGAGTCTCTAGGGCTGCTAGCTCTCAATCTTCGGATGTGGAACTCGGTTAGGGTTCCCCTTTGGTTATTACTATTAGTTGCTCTTAGACTTGCATAGTGGTGTTGTTGTGGTGGCAACATCAGGTGTGTAGGCGGTATCTTATATCCCATCACTAGTATTTAGAACAAAGTTAATGGGTGTGCATCATAGGCTTATAGTGAAGGTTGTACATCAACTAGGCTCACAAGCCATTGTATTTTGAAAGGTCCAGCTGCTTCTTTGGAGCACGACCTAGTTATATGTTAAGAGGGGTGTCAAGAGAAGTGCTTGGCTCATGGAGTGTCAAGGACACAACCGCTTACGAAACACCCCAAATCTCGAGCCTCGCCAGGTTCCCTGGACCCCAAAACCCAGCCTCCAAAGAACCATGGTTCCTTTGAAGGGGGTGTGCCTCTCCTCTTGATTTTATTCAAGTGAGTGTGAATGAGAGTACATGCCCATGGGAACTATTCATAGCCTAGGCTAGGGTCCTTTAGAAATGACCAAGCCTACCCTACAAGGTGGTGGCAGGTAGGAGGTGTATTTAGGTAAGAGTTGGTCCATTAATCCATGGTGCACTAGGTGAGAGAGGGTCCATAGTCCATGGTGAGTCATCCTTCTCATCCCTACACCATGGCAGGCCTTTGGCTTCATGGGCATATTCTAATCATGGGTTTCTTTACTTCTTGTTTCTTACTTTGAGTTGTCTTTTGTTTGTCTCCCTCCTTTGACTTGTTGACCATGACTAATTGCTTGGACTATTGTTGACTTTACTTGATGTTGATTGTTTGCCAAGTGGATGTCATGTAAGACTAAGTAGGATCCCAGTATATTTAACTATTCCTACGACATGTAGCCCTAGCTTTATCTTGATAATATTGCTTGTTAGAATTGCCTTGCCATATACATTATTCCACATAGTTGTAATTCAGAGAACCTGCATTTTCTCGTAATACCCTAAAATCAATGAATTGATTACATTATGTGCAAACTCAATTGAAAAATATAATGTAGTTTGACTGTCCAAATTCATGCTATGATCAACAATTGGTCTAATGGTATGAAGTTTATGTTACAAATGATAGGCATCGTTAGATTAGTATTCAAATGCTCTTTGCTATAATTATAATTTTGTGATCATTCAATAAATATTGTTTTAAAAATTTAGGGTCAAAGCATGAATTCGAACAGTCAGACTATGCCTTACATTTTGGAACAACAGGAGTAGCAGCATGTTCACCCTCCTGTAGTCAATATCCTTGATCCTTCATATAGTTTAATCGCAATGCCAACAGAAGGGCACCACCATGTAAAGTCTGAAGGTGAATAAAAGCAAATAAACCCAAAAAAGACAAACACAAATTGTTGATTTCTTTTGGTAAAAAAAGCAACAAAAATTATTGAGCAGTAGGTTTCACAATCAAAAGAACACACTCTAGCATCAACATTTATTCCAAAAATAACTTGATCATACTTCATTCCAAGCAAAGGAAGTTAATATAGGATTCAAGATAAAGAACAGGGAATGCCATGGTTCTATGTAAAAGATTAACATAACATGAGCATGTGTAAAGTAAAATGATAGATCTATGCAAAAAACAAGATTGAGATTTTAGAGATGCCCTTATAGCATATCTCGTAGCAAAACATGGGATGCAAGTAAGAACATGCTATGATGTCAAATTTTCATAGATATAAGAAATTATAAATCATATATCAAAATCAACAAACAGCAAATCACATTTCAATAACATGAATTTAATTTGAGAGGCACCCTGCAGGATGAAAATACGGAAATAAATATGTATCTAAATTTGGGAAATCATCACACATAAAAGATTACAATTGTAGATATAAAATGAAATCAGAAAAGAAAGACTATTTAGAAGCCATTAAAAAATAAGAAAAAATGATGGCAATTGGGGCGTAGGAGTTGAAAGGAGTACCATTGCCCATGATGTCGAAGCAGAAGTTACTAGGCCGCCAACCAATGAGAAGGAACTGTGATGAAAACAATTGAAGTTGAGTTTAAGAGTAAGAAGAATTCAAGGCTTGTGTATTTGAATTTCCAAAATGAAGATGCATTAACCCCAAGGTTTTTTATTCGATGAGTCGACGCATAGTTCTAGGTTAGCGACTTTTCACTAATTGTGACTAGTCAAGACTCGTGATCGACTATGCAACAGGAGTTACCAGCGAAGGAGCAGACCTGCAGCAACCGGTGACAACCAGGGGAGGAGCAGATCAGCAGCCGCAGCAACCAGGGGAGGAGCAGACCAGTAGCAGGAGCAACCAGGGCAGCAACAACTAGGGGAGGAGCAGACCAGCTTGATGTGGCGCTGGCCGGCAAGATTGTGGGGCGGCGCCGCCGGCCAATGGAGAGGGTCGCAGGAGAGGTTTGGGTCGAGGGATGGGGGGACTGGGCGATCAAGGTTTCCAGGGGTATCGGGCGAGGAAAGAGAAAAAAAATATATGACAGGTGGGGCCAATTTGACTCGTTCGACTCAAAAACTACGACTAGTCGATTGAGTCGCTTGACTCAGCCAACTAGTCGAGCCGACATGTTGACTCGACCTGCCAGTTGTGACTCGTCGATGTTCGACTCAAAAAAAGTTATTCATCAACATAGGAGTTTTTGCATCACACGTCTAAAAGAGAACATATGCTCAACAGGGTTAACTACATGTATATGGTTAGTTAGTAACTAGAATTTATTGAACTTTCCCTATGAGAGTGCATAAACAACGTACCTCTCAAGCTGTGGGCAGGCTCAATATCCACTGCCTACCAACCCAATGCAGATGGATATGGCAAGAGGTCATATCAGTGACAGTCATAGAACTTACATCTGATGTTCAGTTTAGTGCTAAAAGTTGTAAAATACGTCATTCCAGTCACATAACTTGCCTATGTGTGCAGATACAGTCATTTTTTTCGTATCCAGCCGTATCTCGTGCTCACGTGGCGTGTCAGCATGAATTCTGCCCACATGTCAGTGTCCGGGAGTGGAATACGACCCACATGTCAGCGGTCGGTAGTGGTGAGGCGTTGGGCGAGCCACACATTATCTTTCTTTTCACACAACACCCTTGAATTTTATTTAATTACGCACCTGTCAGGACATAGTGGCTCGCCAAAAACATGAATAAGCCACGCATTATTATTTTTTCTATAGAAATCACCCTCGAATTTTATTTAATTATGCACCTGTCAGGATATAGTGGCTCGCGAGAAACATGAATAAAAAATAGCGCCAAGGGGATTCGAGCCGACGTCATCCACTCCATAAGCTAATTGCACTATCCACTCGACCAAGAATAAATTGATACAACACTAACAAACGAAATGTTCTCGAACACAGTGTTCACTCAGCAAAACAAAGGAATAAACAAAAACTAAAAACCTATCATTCCCCACAGGAATAAATTGATGCAAGAAAGCAACTTATATTCTATTGTTTGTGACATTTAAAAAATGTACATGCCTTACAAAAAAATATGTGACATTTAAAAAAATGTTTAAACATTGTAAAAAATATATTTGTGTAAATAAGAAAGGTAAGTTGCATTTAAAAAATGTCATGAATTTAAAAAAAATGTTCATATGGGGAATAAAAATGTTGGTGTCTATATTGTTATTTATCTTATTCTAGTTAAGAAAACTACGCAGGGAAAAGTAAATCCCCATGGCATATGCATACTATCATGGGGAGAGTGGGATCATTCTGATTGAGCATTTTTTTCAAATTTAAAATTATTAAAAAATGTTCATGAAAATCTCACTTTATGGCTTTCAAAGACCACAATTAAAGCCCGCCCCTAGACAGAGGAACAAGACAAAAAGTCGACGGACCATTGGTGGGGCCGTGCCAATATATAAATCGAAATCATAATAATGGTACTTAATTATCTTGTGAAAAAGGCCCCCTTGATATGATCAAGTTGGATCATACCATGCCATAAAGTTTTATAGACCGATCAAGATATTCATCCAATAACTGATTCCATATCATGATCTCAAATGGGATGTTAGGCCACTTGAAATAGCATTTGTTATTTTAGAATCTTGTACATCATGCCCTAGAATATAATAGTTGATATAGATAACATTTCACTTTTTCACTAGGCATCACATAAAGGTAATATATAGCCACATTACTCTAATCAACCTTGCGACTGTCAAAAGGCGACACTGTTTAACTCTTATATATTGCTTATATCCTATGAACAACAATCTTACATCCAATTTAAGTTGAGTCCTACAAGTGATGGTTGACGGGCAGTGGTGACACACCCCCCACACACACAATAAAAGACATTTGTTGGGTGGGTTGCTGGAAGTTTATTTATGTTTTCTATAGTGTTCTTTGGGAGAAGATACACTATTAAGATGGGACGTTGAAGGCAAAAGAGAGGTGCTTATTGCTCAATCACATTGTGGTGTCGCCCCAAAGCCAAAACCAAATCCACATGTGTGTTGAAGGTCAACTAGATCGGAGGAGATTGGAGTCTCTAGGGCTGCGAGCTCTCAATCTTCGGATGTGCAACTCGGTTAGGGTGCCCCTTTGGTTATTGCTATTACTTGCTCTTAGACTTGCGTAGTGGTGTTGTTGTGGTGGCAACAT
This sequence comes from Thinopyrum elongatum, assembly GCA_011799875.1. Lineage (NCBI taxonomy): Eukaryota > Viridiplantae > Streptophyta > Magnoliopsida > Poales > Poaceae > Thinopyrum > Thinopyrum elongatum. The sequence goes on along the minus strand of CM022301.1, from coordinate 376,367,125 downwards.
CAGGTCCGTAGGCGCTATCTCATATCCCATCACTAGTATTTAGATCAAAGTTAATGGGTGTGCGTCATAGGCTTATAGTGAAGGTTGTACACCGACTAGGCTCACAAGCTATTGTTTTTTGAAGGGTCCAGCTTCTTCTTTGGAGCACGACCTAGTTATATTTTAAGAGGGTGTGACAACCCCGGCTTAATCGTGCACTAATCATACACGCAAATGCACACTATCAAGCCTAAGGACTCACTTGAAGATATCACAACACAACTCTAAAACATAAATAAATTCACACAAGCTTTATATTACAAGCCAGGGCCTCGAGGGCTCGAATACATAGCTCGATGGCATACAAGTGTCAGCGGAAGCATCAGATATCTGGGTACAGATATATTACAGAAAAGGAGATAAGCCTCTAGAAAGGCGGGGTAAAATAAAATACTACGATCGAAAGGCGTAGGCCTCCTACCTAGGACCCTCCGAATCCTACTCCTGGTCGTCTGTCGGCTCCTCGTAGTAGTACTCGCCGGGAGGGTAGTAGTAGTAGCCGTAGTCGTCGACGGGGGCAGCTAACTCAGGGGCTCCATCATCTGGATGCGACAAGTGGATATGGGGAAAAAGAAAATAAAGCAAACATGAGTACTCATCCGAAGTACTCAGCAAGTGAGGATCTACACTACATATGCAACATTTTCAAAGGAAGGCTGTATATGTGGACTGGGCTGCAGAAATGCCAGAATAGAGGGAAGAGCCTAGTCCTATCGAAGACTAGCATCTTCATCATCTTCAGCGGTCTTGCAGCATTAGAAGAGTGCAGAATAACATAATGTAAAGTAGTTGTAGTATCATCAACCTCGGCCAGAGATTCTTCCTCGACTCCCTGCGAGAAAGCAATCCCAGAGCCATACTATCCAGTATCATCTCAAGTCACCAGTTCTAGTTGTACCGATCGGGTTACAACTCCGAGTGTCCGTTACCGTAGGACAGGCTATCGATAGATTAGTTCTTCCCTGCAGGGGTGCACCAACTTACCCACCACGCTCGCTTAACTCCGGTCGGACACACTTTTCTGGGTCATGCCCGGCCTCGGCTAAGCAACACGCCGCAACCCGACCAAATACTTAACAGAGAGGTCAGCACGCCGGACTAACCTATGCCCCCAGGGGTCTTGGGCCTTCGCCCCAGGAACTCCTGCGCGTTGCGTGGGCGGCCGGAAGCAGACCTAGCAACCCCTTCATACAAGCGCGGTTGCGTAACCAGTCCAATCCAGCGCGCGCCACTCAGTCGCTGACGTCTATTAAGCTTCGGCTGAAGTATACGACGCAGAACGCCCATACTATGCCCACGTGATGGTTAGTGCTATCAGGCCAGAGGCCCCTCGGATCAAATATCCAAACCGTTTAGTGGTTTAGGAGCGCGCGGTAACGAGCAGAGACTCATGATCGATGTGACCCCGTCGCCCCGTCTCGAGGACTTGCGGCAAGGGCTAAGAATGCCCGGCCACGCCTCGTAGTTATCTCGCGGGCACCTCTCAGGTCAACCCGACTCCACATCACTTCGCATTCATGCTCGCGCGGGTACCCCTCAGGGCCGACCCGTCTTTAGTATCATGGTTCAGTGTTCAGTCATAGTAACCAAAGTCTCCGTGTGTCTAACACCAAGGGGGAACCCTGAGGAATCACCCCCGATGGGATCCCACTCGATGCTATCATCAAGGTGAACGAAGGAGGAATCACCCTCGAGGTCCACACTTGAGGTGTTGCACGACGGCGTCGGTATCGGGGGTGGTGTAGGAGGAATCACCCTCGCTTACCACGACCGATTAACTAACCTACAAGGTTATCATCAGAAGTGCTGACGAGGTATCACCCTCGGCACTCGATAGTAACCCAGTAGTGTCGAGCAATTTTAAGGGGGAAGTGACGTGCGGTGCCAGGGTCTGATCTTCGATCCCGTTGCTCGGGTCTTCTGAGAGTCCAGCGGGGCAGTCAGGACAAGTGGGTCCCTGATAGGGCTCTACCCAACCTATTCTAAACAGTTTAGGATAACAGGAAAGTATGAACAGCAGGTTACAAGTAAACAGGCTATGCAGCAGATATAGGATACAGTAATAGCAGCAGATTCTAATGCAAGCATAAGAGAGAAGAGAATGGGCGGTATCGGAATGCTCAAAAAGGGGGTGCTTGCCTGGTTGCTCGGGGGCAAGGGCAAGGTCTGCAACGGTGTCGTCTGGCTCCTGAGCGGCGTCGGCCTCGGGAGCTACGTCAACGTCAGAGTCTACCGAGAGAGAAGAGGGGGGAGAAACATATAAATTCACGGCAAATGATGCAACACAGGGTATGCTATGCTAGGATGCAGTGCAGGGTTGCCTTAAGATGCATCTAAGTCACTTCGGTTATTTTAGGATTTAAGTTGGATTTATTAACCGGTGATTTTGCACTATTCATCTACCGGATTCGGCCTCGAAGTTGCGGTTACACCTACGCAGGGGGTTTCGGCATCGAAACAGACGACACGATCAGATTCGTCTCGTCGTTCTGAGCAACTTTCATGTTTTAAGTTTTTCGATCTAAGCTACGGTTTAAAAGTTATGAATTTTCAAAGTTTAAATGATTTTCTAGAATTATTTTCATTATCAGAAAATGATTTATGACATCAGCATGAGGTGTGGATGACATCAGCAGGTCAACAGAGCTGACCAGGGTCAAATATAAAATGTGGGCCCAGTGGGACCCACATGTCAGTCTCTGATAATTAACATAGTTAATTAAAACTAATTCAGAGAGTTATTTAGCAGCTGGCCCCATCTGTCAGTGACTTAGTAGATAACTGAATTAATTAATTTGCTAATTAGCTTAATTAAGCGCAGGGGGCCCACATGTCATGGACACAGGACCAGCCCAGTCAGCGTTGACCGTGGTCAACGAGTCAAAGGGGCCCACCTGCCAGTGTCACAGGGGACCCACGCGTCAGTGCCCGGTCAGCCTCGCCGGCGTCGGCGCCGGAACAGACTCCGGCGAGCCAAAAACGACGGCGGCGATACGGGAGGTGGCCGGAAATCGCGCTCCGGCCACCGTTCGATGCGCGCGAGGCGGTGTTCGAAAGCGGAGACCAATCCGCTTCGATCTGCGGCAGTCTCGCGGACGGAGAAGCCCTACAGTGACGACGGCGAGCTCGGAAAGTTCGCCGGAGTACGGCCATCTCGCGAACAGCGGCTACACGGCACGGCAGACATCGAGTCCTAGCGCAATGGGACCGCACGGATGCGCAGAGCACACCCACGCATTCGGACGGTCATGACAGGGACCACCTCGACGGCGGCGAGCTCATCGACGGAGGCTCAGTCGGGCGGCGATGGCAGCTACGGCTACGGCGGCGGAAAAGCGCGGGAGAGAGAGGGAAAGGGAGCGCTGGCTCACCGGGAGGGCACACGGGGGCCCGGTGAAAGCTTAGGAGCGGCAGATCGACGACAGTTGCCGGCGAAGCTCCGGCGACCGAGAATGGGGAGCGGCTCAATCCGCGAGCTGTGGTGGCGTAGAGCTTGAGCTGGGGGTCAGAGAAGATGCAGAGGAGCAAGGCGGAGCGGTCGCGCTCGATCTAGGGCGGTGATGACGACGACAGCGACGGCATCGAGCTCGGCCATGGCGACGGCGGCTCGGCTTGGCGCGGTGAGGAAGAAAGCAAGAGGGAGAGGGGAACTGGTGGGCTAGGGTTAGAAGGGTGGCGTGGCGTCGACCTTATCCATCGCGGGAGGGAATGGATGCCCGACGCGCGGCGCATCGGCGTCTCCGGCGGCTGTGGCGCCGACACGAAGAGAGAGGAAGGGGATGAGCGGCGAGGTGGGCTGGGCCGGCTCCTGTAGCTCTCAGGCCTAAGTGCACAGTAGACATTAGACCCTTTTCTATTTCTTCTTTTTTTGTTTTCTATTTTCTTTATTTATTTTCTGTTTTGTATTAGTTAGGACACTTTTGCACTTTTTGTAAAATATGAGACTAGGCCCAAATATTACAATGCAATATTCCTTGTCACCAAAAACTTGTTTGAGCAGATTTGGATTTCATTTGAATTTGAAACGATTTTAATTAGATTAAATAATTCTGTTTTGGTGCTGTTTCATGTGGTTTGAACCATTTAACTAGTTCCAATTCCATTGTTTATATTTTTATGAGTGCTTCTGGAATATTTGCTAATTAGTGAACATTTCTCCCATAGTGTTTGAGAAATTTTATTTTGCACTTTTGAATTTGAGTTGGTTTCCAGAATAGAGTTTGAATTACTTTGGTTAACCACTATGACTAGGCACTGCAAATGATATGACTTGGCATTATTAGCATTTGATCACAGTGGCATTACACAGGGGTGTTACAGAGGGGTGTCAAGAGAAGTGCTTGGCTCATGGAGTGTCAAGGACACAATCGCTTCCGAAACTCCCCAAATCTCGAGCCTCGCCAGGTTCCCTGGATCCCAATACCCAGCCTCTAAAGAACCATGGTTCCTTTGAAGGGGGTGTGCCTCTCCTCTTGATTTTATTCAAGTGAGTGTGAATGAGAGCACATGCCCATGGGAACTATTCATAGCCTAGGCTAGGGTCCTTTAAAAATGACCAAGGCTACCCTACAAGGTGGTAGGTAAGAGGTGTATTTAGGTAAGAGTTGCTCCATTAATCCATGGTGGACTAGGTGAGAGAGTGTTCATAGTCCATGGTGTGTCATCCTTCTCATCCCTACACCATGGCAGGCCATTGACTTAATGGGCATATTCTAATCATGGGTTTATTTACTTCTCATTTCTTACTTTGTCTTGTCCTTTGTTTGCCCCCCTCCTTTGACTTGTTGACCATGACTAATTGCTTGAACTATTGTTGACTTCATTTAATGTTAATTGTTTGCCAAGTGGATGCGATGTAAGACTAGGTGGGATCCCAGTAGTATTTAACTATTCCTATGACACGTAGCTAGCTTCATCTTGATAATATTGCTTGCTAGAATTCCCTTACCATATACATTGTTCCACATAGTTGTAGTTCAGAGAACCTGCATTTCCTCGTAATACCCTAAAATCAATGAATTGATTACACTCTGTGCTACCTCAATTCAAAAATAAAATGTAGTTTGACTGTCCAAATTCATGCTTTGATCAACAATTGGTCTAATGGTATGAAGTTTATGTTACAAATAGTAGGCATCATTATATTAGTATTCAAGTGCTCTTTACTATAATTATGATTTTGTGATCATTTAATAAATATTGTTTGAGAAATTTACGGTCAAAGCATGAATTCGAACAGTCAGACTATGCCTTACATTTTGGAACAACGGGAGTAGCAGCATGTTCACCCTCCTCTAGTCAACATCCTTGATCCTTCGTATAGTTTAGTCGCAATGCCAACAGAAGGGCACCACTATGCAAATAAACCGAACAAAGCAAAACAAAATTGTTGATATCTTTTGGTCCAAAAAGCAAAAAAATTTGTTGAGCAGTAGGTTTCACAATCGAAAGAACACACTCTAACATCGGCATATATTAGAAAATAACTTGATCATAGTTCATTCGAGGCCAAGGAAGTTAAATATAGGATTTAAGATAAAGAACAGGGAATGCTTGGTTCTATGTAAAAGATTAACATAACATGAGCATGTGTAAAGTAAAATGATAGATCTATGCAAAAATAGGATTGAGATTTTAGGGATGCCCTTATAGCATATCTCGTAGCAAAACATGCGATGCAGGTAAGAACATGCTATGATGTCAAATTTTCTCATAGATATAAGAAATTGGAAATAATATATCAAAATCAATAAACAACAAATCACATTTCAATAACATGAATTTAATTTTAGAAGCACCCTGCAGGATGAAAATATGGAAAGCAATATGTATCTAAATTTGGAAAATCATCACACATAAAAGGTTACAATTGTAGATATAAAATGAAATCAGAAAAGAAAGACTATTTAGAAGCCATTAAAAAATAAGAAAAAATGATGTCAATTGGGGCGTAGGAGTTGAAAGGAGTAACATTGCCCATGATGTCGAAGCAGAACTTACTAGACCGCCAACCAGTGAGAAGGAAATGCAATGAAAACAACTGAAGTTGAGTTTAAGAGTAGGAAAAATTCGAGGCTTGTGTATTTCAATTTCCAAAATGAAGATGCAATAACCCCAAGGTTTTTGAGTCGATGAGTCGACGAGTAGCTCTGGGGTAGCGAGTCTTGACTAGTCAAGACTCATGGTCGACTAGTCGACATGAGTTACCAGGGGAGGAGTAGACCTGCAGCAACCCGCGGCAACCACGGGAGGAGCAGATCAACAGCCGCATCAACCAGGGGAGGAGCGGACCAGCAGCAGCAACAACCAGGGGAAGAGCAGCAGCAACCAGGGGACGAGCAGACCAGCTTGCAGCGGCGCTGGCTAGCAGGGCGGCAGCGATTTCGGATCTCACACGAGTCACTGGCTCGGGAGGCGTCGCAACGTGTGAGCTCATGTGCACGAGCTAGCACAGAGAAAGCGCTCGGGTTTCTGAATAGAGATTAGACATAAAGAGATGCAAAAGGAAGGGGAGGGAGAGGAAGAGGGAATGCAGTGGCGTGGGAATCATCGGGAATCTTCGGCGGCACTCCGACGAGGTGTAAAGGTGGCGACACGAAACAGCCGCGGGGCGATGAGGATCCCGAGCGGTGATGTAGCTTGGGTCGGCGGCTGCAAGACTGGCTCTGAGGGCCGAGATCGGGTTGCGCCGGGCACTAGCGTAGCTAGTGGGTTGGGCAAGCAGGCGCTGCGATCTAATGCGTTGCATCAGCTCCCGACGGGCAGATCTAAGTGGTTGTGACTGGTGCGGTTGGAGGAAGGACGGCGGGCTGGTTGCGGCACATGGTTCCCGATGTGTAGTGGAGTAGACAAGTGGCGGCGGCCGGGGGGGGGGGGGAGGAAAACAAGGGTTTTGTCCCCCTGCTAATTAGGGTTTCTCCAAATGGAAGGCGGAGCCTCCCTTATATAGAAAATGGGTTTTCGGTTCTGTTTGGGCTGGTTTTGGAGGGTATTCTGTCGGCTAGATTGCCTTAGGGATGAGACAGAAAAAAGTCCTCGTTAGCAGTTTCTCAATTTCTTTTTATTCACTCATGCCTTATGCTTCATATAATAAAGCCTTATTTCTATATTTTCTCACATTTTTCTATGTTTTTGAAATTTTATTAAAATATATATTTTGAAAAAAAATACACTGAAATGTTCGATGTGTATTTATAAAAAACATCCATGTAGTTTAAAGAAATGTTCAAACCTTTTTAGTTAATTTTTTATAAATTTATAATAATGTTCATGACCTTTACCAAATTATTTGAACCGCTCAACAAAAAAGTTGACATTTAACAAATTACTTAAACCATTTAAGAGAAATGTTCACACGTTTCAAAAAATCATGATATTTTTAAAATTGTTTGTGTCATGCCCAACTTTGTTCGCGTAAATTTAAAAATGTTTATGGCATATATAAATTGTTTCTAACCATTTAAAAATGTTCAAAACACTTACAAAATTCACAAGTTTATCAAATGTTAAAAAATCATGAAATTTGAAAATTGTTCACCCGTTTTAAAATATGTTCATGACATTTTAAAAAATGATCATGAAAATCTCACTTTATGGCTTTGAAAGACCACAACTAAAGAACGCCCCTAAACACAAGAACGAGAAATGTTGATGGACCATTGGTGGGGCCGCTTCAATATATAACTCGAAAGCATAACAATGGTCTTAATTACCTTGTCAAAAAGGCCCCTTTGATACCATCTAGTTGGATCATACCACCCCATTAAGGACAGTATAACCGCACCTAAAGCGAGCCTTCCCAGCGATTTGCGTTTCTGACCGTCCTTTTTTGCGATCTAGAAGTTTCTGGCCGTCCGATCTGTGTGCACTTCCGCCTGGGCTAACCGTGCAGATTAGTGGCCCAACTGTCCTAAGGGGCTGCTGCTCCGACAGCCGAAACTGAGCCCTCTGGTAAATTGGGCCGCCTCTCGCAGCCCAGCCCACCACCACTCCTCACCCGTAAAAAAAACTCTTCCAGGAGCCGCGTCGCCCTCCTCCTCATCCAAACCGCCGCCCCTCTCCCACGAGGGCACGACCACCTCGACCCCGTCGGTGCCGCCACCGCTCCCCACCTATGTCGCTGCCTCCCGCCGCTCCCAGGAGAGCACTGCTCTGACTCTTCGGCCATGCGCCGGCCCTCCTCTTCGCCCTAGCCACGAGCGCTGCCATCCTCAAGGCGGGGTCGCGGCACCTTCCCAGATGCGGTGGAGGCCTCACATCCATGGCGACGACGGCCTGGAGCTCCTCCCACTCTGGTTCTTCCCCGTTGCTGGCCCTACCCCCCTTCCCTTGCTCCATGAACGGATTCTCTGGAAACTGCGATCTGACTAGATATTTTCTGTAGCCCTACTCCATATCGCTGATGGATTCACCTCCAGATGGATAGCAACGACCTCGAGATGATGGTGAGGTTCCCGATTAAACCCTTTGTTTGACTCTGTTCGTGTGGATCTGTTCATGTGCATTTGTAGATTTTATCCAGGTACAACTGTTCTTTGTTCTAGCCATTGTGTTCATTAGATTTGGTAAATGGAATTTTCTTAATCTGATTACATTGGGATTTTATGTCGACATGAAATTCTAACTGAATTTGTTATTCAGCTGGCAATTCTAATAATTATATGTATTGTATATGCATGTACAGTGCTGGCTACACAACGGCCAAGGGCATATGCTTCTCCTGGCACCCACGTCTTCCTCCTATTGTAGTCAAAATCTAATGATTAGAAATATATTATCATTAGCAAGGGTGGAGCGGTGTATTAATGCTCACGAACCTGCCAGGTCACCGGCTGAAGGGCAGATGCCGGTCGGCGGCCGGCGGAGACGGCGATCCTCAGATTCTGTGCGTGCACTGAGGCAGTGGGGACGTCCTTGGTGGTGTTCATAACCGGCACCTTAATCTTCTTGTTTGTAGGCATCTTCTTGAATCCGCATCACAAATCCAGCTGTACTTTAATTTATACGAACTCTTCCATTGTGTTGCAGATGCGGGATGAGAAAGCCATCTCGCTCTCCCTCGGCAGCTCTTGGATTCTTCACTGTCTCACCCGTCCTCGCTGCTTCGGTCGCCTCCCTCACCTTCTTCCTCCCCTCCGTCTCCATGACATATGTGCCCAAACTGCTTGTTGTAGTTTGGAGTGCTCACGTTCACTCCTCATGACCAGAGTCTAATGGCATGCACAATTCAATTGTTCCACTTATTGGATTTAAATATTTGTTTATTGTATCCTGCAGTCAAAATTAGGCTGTTGGATTGAATTGTTTTTGTCTTGGTGTGATTAGAGTTGTAGATGGATTGTTTAGAGTGCAGTCTGCAGTTGATTTTTTTGTTCAAGTATGATTAGTATAAAAAGTGTTAGCAATAATTTAATCAACTTTGTTGTACATTTAATTGAACAATAAAATTGGGATGTAGTTGTCTGTCTTTTCATATGGTTTAGATTTTTCGTAGTTTCTTTCTTGACCTACCAGTGCATGATGATGTAAGCAAAATGAAGAATATGTAGAGAGATTATTTGAATATTAATTTTGTTGGGGTTCTAATGATAGCCGACTTTCTTGGTTTGCAGAGGCAGAAAATGCATATAGTGCAAAGTATCAGCGTTGCAACCTTCTGCCATCTTCAGGGTATTGTTCATCAGGTGAAACAAGAGGTAAGTTTGTAACCATAGAGTTAGCTATCAATGTTACTAATTTTTACTATGCTTAGACTTGTTGTTACCAATATCAACTTGAAAGCTAATTAGTGCTACTATGTTATCGAAGCTTCAATCCAAGACATGGTAGGATTTGAGCCTACCTTACAAAGTTGAAGAGACTCAAAGTCTAAACAGTCAATTGCACATTGGGCATTGTTGGACGAGTAATGGTATGGTATGTAGATAAAAGAAAGGTGACTAGAAAGAGCTCTACAATCTTCGTACAGTTATTTTGGTAGGCTAATGACGATATATTTCTGATCATTTTTAATTGTTAGTGATTAGGCTGGGGCTACACATGCCTATAACTTTATAGAATGACATTACATCAAGGGTATAGACCTATTTAAGTGTGCTTCCCATTGGGCATTGTTGTACGAGTAATGGATATGGTATGTAGATAAGAGAAAGCTGACTAGAAAGAGCTTTACAATCCCTTTCTTCTATTACATAATCAAAATAAATTCCCTTGGCAGAAAAAAATAAGAAGTTCCCTTTTTATTTACTATGAAATTATGAGGCAAAATTATGAGGCAAAATTACTGAGCATACACATGGTGTTTCCTGGATTTGGTTTTCTATCTCGGACAATAAGATGTTGTGTGAGCATCGTGCAATACTTTATATCTAATTTCCTGCCTATTAGTTCATAATGACGCGGTCTCTGAATTTCTGTTATGTCATAGGAGATGTACGTTGCTTTCTTCCATCAATGTCGGGAAGCAAGCAGGAAGTACCTAACAATTGCTTGCACGAGTCTCAGTGATGTTCTGATTTTTCTGTTATCAAAAATTGTCCTTATTTTCTCAATTCTGTATTTGCTAAAACTAATAGTCTCTGAACTCATGTTGACTAGAGGGATGTGCAAGCGCAGATGATAACTTTACATGCTTTCCTTTTTCTAATACTTGCCACTCAGGGTTTACAGAGTCTGGACATCTGCATACATCTTTTACTGTTGTTACCCATCGATATCTCCTAAGATACTTTTTTTTTTAATTTCTATTTTCTATTTGTATTGCAGTTTCTGCAAAGAAATGGGCTATTGCATCAGGCTTGCCTATTTTTTCTATTTCCAAACATGTTGGCTCTTCCGGAGAGGCATGTGAAGATTTCATTAATGCTCCATGTAAACAATCTGCTGCTTATGATATGTCTTGGTGTTATTGATTTCTTGTAGTTGGTCATACCAATCATTATTTATGTGTAAACCTTGCTTTAACGATTATATATGAGATGTGCTTCATGTAGTCATCTATTTAAGAAAATTCCTATTATTTTTATTGTACAAATAGATGGGCGCAGCAACGCGCGCCATCATTGATCTAGTAGAGTTTTATAGGCTGATCGAGACACTCATCCAATAACTGACTTCATATTGTCATCTCAAATGGGACACAAGTCCACTGGAAATAGCATGTGTTGTTTTACAATGTTGTACGTCATGCCCTAGAATCTAATAGTGGTTATGGATAACATTTCACTTTTTCACTAGGCATCACATAACGGTAATATATAGCCACATAACTCTAATAAACCTTTCGACTGCCAGAAGGTGCCACTATTTAACTCTTATATACAGGTTATCTCCTTTGAACAACTATCGTTAAATCCAATTTAAATTTCAACTAATCTAAAAGTTCAGAAGATGACTTACAAAAAAAAATTATCTGGCAAATCAAAATTAATTATAGATGTTCATCAGCAATAGAATACAAATAATAAATAACAATTTTTGTAGTTCTTTCTTCTAATTTGTACTTAAAAGAAGATGATATGGTGCTTGTGTACAAGTCTTCTTCAAGTTAATGCGTGGCGTGCTAGGCCAGTGCTCAGTCCATTAGTAGTTTTGCAGTGGCTACCATGTGGGCCTCCCTCCTGTGGGACACTTCGTTGTGGGCGTTTGTTTGATTATAATATTAGATAGCTGTTTTTTTGGCATCTCCTGCTTTTTCTTTCCCCTCTCGTAAGGCGACTAGGGAAAGCCTTTTTCCCTTCGATCTTCGCCGGCTAGACTGTTGATTGGTCTCCCCTCCGCCTACCGCTCCGGCAGCCGGTGGTTGGGAGGGTATTCCTGGTGCCTCGGCTTAGATAGATAGGGTTCCAGTTCTCGCAAGGGCGGCGCTCGGGCGGATGGTGGCGCTTTTTCTTCTGGTCTGTTTTCCAGGCTCCGACCTCCTCAAGTCAGTTTGTTGGGACGGATTAGACAGAGCTCCGGCGTAGATTTCTGCCAGCTCCTCGGAGCGGCAAGAGTATGGTTTCTCGTAGAGATGATTAACATGTAAACTTAATGAAGAAGTGTAGGCCCTAGCTCGATTTACTTGTACCGCATAATCATTAATTCTATGTTGGATTCTAGTAATAGCTAAGTTTCAACTCATGAATAGCTCAAAAAGTTACTTTTCAAACAACATACATGGAAGAAACAATCAAAGTACCAATACATCCACAGTAAAAAATAAGCATTTTCCTCACAAAAGAGGAAATTAATTACTACATATCTTCAACACCATGAAAAGGGAAGTAACTACCGGTCCAACCATACCTACGTGACCTTTTCCAAACACCTATTGGATATGGACTGTGAGTGTGCTACCTCCATGCATCTGGACCAAATGACAACCTAGAACAATGACCATGGCCAACAGTTGTGCCCCATCCGTTCCCATGACTTTCGTCATCATCATTTATTCTCATGCCATGGTTGCTATTTGCCTTTTCTAAAGCTAACTTACCCTAGTCATCATTGTTATGCACCTCTTCAGCCTTCTAGGAGAATGTGACATATCTATCAGATGAAGCTTTGGAATGCCTTTCCATGATATCTTTACTTAACCTATCAGTAAGTTCCTGCTCATATTCAGTACTTCCTTGGTGCATGAACCCATCAGGTTTATGGTTCGAAGATTCACCAAGTTTATAGGGGAAAGAGCTCCTTGTATGCAGCGAGGACATGAGATATGTTCTTGGAGTGTCCTAAAACAATCTCACATGTGGGACATGTTATGTCACATTTACATTCCAAAGTGCACATGTGGGACATGTCATGTCACATGTACATTCCAAATTTTCACACTTTACACAGGGGATCTTTACAATCACACCGAAAGATAATTTTCTTTTCTATTTGTCCCCAAAATCTATATGCGAACTAAAGTGACACATATGTGCGGGCAGCAAAAAATTACAAGCTTTGGTGCAAATGAAGCTACAAAAAATCTATCACATGGAAATAAAGAACTATAACATTCAACATCAGCAGTGGGATACTGGTGTGGAAAAGTATAACATTTACAAACTAATCCATATGCCCAATCCAAGGATTGTTACTACTGTGTACTATCGCACTTGTTATCTATTCTATTAAATAGATGCTAAATACAGAACATTCTACAAAAACTGAAGTATTCATACTGCAATACGCATACTTATGGTAACGATGCTGGATTTGACCAAATTAAGCAATCTAAAAAGGATAACCATAATAACGTGCACCAGAAGAGTACATTCAGAAAATTATACTTAAAGGGACAGATCAGGGAGGAGGGAGGAAGAACTAGCGTAAATCGGGGAAGAGGCAGGAAGGATGTAAGGTCATCTGTCGGTGAACATGCGATATTAGAGAGCGTCGACGCTTCTGGGTTAGGTGCGGGTCAATGGCTCAGGAGGCAGCGCAACGCGTGAGCTCATGGGCACGAGCTAAGGTAGAGCGAGCGTTGGGTTTCTGCGCAAAGAGCTTTTTAATAGAGAGAGATGCAAAAGGATGGGGAGGGAGAGGGAATGTGGTCACGCGGGAATCACCGTCAATCTCTGGCGGCGCTTAACAAGGTGGAAAGGCGGCGATCCAAAAAAACTGTGGGGCAAGGAGGATCTCGAGAGGTGACATAGCTTGGGTCAGCGATAGCAAGACTGGCTCTAGGGACTGAGAACGGGTTGTGTCAGGCCCTGGCGTATCTCGTGGGTTGGGCAAGCAGATGTTGTGATCTAAGGCATTGGATCAACCCCTGATGACCATATCTAAGTGGTTGTGGCTTGTGCGGCTGGAGGAAGGGCGACAGGCTGGTGTCGGCGCGTGAATTCTGATATTTAAGTGGAGAAGACAAGCGGTGGTGGGTGGGAGGATAACAAGGGGTTTGTCCCCTCCTAATTAGGGTTTGCTCCAAATGGAAGGCAGAGCCTTCCTTATCTATCAAAGGGGTTATGGGTTCTGTTTGAGCTGGTTTCGGAGGATTTTTAGTGGGCTAGATTTCCTAGAGGGTGAGACAAAAAAGAGACCTCACTAGCAGTTTCTATGTTCCTTTCTTGTCACTCATGCCTTGTCAACAACATAGCTTTATTTCTATATTTACCTCACATTTTTCTTTGCTTTTTTATATTTTTTAGAAATTTTAATAAAAATATATTTTGAAAAAATCACTTAAAATGTTCTACATGTATTTACAAAATTATTCACGCAGTTTAAAGAAATGTTGACACCTTTTTACTAAAAGTTTATACAATTATAAAAATGTTCATGACATTTAATAAATTATTTGATCCATTCAAAAAAAAATGTTCATGACATTTATCAAATTATTAGAACCATTCAATAGAATTGTGCATACGTCTTAAAAAAATTATGATATTTTACAATAAAAACCGTGCCATGCCAAACTTTGTTCGCGAAAATTTTAAAAATGTTTGTCCTATATAAAACTATCTGTAAACATTAAAAAATGTCCAAAACACTTACAAAATATGCACATGCTTATAAAATGTTAAAAATCATGATATTTTAAAAATGTTATCCCGTTTAAAATATGTTCATGACATTTTTTAAAATGTTCATGAAAATCTCACTTTATGGGTTTCAAAGACCACAAATAAAGCCCGCCCCTAAACACAGGAACAAGACAAAAAGTAGATGGACCATTGGTGGGGTCGTGTCAATATATAACTCGAAAGCATAATAATGGTACTTAATTATCTTGTCAAAAAGGCCCCCTTGATATGATCAAGTTGGATCATACCATGCCATAAAGTTGTATAGACCGATCGAGATATTCATCCAATAACTGATTCCATATCATCATCTCAAGTGGGATGCTAGGCCACTTGAAATAGCATGTGTTAGTTTAGAATCTTGTACATCATACCCTATAATATAATAGTTGATATAGATAACATTTCACTTTTTCACTAGGCATCACATAAAGGTAATAGATAGCCACATTACTCTAATCAACCTTGCGACTGTCAAAAGGCGGCACTGTTTAACTCTTATATATTGCTTATCTCCTTTGAACAACTATCTTACATCCAATTTAAGTTGAGTCCTACAAGTGATGGTTGATGGGCAGTGGTGACGCACCCCCCACCCACACACACACAATAAAAGAAGTTTGTTGGGTGGGTTGCTGGAAGTTTATTTATGTTTTCTATAGTGTTCTTTGGGAGAAGATACACTATTAAGATGGGACGTTGAAGGCAAACGAGAGGTGCTTATTGCTCAATCACATTGTGGTGTCGCCCGAAAGCCAAAACCAAACCCACATGTGTGTTGAAGGTCAACTAGATCGGAGGAGATTGGAGTCTCTAGGGCTGCTAGCTCTCAATCTTCGGATGTGGAACTCGGTTAGGGTGCCCCTTTGGTTATTGCTATTAGTTGCTCTTAGACTTGCTTAGTGGTGTTGTTATGGTGTGATACGTATCCATCGTATCTACTTTTCCAAACTCTTTTGCCCTTGTTTTGGACTCTAATTTGCATTATTTGAATGGAACTGACCCAGGCTGACGCTGTTTTCAGCAGAATTGTCATGGTGTTATTTTTGTGCAGAAATCAAAGTTCTCGGATTGACCTGAAAATTTATGGAGAATTTTTGTGGAATATATAAAAAATACTGGCGCAAGAAGTTACCAGAGGGGGGCCACCTAGAGGCCACAAGCCCTGAGGGCACGCCCACCCCCTTGGGGCACGCCCTGCAGGCTTGTGGGCCCCCTGGACTGCCTCCAACCCTAATTCCAAAGCTATATATACCTATTCACGGAGAAAAAAAATCAGAGAGATAGATTAATCGCGTTTTACGATAAGGAGCTGCCGTTGCCTCTTGTTCTTCATCGGGAGGGCTGATCTGGAGTCCGTTCGGGGCTCCGGAGAGGGGGATTCGTCGCCATTATCATCATCAACCTTCCTCCATCACCAATTTCATGATGCTCACCACGAAGAGTGAGTAACTCCATCATAGGCTTGCTGGACGGTGATGGGTTGGATGAGATTTATCATGTAATCGAGTTAGTTTTGTTAGGGTTTAATCCCTAGTATCCACTATGTTCTGAGATTGATGTTGCCATGACTTTGCTATGCTTAATGCTTGTCACTAGGGCCCGAGTGCCATGATTTCAGATCTGAACCTATTATGTTTTCATGAATATATTTGAGTTCTTGATCCTATCTTGCAAGTTGTCTGCACCTATTACAAGTTATGATCCGCATACCCCAAGGTGACAGTAATTGGGATTCTTTCCAGTGATTACCGTAGTTTGAGGAGTTCATGTATTCACTAAGTGCTAATGCTTTGGTCCGGTTCTCTATTAAAAGGAGGCCTTAATATCCCTTAGTTTCCATTAGGACCCCGCTGCCACGGGAGGGTAGGAAAAAAGATGTCATGCAAGTTCTTTTCCATAAGCACGTATGACTATATACGGAATACATGCCTATATTATATTGATGAATTGGAGCTAGTTCTGTGTCACCCTAGGTTATGACTGCTACATGATGAATATTATCCAACACAATTATCATTGTCGATCCAATGCCTACGAGCTTTTCACATATTGATCTTTGCTAAGTTACTTTCATTGTTGCTGCTGTTACAATCACTACAAAACTGCTGATGTTACTTTTGCCACTGTTACCGTTACTTCCATGCTACTTTGCTACTAAATACTTTGCTGCAGATATTAAGTCTTTCAGGTGTGGTTGAATTGACAACTCAACTGCTTATACTCATGAATATTATTTGGCCCTCCTTGTGTCAAATCAATAAATTTGGGTTGAATACTCTACCCTCGAAAACTGTTGCGATCCCCTAGACTTGTGGGTTATCAAGACCTTTTTCTGGCGCCGTTGCCGGGGAGCATAGCTATATTTGCTGAGTCACTTGGGATTTATATCTGTTGATCACTATGAAGAATCTGAAAGATACCAAAACCAAGATTTTTCCCTCTAGGACGAGGGGAGGTAAGGAACTGCCATCTAGCTCTGCACTTGATTCACCTTCTGTTTTGAGTAAGCTTGCGACACCTGCTATTGATTCTGATATGTCGCAAGTAATTGATGATGCTACTTCTGCTATGCGTGATGCTTATGATGATACTACTACTTTGCTTGATAATACTGTGCCACTGGGTGAATTTCTTGATGAACAACTTGCTAGAGCTAAAGATATTGAGAATGCAAAAGCTGATGATATTTTTGAAACTGATGAAATTATTGAAACTGAAAACTTTGAAACACCCATTAGACCTAGCACTCCTAGATATGAATTGTCTGTTATACGTGAGGGTTATGTTATGGATGGTGTCGGGGGTATCGTGCGACATATGCCAAAGGATGGCTTATCATGGATGGGGACAAAAGTACGTCGCCAGGCTCTGGAAGCGGGAATGAGCGAGACCGCATATGCCTGCGAATCTTACCCAGGTTCGAGGCTCTCCTAGGAGATAACACCCCTAGTCCTGCTCTGCGGGGTCTCCGCATGATCACTACCTCAACAAGTAGCTACAAACTTGCTCCTTGAGCTGTTTTGCTAGAGGAGGAAGGAGGGCAAGGCTAGCTCTACTCCTCTCCCTATGTGTGTGCATGAGTGCTGAACTCAGAGGGCTTTTTCCTCTCCACCAAGGTCCCAACCCCTTGCATGGGGTGACCTGGGGGGTTTATATAGGCCTACCCCCCAGGGATACAATGGTAATCCGGCCGGGCGTAGGACCCGGCCGTCAGTGTCTCTGATCGCCGGCTTCTCCGCCGACTGCAGGGGCCCGCCGCCTGGTGGGTCCCCCCGGCTGTCTCGTACTCGGCCGACAAGCCGGGCCCGCCACTTGCGGGTCCTGTCGGCTGCGTAGCACTGTAGCCGTGCCACTGATGATGCATGCTTGGTCGGGGAGAGCGTGGCTACAGTCCCACCGCTTGGCGGGCGTTTCACTGTAGCCACTCCCCGTCTCTTCTGGTTAATGGCGCACAAACTTCAAGGAAGGGGGAGGGCCGCCTGCTAGGAGCCGGCCTCCCCCTGAGCCGACTGGTCAGGGCTCGCCGCCTTCTGGCCTCTCATGGACCGGTAGGGCCCGCCGCCTGCGGGCCGTACCGACAGCCCGTCGTGGGAGCATGGCTTCCTCTGCCATGGGTGATGTCATGAGCAGCATGGCAACAGTGCCGCGTCAGGCGTGGGATGTCCGCTTGGTACGCTGCACTGTGGCCACGCTCTGCCCTGGATTCGGGGGTGGCAGGCTTGTACTATAGCCATGCCCCGTCTCATCGTGTTTATGTGGGTGCTAACTTCGAGGGCGCGAGGGGCCGCCTGCTAGGACCCGGCTTCCCAGGAAGCCGCCTGCTAGGAGTCGGCCCACTTCATGGCCGTCTTCTGGATCAGCCGCTTCCTGGCAACCGGCCGCTTGGACCAGCCGGCCCCAAGAAGGCGGTCCTTTATCTTTGAAGTTTGAGGGGCGCAGCCTGCCCCGATGTCTTGAAATACCAAGGGGAGCTGATGAGGCTACCCGTGGTTATTTACTCCGACAGTAGTCCCCGAAGCTGGTGGGGCGCTGCGGCCGAAAGGGCGAGAAGCCCCAGCAGCTTCTTACTCCGGGTTGTCTGGTGTCCTGCTTCGTCCGTCTTCCGAAGTGCCGACTGGTAGGTGTCGGCCGTGACCACGCTGGCCGCCTGGCGATTTCGTAGCGCCATGGTGAGGACCAGGCGGCATGGCAGCTGGACGCTAGGCTCGCCGCCCGTGCATGCCGGCCACGCGGCGTCAGCAGGCCAAGCCGGCCTGCCAGCCCACGCGCGCGACGGGACGTTGCCGCAGGCCGGGGCCCGCCACTACAGTGCCTCGGCACGCGCGCGGATCCGCTGCGGCCGAGGTAGACGGTTGGGCTTCTGTGGCATTTAATATGCGCCTTTACTGGCGTCGCAATCGTGGGATCATGGGGGAGTGGGCGCAGTTAATCCCACGATCCCCCACGCTCACGCCTCCTCGGCTCCGCCGCCTGGGGCTATAAGTAGGGGGAAGAGGGGGGGTGGCAGACGCACGCGCGCCCTCTTCTCCCTTCGCCATTCTTCTTTCTTGCTGCCGCCGCAGCGCCTCTCCCTCTTGCCGAAGCGTTGCCAAAGCCCCATCGTTGCCGAGCTTCTTCTCGCCGCGGCTTCCTCGCTCCGCCGCGGCTTCGCCCGCTCGCCACCGCGCCGTGCCTACGACGAGTTCCTTCGCCCATGGCGCGCTCATGGGCTGGCGACTGGGACGGTTCCAACGTCCATGAGGATCACCTCTCCTTCCTTCGTCAAACACGGCGGCTGCCCCGGGAGACGAACGTGCGGGTACGTGTCCCCCCGAGGCAGAAATCTCGCCGGTGCCGGAAGGCGATGAGCGCGTCGTCTTCCGGTCCCATTTTCTTCGCGGCTTCGGCCTTCCCGCGAGCGGCTTCCTCCGCTCCTTTCTTGACTTCTACCGAGTCCAGCCGCACCACCTCACGCCGAATATGGTGGTGCTGCTGGCCCCCTTCGTCACTATGTGCGAAGGGTACCTCGGCACTCTCCCCACCCTTGAGCTCTGGGGGGAGTGCTTTTATCTCAAACTCGGCGCCGCCACCAAGGGCCAGGCGGCTCAATGTGGAGCCTGCGTGGCGGTGTGGCGTCCGGGCACCGGGAACCGCTTCCCGCCCATCTCCCTGCTGCAGTCGGCCAAGCTGTGGCAGAAATCTTATTTCTACGTCAAGAACATCCACCCGACGAGCGACTACGTCAATTTGCCGTCTTACGTAGCTGGCCCGCCAGCCGAGCCGCGCGCCAATTGGCAGTACAGGCCGAGCTCCCTATCAGCCGCCTCCTCCGCCGCCCTCGCCCGACTTCAGGTGATGATGGAGTCGGAGGGCCTGAAGGGCTCGGATCTGCTGACCGCTTTCGTGACGCGCCGAGTTCTTCCCCTCCAAGCCCGGCCTCACATCATCAGCTACATGAGCGGGCACCGGGACCCATGCCGGATGTGCACATGGGAGCTGCCGGACGTGGAGGTGGCCCGGCTGGTCAATTACTTCTCCAACTGCAAGCTATCGGAGACGGACTGGCGATTCGGCAAGCAGCCGTATGACCGCGCACATCCGCCGCCTGCGGTGAGTCTTGCAATTCTTTTTCTCTTTTGTTGGTCCGAGTTCTTGTTTTGCCGTCTGACCAGTCGGCCATGGTACAGGTCCTCCCAGCCCAGTCGGCTGCCGGTGCTCTGGATCCAGGTCAGCAGTACATGCCGGACCGAACGAGGAGCGACGTGGACGACCCCGACTTGGGGGCGGCCGCCAAGGAGGAGGACGACGCCACAGGTGGCGGCGGTGGAGCAGGCGGCTTCGGAGGAGGAGGCGGCCTCGAGTCCTGGCCGGATGACGATGAGGAGGAGAACGAGCCGCGCCGCACGCACGGCACTGACAAAGCAGGCGCGAGCTCTTCAGCCGTGCCGACTGCGCCAGGCAGCGCACCAAAGCGCCGAGCCGGCTCGTTGCTGTTCGGCAGTCGGCCGAAGAAGTCCAAGAACACGGCCGCCGCGACCAAGCGGCAGGAGGCCGCCGCGAAGGCGGCCCAGTTCCAGAAGGCCCCGAAGCAGCCCTCGATGGTGTCCGCGTAAGTGCTTGGTTTCTCTTGCGTTTTCTTTTCTTCTTTCTTGCAACTCTTTCTGAGTTTCCTCCTGTCTTGTTTGGACAGGGCCCCGCTCTCTCTTGAGCGGGCCACCGCTGCTTCAGTGATCGGGGCGGCGGAGGGCTCCGCCAACACCCGCCGCGTGGACCCGCTCGCCGACCTCCGGGAGGCGACGGAGAGGAACGGACGGAAGGCGCGCGAGGAGTGGGAGGAGCTGGAGCGGCAGAAGGTGGAGGTGGCCAAGGCGGCGCAGGCGGACACGGATGCAGCGGCCAAGGCCCAAGCCGACGCTGCGGCCAAGGTCCAGGCGGAGGCCGCAGCCAAGGCCCAGGCGGACATGGCCGCCAAGGTGCAAGCGGAAGAGGCCGCACGCGGCCGGACTCCGCAACTCGTCATCCCACTGCGCAGCGCCAGCAGCGCCAGAGAACCCGGCGCCAACTGGAGGAGCCGGCCACGATCAGCCGGTTGTGGAGAGGAGAGGAGGCGACGCCATCGTCCCGAGGGCGGAGGTGCCCCCGCAAGCGCCGACTACCGAGGCCCGAGGCAGTCGGTCTAACGTGCCACCGGCGTCGCCAGTCAGAGGCGAGTTGGAGGTGGGGGCGACCCCTGTGGTCCGTTCTCCGGGGCGCCGGCGTGCGGCGAAAGCGGCCTCGACGCCGCGAGCGCAGGAGATCGGGGCCGCAAGCTCGTCGGCCCCAGATGCAGAGGCCACCAGTGCCGCCCCGCCAGAGTGGACGCCTGGGGGCGGGACGGGCGTGCTGAACAAGGCCGCGCAGGACGTTCAGGCCCAGCTCCAGGCCCAAGGCGCCGCCCTCCAGCAGTATACGAAGACATTCTTGGCGACGCGAACGGCCGTCCGGGTACATTTCTTTGCTTTGTTTTGTTTTTTCTCTTGCGATCTTCCGTGGGGGCGCGCCAGCGCACCCACTGGGTGTAGCCCCCGAGTTCCGGGCCGGCTGCTGAGCAGGCGGCTCGCAACTTTAAGGTAAGTTCTGAGTGCTAACTTGTTTTCTCTCCTTTTGTCTTCGTTGCAGGACTACCACAACATCCGCGCGGCCGCCTTCAACTCCCAGGTCCAGGAGCTGGCTAAGCGGACCGCCGACCTGACCGAAAGCCGGAGTAAGCATTCTGTCTTCTTTCTCGCGGGGGCGCGTCAGCGCACCCGCTGGGTGTAGCCCCCGAGATTCGGGCCGACTGCTGAGCAGTCGGGCCGGATCTTCCGGCAACCACTTTTCTTTTTGGTCAACTTTGTTGATTGTCTTCTCTTTCTCAATTTTGCAGGAGCCAACGCCACACTGCAGCAGCGCCTGGGCAAGGTCCAGACCGAGCTGCGCGCCAAGGAGGAGGAGCGCATCAAGGCGGCCCAGGAGTGCGATCGTCTGGCCAAGAAGTTGGCGGACCAGGCGGACTAGCACAAGGCGGAGCTTCAGAAACTCAAGGAGGCAGAAGGCGCCCTCCAGGACGAGTTTGAGACCGAGCACTTGAAGTGGGTTGAGAAGGAGGCGATCCTCGCCGCTGGCTATGGCGAGATTGAGGATATGATCGATGGTAATCTTCTTTCTTTGGAATAGCTGCCGACTGCATCGAGAGTCGGCTTCCGACTTCTGATCTTTGTTTTTTCTTCGCATAGACTTCTTTCCTGGACACGCCGTCGCCGTCAGCCAGGCCATCGAGGCGTGGCGTGACCAGCGTAGGAGGGAAGGAGTGGAGATCCCGCTCGAGGCGCCTCGAAACATGAACGAGCAGCTCCTGGCCGTCAGGACGCGCCTGCGGCCGATTCACCATCTGCTCCGCCGCCTTCAGCGCGCCGGGTCCCAGCTGGTTTCCGTCCTCTAGCCAAGCGTCCAAGCTCCATGCACCCCCAGTCGGACCGCCGACTGGTTAGAGGTGGCGATCGGCCACTTCGAGGCTTGGAAGGGCTCCTCCGCTCGGGCAGGCGCCCGAAGGGCCCTGGAGTTCGTCAGGGCGTGGTATCCTGGGCTGAACCTAGCCTAGTTGGCCACATTCCGGCAGGAGGCCAGGGAAGAGTTGGTGGCAGTGGGGCCTGCGCTCACTCGACGTGCGGCGGCGATCGCCGAGTACACCGAGACCGGTGTCTTCCTCCCCGAGCTGGACGAGGAGGGTGCCGAGATGCCGCCGGACTGGTTCGGGCTGAACCTGGATGACAGCGAGGACTCGGCGAAAGAAATCGCCTCCAGCGACGAAGGCGAGGACGATGAAGACGAGGATGGTGAAGACGACGCACCGGAGGACGGAGCGGATGGCCAGCCTCAGCTCGATCGGGCTTCGAGCAACGAGCCGCGTGCGAGTGCACCGACTGCTGCTGATGGCGACCAAGCCGAGACTCGCCAGATGGCCACTCCACCAGCCGGCGCCGCCGACTCCACCAACCTGTCGGACCTACCTGCCGCTCCTCTGGCCTAGGCTGCCAGCTTCATCTTATCTTTTCCTGCTTTTGTGGTCTCTAGAATGAACTTGTTAAATTCGCGCAGTTCCACCCACTGGGGGTGTATTCAAACTTTGTTGAATGCTGGCCGAGGGCCTCTTGGTATGTAATTTAATTTTCGCACAAGTTGTGCTTTGCCGAGCTCCGACTTGTCTTGCTTTCCGTTCTTTTGGCTTTTTCCTTTGCCGCCTTCCCTTGGCTGCCACCTTGCCAGCCAGACAACCGCTCTTCGATCTGTTGGCTGGGTTAGGTACTTTGCCATTTTGGGAAGGCAAGTACTTTGGCCGCTTAGAACGTAGCAAGTTAAGTGAGAAGCCGGCCGGCCGGCTGCTCAGCAGCCTGACGGCTAGGCGAGGAGCCGGCTTGGCCTATGTGAGTGCTTTCGTCCTTAGCCATTTTTCATGTGGGCACCATTTCTTGCCTTTGACTCTTACCAGCCAGACAGTCGCTCTGCAAGCTGCGGCTTATGGCAAGAGAGGGCTTGGCTGCCGCACACTACTTGCCCGACCGCAGGTAGCACTGACATAGTACAAGGCGGCAAGCCCCCGGGCCGACTGGTCGGACCCAGTGCCGGGCGGAGGAATGAAAAAACTCATTCACAGGCATGAAACTTATCATATAGATGAGAGAGGTAGCCCCCGAGTGCTCTTCGAGGGACCTGGTGTTTTTGCGCTTAATACAAAAGGCAGCATGGTACATACTGTATTAACTGTAAAATCTTCGGAGGAGATTTGCGTTCCATGGGCGCTCTGTTTCCTTGCCGGAGTCGTCCCTCTTGCGCGCCCTGGGCTTCTGCGCGTCGATCAGGTAATAGGAGTCGTTGTCCAAGGCTTTGCTGATGATGAAGGGGCCTTCCCAAGGGGCCGAGAGCTTGTGCTGGCCGGCTGTTCGCTGGATCAGCCGGAGCACAAGGTCTCCCTCTTGGAAGGATCGTGGCTTGACCTTCCGACTGTGGTAGCGGCGCAGGCTCTGCTGGTAGATGGCGGACCGGCTGAGTGCTAACAGCCGGCCCTCTTCCAGCAGATCGACGCCGTCCTCTCATGCTTCCTTCTCCTCCGCCTCCGTGTACATGGTGACGCGAGGTGAGTCGAACTCGATGTCAGTTGGGATGACGGCCTCGGCCCCGTTCATGAGGAAGAAGGGAGTGAAGCCGGTTGATTTGTTCGGGGTGGTGCGGAGGCTCCAGAGGACGGCCGGCAGCTCGTCGATCCAGTAGCCGGCCGAGCGCTCCAGTGGCTCGACCAGTCGGGGCTTAATGCCAGATAAGATGAGGCCGTTTGCTCGCTCGACCTGGCCGTTTGATTGCGGATGGGCAACGGACGCTAAGTCCAGTCGGATGCCCTGCGTCGCACAGAAACGGGCCAAGGCGCCTTTGGCAAAGTTAGTGCCATTGTCGGTGATGATGCTGTGTGGTACACCGTACCGGACGGTGATATCTGCGATGAAGGTCACAGCAGTCGGACCATTCAGTTTCTTGATTGGCTTTGCTTCAATCCACTTGGTGAATTTGTCGATGGCAACGAGCAGATGGGTCATACCGCCGCATGCTGTCTTGAATGGGCCCACCATGTCTAGCCCCCAAACGGCAAAAGGCCAGGTAAGGGGAATGGTCTTGAGTGCAGAAGCTGGCAGATGTTGCTTGGAGCTGAATTTCTGGCACCCCTTGCATTTCTTGACCAGGTCCTTGGCGTCCTCCAAAGTAGTCGGCCAGAAGAAACCATGGCGGAAAGCTTTGGCGACAAGGGATCTGGAGGCCGCGTGGTGGCCGCACTCGCCTTGGTGTATGTCTCTGAGGATTGCTTTGCCTTTCTCTGGTTCGACGCAGCGTTGGAAAACATCGGTCACGCTGCGCCTGACAAGCTCTCTGTTTACTATCGTGTAAGCTCCTGCCCGGCGTTGCACCTGCCGGGCCGAGATCTCATCATCTGGCAGCTCTCCGCTAACCAGAAAGTTGAGGATGGGCTGCGCCCATGGTGGTGCTTCGACTTCATCCACTGTCATTATGGCCACTGAAAATAGGGCGGTTGGGTTGGGAGGCGGGGTGAAGTCGGCCGCGTCTTGCTGCATTGTTGAAGCCTCCGGGCCGACTGCCGTAGCCCCCGGGCCAGGTTGCGAAGTCCCCGGGCCGGGTGCGACTGCCGCAGTCCCCGTGCCACCTGCCAAAATCTCCGGGCCGGCTGCTGCAGCCCCCGAGTCGGATCTGACTGCTTCGAGGGCAGCCGGCACGAAGATGGATTCTGATTCCGGGGAAGGCTTGATAGACAGCCTGCGGAGGCACTGAAGGGATACGCCGGCCGGTATGGCTTGCCGGGTGGAGCCGATCCGCGCCAGGGCATCTGCTTGCTCGTTGTCGGCCCGTGGCACATGAAGGAACTCGCACCCGTCAAAATATCCGTTGATCTGCTGGACGAGGGAGCGGTAGCTCGTCATGTTTGCATCCTTGGCGTCCCAGTCGCCAGACGACTATTGGACCACCAAGTCCGAGTCGCCGTAGCACAGAATCCGGCGGATGCCAATCTCCTTGGCCAGCCGGAGTCCGTGTACTAGTGCCTCGTACTCGGCCACGTTGTTGGAGGCGGCAAAATGGATTTGCAATGTGTATCTGAGCTTGTCGCCTTTGGGAGAGGTGAGGACGATGCCGGCTCCCAAACCGGTGCGCATCTTTGAGCCATCAAAGTGCATCCGCTAATGTGTGGAGTCCGGAGCTGGCGGCAGGTACTGGGTCTCGGCCCAGTCGACGAGGAAGTCGGCCAGTGCTTGGGTCTTGATGGCGGTGCGAGGCTGGTAGAAGATGGTGTAGGGGGCCAGCTCGATGGCCCACATGGCCACCCGGCCCGACGCGTCTCTGCTGCCTATGATCTCCGCAAGCGGGGCAGTGCAGACAACCGTGATGGGGTGCTCTTAAAAGTATGGCCTGAGCTTCTTGGCGGCAAAGTGCACGCCGTAGCACATCTTTTGGTAGTGGGGGTAGTTCTGCTTGGAGGCTGATAGCACCTCACTCAAGTAGTACACGAGCCTCTGGACCGGCTGTGCCTTGCCGTCCTCTTGGCGCTCTACCACCATGACTGTGCTGACAACCCGGCTGGTGGCGGCGATGTAAAGAAGCATGGGCTCCTTTGCAGCCGGAGCGGCCAGAACGGGCGGCGTGGTCAACATCTTCTTGAGCTGGAGGAAAGCCTCGTCCGCCTTGTCGTTCCACTCGAAATTAGTGGTTTTCTTCATCAACTGGTACAGGGGAAGAGCCTTCTCGCCCAGCCGACTGATGAAGCGGCTGACGGATGCCAAGCAGCCGGTGAACCTCTGAATGTCTCGCAGTCGGGTGGGCCTCTCCATCCTCTCGATGGCCTTGATCTTGACAGGGTTGCACTCTATGCCGCGCTCTGAGACAAGGAAACCGAGGAGCTGGCCAGTTGGTACTCCAAAGACACACTTCTCTGGGTTGAGCTTGATTTGAAAACGGCGCAGATTATCAAATGTTTCCTTGAGATCTTCCAGGAGGGTACAGCGCTTCTCCGTCTTTACCACAATATCGTCTACATAGACATGGGCATTTCTGCTGAGTTGCTTGAGGAGGCACTTCTGCATGCAACGCTGGAATGTGGCACCGGCATTTCTCAAGCCGAATGTCATGGTCAGGTAGCAGAAGGCTCCGAATGGTGTGATGAAGGCGGTCTTCAGGCGGTCGGCCGGGCTCAACTTGATCTGGTGGTACCCTGAATAGGCATCCAAGAAACTCAGCAGCTCGCATCCGGCTGTGGAGTCTATCACTTGGTCAATCCTAGGCAAGGCAAACGGATCTTTGGGGCAAGCTTTGTTGAGGCTGGTGTAGTCAATACACATGCGCCATTTGTTCTTCTTCTTCAGTACAAGAACTGGGTTGGCAAGCCACTCCGGAAAGAACACTTCCATAATGAAGCCGGCTGCTAGAAGCCGGGCTATCTCTTCACCAACAATTCTTCTCTTCTCCTCCGACAGGCGGCGGAGGGGTTGCTTGACTGGTTTTGCATCTGCTCTGACATGTAGCTTGTGCTCGGCGAAATCCGTCGGAACACCCGACATGTCCTTTGGAGACCATGCAAAGATGTCCCGATTCTCACGGAGGAAATCGACGAGCTCGCTTTCCTATTTGCTGTCAAGGTAGGCTCCTATGACAGCGAACTTCTCCGGGTGCTCCGGGTCCAAGGGTATCTTCTTGGTTTCTTTGGCCGGCTGGAAAGAGCCCTGAGCTTCTGACTCCTTGGGATCTGGTGACAGGTCCGGCTGCTTGCCGGTCATGGCCACAACTCGGTCAAGGAGCCGCTTCTCGGCAGCAATCACAAGGGACTCGGCCAGCCGACTGCTGGCTGCGGCACATTCAGCAGACTTCTGGTAGTCGCCGGTCGCAGTGATAATGCCCTTGGTACCCGGCATCTTCATCTTAAGGTAGGCGTAGTGGGGAACCGCCATGAACTTGGCCAGGGCAGGCCCGCCAAGCAACGCATGGTAGGGGCTCTCAAGGTCAACCACCTCGAACCAGATTGGCTCTCGGCGAAAGTGATTCTTGTCTCCGAAGAGGACGTCTATCTTGATCTTGCCGATTGGTGAGCAGGAAAGGCCAGGCACAATGCCATGGAATACAGTCCGGCTGGGCTGGAGTTGTTTCTCTTTGATGCACAACTTCTCCATGGTGTCGCGGTAGAAGATGTTGATGCTGCTACCGCCGTCTATCAGAATCCGGGAGAAACGAGCGACTCGCCTCTCTGTTGCAAAGGTGGCATCCAACACCAGAGCATAGGAACCCGGAGAAGGCATCACCTCCGGGTGGTCAGCTCGGCTCCAACTGATCGGCTTTTCAGACCAGTGCATGAACTCTGGGGCTTCAGAGGAGACATCATTCACCTTTCGGCACTGCTGACGCCGACTATGCCTGTCGTCAGCCACGCTGGTGAAGACGACGTAAGCTCCGTGCTCTTCGGGAAACTCATCTTGGATTGCGCCGACCGGCCGGACCGCTGGCTGCTGGGGAGGCGGAGGCGGAGGGCCAGCAGGCGGGGGAGGCAGTCCTTTGCCCTTGGCAATGCGGGCGAGCCAATGGCACTTCCGGGTGGTGTGTTTGGATGGCCTCGCGCCGCCGTGGAACTTGCAGGGAGCGTCAAGGGTTTGCTCGAACGAGAAGGCGGGCAGCCAGGCAGGCTTGCCGTCCTTCTGGCGCTTGGGGCCGGGTTGCTCTTCTGGCTGCTGGTCTTCGACCGTCGCCACCTGCCGGCTGGTGGTAGCCGGCTGCTGGGCCTTGCGCTTATTGTCATTTGACTGTTGGCGCCGACTGGAATCACCAGCCGGTGTCTGAGGGGCCGGAGGGAGCATCTTTCCTGATGCGTCCACTCGGAGCTCCGACTTCATGGAGGAGTCAGCAGTGGCGTACTTGTCCGCTATGATTAGCAGCTCGTCGAGGGTGGCCGGCTCGTCGCAGAGGAGTCGGTGCTTGAGTAGGGTGCCCTCCCGGCACCCAGCAGTGAAGTATTCTATGGCTTGCACCTCATGCACCCCTTCGCAGGAGTTGCGCAGTTCAGCCCACCGCGTCAAGTAGTCGCGGGTAGACTCAGTCGGGCCTTGGATGCATAGAGAGAGCTGGCGAGGTTTGAGTGGCCGCTTGTAGGTGCTGGTGAAGTTGCGGATGAAAACTTCGGTGAAGTCTAGCCAGCTGTTGACGCTGTAGGGCTTGAGGTTGTTCAGCCATGTCCGGGCCGTGCCCTGGAGCATGAGCGAAACATACTTCATGGCAACGCGCTTGTTGCCGTTCGCTATGCTGACGGCCGTGGAGTAGTCCACCAGCCAGTCCTCCGGCTTCACAGAGCCGTTGTACTTGGGGGTGTCCCGAGGGAGCGAGAACCCTTTGGGGAAGGGCTCATCGCGAATGCGGGGGCCGAAACAAGGCGGGCCGATCGCGTCTTCTTCTTCTAATGCCAGGGATCGAGCCAAGCGGTCGATCCGGTGGCGGGCGTTGTTCTCTCTCACTCCTTCACGGGGGCCTAGCCGGCCTCCGAGAGTCGGATGCTCAACAGGCGGCGGGGAGGCATGCCTCTCCCTGCGCGGGAGAGGCGGACGACCGTCCCGCCGTTCCACTGCTCGTGGGCGGCCGTCTTGGTCGCGCTTGATGGAGATGCGGGTGCGGCTGCGGCAAGCAACCGGTTCTTGGTCGCGGGCGCCCCCTGTCGGCGTCCAGGAGGTCGCGCCATGCTCTCAGCGAGGGGGAAGGTTCCCGGCCTGCAAACCGGGTTCCACCACGCGGCGGCCAGCTTCTTGCTGTGCGGCGGCCGCGTCGATGAGCTGCTGGACGCGCCCTGTCATGCAGCGACGCTCGTCGCCCTCCGGGTGGTCCAGCTCGTCTGCCGCCGCCTGGGCGGCGCATAAGTTCTCCATCGGCGTAGCGTAGACTGGGCGGTCGGCCCCCAACATGCTGGCGATGGCTGCGCCGCGCTGCCGGACCGTGCCCGCATGGCTGGGTTCGCCAGCAGCCGGCGTGCCGTAGACGGCATGGTCGATCTCGCGGTGGTAGGCCTCGGTGAGGCGTCTCATGGCCGCCAACTTGTTGGCCCTGTCGAGGAATGCGATACGGCATGCCTCCAGCATTTCGCCGTTCGCACCAGGCGCTACGGGCGCGGACAGGTCCCGCATTGCTGCCTGCAATGGGTCCCGGCCGGCCTGGTCGGAGGCTCCGTCGTGGCTGACGACCAGCACCCCGGTGACGGTGCTGGTGCTGGCGCTGCTGTCTGCAGCAGGGAGCGGGTTGTTGAAGATCACCACGTCACTGGGGAAGGCATCAGAAAGCGCGACATCGGCGTCGATGACCATGTCGTCACACGGGTCGATGGAGCCAACGGACTCCAGATCGGAGACCGGCCCGTTGGCGATGTGAAGCTCGCCGAGGGAGTCGATGAGGCAGCTTTCGGGGCCGGCCGCGCCCACGACGAGTGCGGGCTTATCGGAGAGGCGGATCCCGCCGATGAGGTCAGCGAAGCTGATTGCGGCGCAAGCAACTTCCGTGCCGCGCAGCGTGTCAGCACAAACATCATCAGGCGTGCCGGGCTGGCTGCGCTCGCCAGGAAGGAAGAGGGTTCCCGTCCAGAACGTGTTTCCGGACGATGGTGCACCTAGCCCCACGGTGGGTGCCAAATGTCGGGGGTATCGTGCGACATATGCCAAAGGATGGCTTATCATGGATGGGGACAAAAGTACGTCGCCGGGCTCTGGAAGCGGGAATGAGCGAGACCGCATATGCCTGCGAATCTTACCCAGGTTCGGGGCTCTCCTAGGAGATAACACCCCTAGTCCTGCTCTGCGGGGTCTCCGCATGATCACTACCTCAACAAGTAGCTACAAACTTGCTCCTTGAGCTGTTTTGCTAGAGGAGGAAGGAGGGCAAGGCTAGCTCTACTCCTCTCCGTATGTGTGTGCATGAGTGCTGAACTCAGAGGGCTTTTTCCTCTCCACCAAGGTCCCAACCCCTTGCATGGGGTGACCTGGGGGGTTTATATAGGCCTACCCCCCAGGGATACAATGGTAATCCGGCCGGGCGTAGGACCCGACCGTCAGTGTCTCTGATCGCCGGCTTCTCCGCCGACTGCAGGGGCCCGCCGCCTGGTGGGTCCCCCCGGCTGTCTCGTACTCGGCCGACAAGCCGGGCCCGTCGCTTGCGGGTCCCGTCGGCTACGTAGCACTGTAGCCGTGCCACTGATGATGCATGCTTGGTCGGGAAGAGTGTGGCTACAGTCCCGCCGCTTGGCGGGCGTTTCACTGTAGCCACTCCCCGTCTCTTCTGGTTAATGGCGCACAAACTTCAAGGAAGAGGGAGGGCCGCCTGCTAGGAGCCGGCCTCCCCCTGAGCCGACTGGTCAGGGCTCGCCGCCTTCTAGCCTCTCATGGACCGGTAGGGCCTGCCGCCTGCGGGCCGTACCGACAGCCCGTCGTGGGAGCATGGCTTCCTCTGCCATGGGTGATGTCATGAGCAGCATGGCAACAGTGCCGCGTCGGGCGTGGGATATCCGCTTGGTACGCTGCACTATGGCCACGCTCTGCCCTGGATTCGGGGGTGGCAGGCTTGTACTATAGCCATGCCCCGTCTCATCGTGTTTATGTGGGTGCTAACTTCGAGGGCGCGAGGGGCCGCCTGCTAGGACCCGGCTTCCCAGGAAGCCGCCTGCTAGGAGTCGGCCCACTTCATGGCCGTCTTCTGGATCCGCCGCCTCCTGGCAACCGGCCGCTTGGACCAGCTGGCCCCAAGAAGGCGGTCCTTTGTCTTTGATGTTTGAGGGGCGTAGCCTGCCTCGATGTCTTGAAATACCAAGGGGAGCTGATGAGGCTACCCGTGGTCATTTGCTCCGACAGATGGAGAGGTAGCTAGGGACTTTGTTGCTTGTAAAGAAAGAGAGGATCTTAAGAAACTACTAGCCAAGTTGAAAGAAAAATCTTTGAATGCTAGAATGCAATATGATCCTAAGTTTGCTACTTCACCTATCTTTGTTACTGATAAGGATTATGAATTCTCTGTCAATCCTGAGTTAATCACTTTGGTTGAATCTAATCCTTTCCATGGTTATGAATCCAAAACTGTTGTGGCACATCTTACTAAATTAAATGATATAGCCACCCTATTTGCTCATGAGGAAAAAATTCGCTATTACTCTATTCTTAAGTTGTTTCCTTTCTCATTAAAGGGTGATGCTAAGACATGGTTTAATTCTCTTGCTCCTGGCTGTGTGCGTAGTCCCCAGGATATGATATATTACTTCTCTGAAAAATATTTTCCTGCTCATAAGAAACAAGCTGCTTTAAAGGAAATATATAACTTTGTGCAAATTAAAGAAGAGAGTCTCCCACAAGCTTGGGGGAGGCTTCTCCTATTACTTAATGCTTTGCCTGATCATCCTCTCAAGAAAAATGAAATACTTGATATCTTTTATAATGGACTAACCGATGCTTCTAGGGACCACCTAGATAGTTGTGTTGGTTGTGTTTTCAGGGAACAAACTGTTGAACAAGTTGAAGTACTATTGAATAATTTATTGAGTAATGATAATGATTGGACTCTTCCTGAACCACCTCCTAAGCCAACTCCGAAGAAGAGGGGTATTCTTTTTCTCAGTCCTGAAGATATGCAAGAGGCAAAGAAATCTATGAAAGAAAAAGGTATTAAAGCTGAAGATGTTAAGAATTTACCACCTATTGAAGAAATGCATGGTCTTAATAACCCGACACATGTAGTAGAGGTAAATTCTCTCTATAGATTTGATGAAGGTGATATTCCTTATAATAAATCTGCTAGTCAATGCTTGGATGAATTTGATAACTTTATTGTTAAACAAGAAAACTTCAATGCATATGTTAGTAGACAATTGAAACGAAATGCTCATATGCTTGAACACTTGAGTGACTATATGTGTAGACTGTTGATGATCTCAAGTTTGTTAGTAAACATGCTTCCATGGTAAAAACTCAATTAGAACAAGTTCTCAAGGCACAAAATGATTTGCTTAATGAAATAAATAATAAGATGAATGATAATGTTATTAGAGTTGTGACTAGAGGTGGTAAAATGACTAAGGAACCTTTGTATCCTGAAGGCCATCCTAGGAGAGTTGAACAAGATTCTCAAAGAATTAATACTGATGCACCTAGTCCTTCTAAAAATAAAAAGAATGATGATAGGACTTTGCATGCTTCTAGTGAACCTGTTATAGACACACCTGAGAATCCAAATGATATTTCTATTTCTGATGCCGAGACACAATCTGGTGATGAACATGAACCTAGTAATAATGATAATGATGATGTTCATGTTGATGCTCAACCTAGTAATGATAATGATGTGGAGATAGAACCTGCTGTTGATCTTGATAACCCACAACCTAAAAATAAAAGATATGATAAAAGAGACTTCATTGCTAGGAAACATCGTAAAGAAAGAGAACCATGAGTTCAAAAACCCATGCCCTTCCCTCCTAAACCATCCAAGAAAAAGGATGATGAAGACTTTGAGCGCTTTGTTGAAATGCTTAGACCTGTCTTTTTGCGTATGCATTTAACTGGTATTCTGAAAATGTCTCCTTATGCTAAGTATATGAAAGATATTGTTACTAATAAAAGAAAGATACCGGAACCTGAAATTTCCACCATGCTTGCTAATTACACATTTAAGGGTGGAATACCAAAGGAACTAGGAGATCCAGGAATACCAACTATACCATGTTCCATTAAAAGAAACTATGTTAAAACTACTTTATGTAATTTAGGAGCCAGTGTTAGTGTTATGCCTCTCTCTTTATATCGTAGACTTGATTTGAATAAGTTGACACCTACTGAAATCTCTTTGCAAATGGCTGATAAATCAACTGCTATACCCATCGGTATTTGTGAGGATGTACCTGTCGTAGTTGCAAATGTTACTATTTTAACGAACTTTGTTATTCTTGATACACCCGAGGACGACAATATGTCGATCATCCTTGGTAGACCCTTTTTTAATACTGCAGGGGCTGTTATTGATTACAATAAAGGAAATTTCACTTTTCATGTTAATGGTAATGAGCATACGGTACACTTTTCGAAGAAACAACCTCAAGTGAATAGTATCAATTCTATTGGAATTTTTTTAACAATTACTATTGGAGGTTTTGAATTCCCTATTCCTACTATCAAAAAGAAATATGATATTCTTATTGTTGGGGACATGCATATCCCCGTTGAGGTAACCTAGTGTTATACAGAGATTCTCCGGTTTCATGTCATTCGGAAGAAGTTTGTTAATAAGACTTGATCAACCTTGTTAATGGATTCCTTTTGACGGGCATGAGATGGATGAATTTAGTAAACACAACTTTCTGTACCCACTTTTTACTTTCTGTTATTTAGAGTAAATAAAGAAAAAATGCTATTATGTTTCTATTTTCAGAATTATCCATGCAATAAAAAATGACCAGAAAATAAAAGTTCTCCAAATGCCCTGAAAATTTAGTATGATTTTTTCTATAATATTTAAGAATTTTTGGCACTGAACACACCTCAGGGGGGTGCACCAGCGGGCCACAAGCCCACAGGGCGCGCCCACCCCCCAGGGTGCGCCTAGGGGGCTTGTGGGTCCCACGTGGGTCCCCTCACTTATTCCAGCCACCCATTCACTTCATCTTCCTCCAGAAAAAATCCCACCATTGCTCAAACCCGTGTTCTTGCTCATTTTGCTGCCATTTTCGATCTCCTTATTCGGAACTCCGTTTCCGAAACTGTTTCGGGGGATTGTTCATCGGTATGTGACTCCTCCGTTGGTCCAATTAGTTTTTGCTATAGTGCTTTATATAGTGCAAATTTTTGCTGCTGTGGTGACCTTGTTTTTGAGCTTGCATGTCAAATTTAGATGGTCCAAAGTAGTTTTGTTACATGATATAGCCTCTAGACACTTGTGGGAGTAGTTGCTATTAGTTTTGTTGAGTTTGGTTCACTTTTATTTTGAGTCTCTAAAAATTTCAGAAATTTTTCAGAGGAACAAAATGTTTAGGAAAATGTTCCAAGGTGGTTCCTCGAAGAAGAAATCCGCAAGGGCCGCTATACGGGAGTCGGACCTTGAACCACCGCGGGAGGATCAAGTGCAACCTTGCGAATGGCCGTCGGATCACTTCATGACTCGTGCAGGTTTCAAGGAAGAATTTGATATGTACGTACGCAACGCCGACCTGACGGACTTTGTGTCAGATAAGTGTTTACAGTACTACAACCTTACTGATTCCTTTGTGCGGAGGTTTGAGTTTCAGTCCATCGCAATACACACTCTGTTTTATTTGATCTTTATGATAAATCATTTAGCATGGACCTTGAAGAATTTAATGATTCATGCAAAATTCCTCAATGGGGCATATGTACTGAGCCTCGTAAAGCTGATTGCGCTGGGTTCCTTGCTAGCATTACTATGGGTGAAACCAGGACCATAACACAAGCTACTATAGGGAGCATTCACTTTCCTAAATTATATTATTTTGCTCTCTTTATAGGTAGATGCATTAATGATAAACATGACCATAGCCACCTCTGCGCCTCTGATTTGAGTGTCCTCAAGAGCGCGGTAATGAATGATAAACAATTTAATTTGGGGGCTATCATTGCACGCCGATTACATAATAATGCTAAAGATGGAGATTTCTTTGGTGTAATTTATGCCACTCGTTTAGCTACATATCTTGGTGTTCCCATAAGAGAAAATGATGCTCAGTTGCCACCTGCTTTTCTTGATTATGAGCTATGGAATGTTACCAGTTTCTTGAGAGGAGCGAGTTGCCTCTCCAGTACAGACTAATTTTTGACAGACGTCGGGTCGTCTATGTTACCCTTCCTGCTCCTACCTTCTTTGACTTCCAGACAAAATGAAGATATTTTATAACCAGAGAGGAGGCGGACGAATATGAGAGGGCGAGGGATACCGCTCGCCTCCACGAAGCAGCTCGCCAAGCGGGGGCAGCTGCAATCGAGTACAACCCCAACTACAACTCTGGATATTATCTGGGCCAGCCGTGGCCCTAGACCAACTTAGGCCAAAATCCTAAGCTTGGGGGAGTACGTATTTCTCACCGACATTACATTCATGGTCACACATTCATTTCAGTTGTCGGTGTTCATACTTTTTCATTGTATTATCCATGTTAGTTTATTTTTCTTTCTTCTTGTGTGTTTGAAAAACTTTGAAAAAATCCAAAAATATTTCTCATTTCTTTTGAGTTTTTCTTTCTAGTTTAATTATTAGTTGTAGTATTATAAGAAAACCCAAAAAGATTTCTCGTTCTTCTTTTGCTTGTTGGGAGCTTTCCCGTGTAAATAGTTTTTTTCGTTTTCGTTTACTTTCTTCAAAAAAAACTGCAAAAATATTTCAGTGTGTTTCTTTGAAATTCTTTTTCCTTTTCTTTGGGTCGTAAGGAGAAGACCACGATGAAAATGTTGAGTGGATCTCATATGCATTATTGTTGATCTAACAAAGAGCCCATATTACCTTGTCTTCTCCTCTGAATAAATGTTTGCAGATTCCAGCTTAGTCCAATGCACATGCACTCTTATTATTATTCACATCGTTCGGTCATGCAAGTGAAAGGCAATAATGACGATATTTGATGAAATAATTGAGATGAGGAAAAGCTGGTATGAACTCGACCTATTTTGTTTTTGTAAATTTGATTAGCTCATCGTTCTTGATTCAGCGCATTATGAATGAAACATGTTTGCAATGACAATTAGAGATTATAGTTACTCATGCATGCTTAATTAGCTAAGAGTGGATAATGGTTTGTCTTGTGTGCCAAAATGCATTTAAATGGTTGTGATGTAGTATGATAGGATGGTATCCTCCTTTGAATGATTCAGGTGGCTTGACTTGGCACATGTTCACGCATGTAGTTGAATAAAAAACAACATAACCTCCACGATATTTATGTTCATGGTGATTTATATCCTACTCATGCTTGCATTCAATGTTGATTAATCTCAATGCATGTTTCTGACCGCTGTCGCTCTCTATTTGGTCGCTCCTCAATCTTTTGCTAGCCTTCACTTGTACTAAGCGGGAATACTGCTTGTGCATCCACTTCCTTAAACCCAAAGTTGTTCCATATGAGTCCACCATACCTACCTATATGCGGTATTTACCTGCCGTTCCAAGTAAATTTGCATGTGCCAAACTCTAAACCTTCAAATAATAATATGTTTTGTATGCCCGAATCGCTCATGTAGCGACTGGGGGTTGTCAATATCTTCCATGCTAGGTGGGTTATTCTCACGATGAGTGTTTATTCACTTGTCATTCACGAGAAAGTGGCTGGTAATCGGGATGCCCAGTTCCATGCTCAAAATCAAATCAAAATATAATAATTAAACAAAACTCCCCCAGGAGTGTGATTGTTGGTGGAGGGGGAGTAAAGACTTTACCATTCTGTTTGGGAATCGCCTATAATGTGTCTAGCATGGAAGATAGTGAGATCTCTTGGTTGTTATGTTGACAATGAAAGTATACCGCTCAAAATTATATTCATCTCTGTTTCAAAAGCCTCGAGCTCTGGCACCTCTGCAAATCCCTGCTTCCCTCTACGAAGGGCCTATCTATTTACTTTTATTGTTGAGTCATCATCTTCTTATAAAAAGCACCAGTTAGAGAGCACCACTATCATTTATATGCCTTGGTACTAATTGATGTTGAGTATGAGTGTGACTGGATCTCTTTTGCCATGAATTACAATGTCCAGTCAGTCCTTGGTCTTCAGAGGTGCTCTGCATTTATGTTTTGCGGTCTCAGAAAGGGCTAGCGAGATACCATTATGTCATATTATATCATGATTGTTTTGAAAAAGTTTTGTCATCCGAGATATCTTATTATTGCTCGCTAGTTGATTATGCCATTGATATGAGTAAATGTGAGACCTAAATGTTATTGTGAATATGGTTAGTTCATAATCTTTGCTGAAAACCTGAACATTGGTTGGACATATTTGCAACAACAAGATCAAACAGAGTTTTTAAAAGTTTTTCTTTGTCACTTTCAGTTTGTCAACTGAATTGCTTGAGGACAAGCAATGAGTTAAGCTTGGGGGAGTTGATACGTCTCCATCGTATATACTTTTCCAAACTTTTTGCCCTTGTTTTGGACTCTAATTTGCATGATTTGAATGGAACTAACCCAGACTGACGCTGTTTTTAGCAGAATTGCCATGGTGTTATTTTTGTGCAGAAATCAAAGTTCTCGGATTGACCTGAAAATTTACGGAGAATTTTTGTGGAATATATAAAAAATACTGGTGCAAGAAGTTACCAGAGGGGGGCCACCCAGAGGCCACAAGACCTGAGGGCGCGCCCACCCCCGTGGGGCGCACCCTGCAGGCTTGTGGGCCCTCTGGACCACCTCCGACCATAATTCCAATGCTATATATACCTATTCGTGGAGAAAAAAATCAGAGATAAGGATTCATCGCGTTTTACGATACGGAGCCATCGCCGCCTCTTGTTCTTCATCGGGAGGGCTGATCAGGAGTTCGTTCGGGGCTCCGGAGAGGGGGATTCGTCGCCATCATCAACCTTCCTCCATCACGAATTTCATGATGCTCACCGCCGGGAGTGAGTAATTCCATCATAGGCTTGCTGGACGGTGATGGTTTGGATGAGATTTATCATGTAATCGAGTTAGTTTTGTTAGGGTTTGATCCCTAGTATCACTATGTTCTGAGATTGATGTTGCTATGACTTTGCTATGCTTAATGCTTGTCACTAGGGCCCGAGTGCCATGATTTCAAATCTGAACCTATTATGTTTTCATGGATATATTTGAGTTCTTTATCCTATCTTGCAAGTTGTAGACACCTATTACGAGTTATGATCCACATACCCCATGGTGACAATAATTGGGATTCTTTCCGGTGATTACCGTAGTTTGAGGAGTTCATGTATTCACTAAGTGCTAATGCTTTGTTCCGGTTCTCTATTAAAAGGAGGCCTTAATATCCCTTAGTTTCCTTATGGACCCTGCTGTCACGGGAGGGTAGGACAAAAGATATCATGCAAGTTCTTTTCCATAAGCACGTATGACTGTATACGGAATACATGCCTACATTATATTGATGAATTGGAGCTAGTTCTATGTCACCCTAGGTTATGACTGCTACATGATGAATATTATCCAACACAATTATCATTGTCGATCCAATGCCTACGAGCTTTTCACATATTGATCTTTGCTAAGTTACTTTTGTTGCTGCTGCTGTTACAATCACTACAAAACTGCTGCTGTTACTTTTGTCACGGTTACCGTTACTTCCATACTACTTTGCTACTAAATACTTTGCTGCAAATATTAAGTCTTTCAGGTGTGGTTGAATTGACAACTCAACTGCTAATACTCGTGAATATTCTTTGGCTCCCTTGTGTCGAATCAATAAATTTTGGTTGAATACTCTACCCTTGAAAATGATTGCGATCCCCTATACATGTGGGTTATTATGGTGGCAACATCAGGTACGTAGGTGGTATCTTATATCCCATCACTAGTATTTAGAACAAAGTTAATGGGTGTGCATCATAGGCTTATAGTGAAGGATGTACACCGACTAGGCTCACAAGCCATTGTTTTTGGAAAGGTCCAGCTGCTTCTTTGGAGCACGACCTAGTTATATGTTAAGAGGGGTGTCAAGAGAAGTGCTTGGCTCATGGAGTGTCAAGGACACAACCGCTTCTGAAACTCCCCAAATCTCGAGCCTCGCCAGGTTCCTTGGATCCCAATACCCAGCCTCTAAAGAACCATGTTTCCTTTGAAGGGGGTGTGCCTCTCCTCTTGATTTTATTCAAGTGAGTGTGAATGAGAGTACATGCCCATGGGAACTACTCATAGCCTAGGCTAGGGTCCTTTAGAAATGACCTAGGCTACCCTACAAGGTGGTAGGTAGGAGGTGTATTTAGGTAAGAGTTGGTCCATTAATCCATGGTGGACTAGGTGAGAGAGCGTCCATAGTCCATGGTGAGTCATCCTTCTCATCCCTACACCATGGCAGGCCTTTGGCTTAATGGGCATATTCTAATGATGGGTTTCTTTACTTCTCGTTTCTTACTTTGTCTTGTCTTTTGTTTGTCCCCCTCCTTTGACTTGTTGACCATGACTAATTGCTTGAACTATTGTTGACTTCATTTGATGTTGATTTTTTTCCAAGTGGATGCCATGTAAGACTAGGTGGGATCCCAGTAGTATTTAACTATTCCTACTACACGTAGCTAGCTTCATGTTGATAATATTGCTTGCTAGAATTCCCTTACCATATACATTGTTCCACATAGTTGTAATTCAGAGAACCTGCATTTCCTCGTAATACCCTAAAATCAATGAATTGATTACATTTTGTGCTACCTCAATTCAATAATATAATGTAGTTTGACTCTCGAAATTCATGCTTTGATCAACAATTGGTCTAATGGTATGAAGTTTATGTTACAAATAATAGGCATCATTAGATTAGTATTCAAATGCTCTTTACTATAATTATGATTTTGTGATCATTTAATAAATATTGTTTGCGAAATTTACGATCAAAGCATGAATTCGAACAGTCAGACTATGCCTTACATTTTGGAACAACGGGAGTAGCAGCATGTTCACCCTCCTCTAGTCAACATCCTTGATCCTTCGTATAGTTTAGTCGCAATGCCAACAGAAGGGCACCACTATGTAAAGTCTATAGGTGAATAAAAGCAAATAAACCGAACAAAGCAAAACAAAATTGCTGATGTATTTTGGCCAAAAAAGCAACAAAAATTGTTGAGCAGTAGGTTTCACAATCGAAAGAACACACTCTAACATCGGCATATATTACAAAATAACTTGATCATAGTTCATTCGAGGCCAAGGAAGTTAAATATAGGATTCAAGATAAAGAACAGGGAATGCATGGTTCTATGTAAAAGATTAACATAACAAGAGCATGTTTAAAGTCAAATGATAGATCTGTGCAAAAACAGGATTGAGATCTTAGGGATGCCCTTATAGCATATCTCGTAGCAAAACATGGGATGCAAGTAAGAACATGCTATGATGTCAAATTTTCTCATAGATATAAGAAATTAGAAATAATATATCAAAATCAATAAACAGCAAACCACATTTCAATAACATGAATTTAATTTTAGAAGCACCCTGCAGGATGAAAATATGGAAAGAAATATGTATCTAAATTTGGAAAATCATCACACATAAAAGGTTACAATTGTAAATATAAAATGAAATGAGAAAAGAAAGAATATTTTGAAGCCATTAAAAATAAGAAAAAAAATGATGGCAATTGTGGCTTAGAAGTTGAAAGGAGTACCATTGGCCATGATGTCAAAGCAGAAGTTAATAGACCGCCAACCAATGAGAAGGAACTGCAATGAAAACAATTGAATTTTAGTTTAAGAGTAGGAAAAATTCGAGGCTTGTGTATTTCAATTTCCAAAATGAAGATGCATTAACCCCAAGGTTTTCGAGTCAATGAGTCGACGAGTAGCACTGGGGTAGCGAGTCTTGACTAGTCAAGACTCATGGTCGACTAGACAACATGAGTTACCAGGGGAGGAGCAGACCTGCAGCAACCAGGGGAGGAGCAGATCAGCAGCCGCATCAACCAGGGGAGGAGCAGACTAGCAGCAACAACAACCAGGGGAAGAGCCACAGCAACCAGGGGAGGAGCAGATCAGCTTGTGGTGGCACTGGCTATCAGGGCGGCAGAGATTTTGGATCTCACATGAGTCAATGGCTCGGGAGGCGGCGCAACGTGTGAGTTCATGTGCATGAGCTAGCACAGAGCAAGCGCCCAGGTTTTCTGAATAGAGATTTGACATAGAGAGATGCAAAAGGAAGGGGAGGGAGAGGAATAGGGAATGCAGTGGCGTGGGAATCACCGGCAATCTTCGGCGGCACTCCGACGAGGTGGAAAGGTGGCGATGCGAAACAGCCGCGGGGCGATGAGGATCCCGAGCAGTGATGTAGCTTGGGTCGGCGGGTGCAACACTGGCTCTGAGGGCCGACATCGGGTTGCGCCGGGCAATAGCGTTGCTAGTGGGTTGGGCAAGCAGGCGCTACGATCTAAAGCGTTGCATCAGCTCCCGACGGCCAGATCTAAGTGGTTGTGGCTGGTGCGGTTGGAGGAAGGACGGCGGGCTGGTTGCGGCACATGGATCCCGATGTGTAGTGGAGGAGACAAGGGTTTTTTCCACCTGCTAATTAGGGTTTCTCCAAATGGAAGGCGGAGCCTCCCTTATGTAGAAAATGGGTTTTCGGTTCTGTTTGGGCTGGTTTTGGAGGGTATTTGGTCGGCTAGATTGCCTTGGAGATGAGATAGAAAAAAGTCCTCGTTAGCAGTTTCTCAATTTCTTTTTATTCACTCATGCCTTATGCTTCATATAATAAAGCCTTATCTCTATATATTCTCACATTTTTCTATGTTTTTGAAATTTTATTAAAATATATATTTTGAAAAAAATCACTGAAATGTCCGATGTGTATTTATAAAAAACATCCATGTAGTTTAAAGAAATGTTCACACCTTTTTAATTAAATTTTTATACATTTATAATAATGTTCATGACCTTTACCAAATTATTTGAACCGCTCAACAAAAAAGTT
Organism: Thinopyrum elongatum; assembly: GCA_011799875.1. NCBI lineage: Eukaryota > Viridiplantae > Streptophyta > Magnoliopsida > Poales > Poaceae > Thinopyrum > Thinopyrum elongatum. Next base: position 376,324,892 of record CM022301.1, on the reverse strand, counting down.
GACATTTAACAAATTACTTAAACCATTTAAGAGAAATGTTCACACGTTTCAAAAAATCATGATATTTTTAAAATTGTTTGTGTCATGCCCAACTTTGTTCGCGCAAATTTAAAAATGTTTATGGCATATATAAATTGTTTCTAACCATTTAAAAAATGTTCAAAACACTTACAAAATTTACAAGTTTATCAAATGTTAAAAAATCATGAAATTTAAAAATTGTTTACCCGTTTTAAAATATATTCATGACATTTTAAGAAATGAGCATGAAAATCTCACTTTATGACTTTGAAAGACCACAACTAAAGCCCGCCCCTAAACACAGGAACGAGAAATGTCGATGGACCATTGGTGGTGCCGCTTCAATATATAACTCGAAAGCATAATAATGGTCTTAATTACCTTGTCAAAAAGGCCCCTTTGATATCATCTAGTTGGATCATACCACCCAATAGAGCTGTATAGGCCGATCGAGATACTCATCCAATAACTGACTTCATATCGTCATCTCAAATGGGACATTAGTCCACTGGAAATAGCATGTGTTGTTTTACAATGTTGTACATCATGCCCTAGAATCTAATAGTGGTTATGGATAACATTTCACTTTTTCACTAGGCATCACATAACGGTAATATATAGCCACATAACTCTAATAAACCTTTCAACTGCCAGAAGGTGCCACTATTTAACTCTTATATATAGCTTATCTCCTTTGAACAACTGTCGTTAAATCCAATTTAAATTTCAATTAATCTAAAAGTTCAGAAGATGTCTTACATAAAAAAATTATCTGGCAAATCAAAATTAATTATAGATGTTCATCAGCAATAGATTACAAATAATAAATAACATTTTTTGTAGTTCTTTCTTCTAATTTGTACTTAAAAGAAGATGATATGGTGCTTTGTGTACAAATCTTCTTCAAGTTTATGCGTGGCGTGCTAGGCCAGTGCTCAACCCATTAGTAGTTTTGAAGTGGCTACCATGTGGGCCTCCCTCCTGTGGGACACTTCATTGTGGGCGTTTGTTTGATTAGAATATTAGATAGCTGTTTTTGGCATCTCCTGCTTTTTCTTTCCCCTCTCGCAAGGCGACCAGGGAAAGCCTTTTTCCCTTCGATCTTCGCCGGCTAGACCGTTGATTCGTCTCCCCTCCACCTGCCGCTTCGGTGGCCGGTGGTGGGGAGGGTATTCCTGGTGCCTCGGCTTAGATAGATAGGGTTCCAGTTCTCACAAGGGCGGCGCTCGGATGGATGGTGGCGCTTCTTCTTTAGGTCAGTTTTCCGGGCTCCGATCCTCCTCAAGTTAGTTCGTCGGGATGGATTAGACGGAGCTCCGGCGTAGATTTCTGCCAGCTCCTCAAAGCGGCAAGATTATGGTTTCTCGTATAGATGATCAACATGTACACTTAATGAAGAAGTGTAGGCCCTAGCTCGATTTACTTGTACCACACAGTCATTAATTCTATGTTGGATTCTAGTAATAGCTAAGTTTCAACTCATGAATAGCTCAAAAATTTACTTTTCAAACAACATACATGGAACAAACAATCAAAGTACCTATACATGCACAGTAAAAAAATAAGCATTTTCCTCACAAAAAAAGAAATTAATTACTACATGTCTTCAACACCATGAAAAGGGAAGTAACTACCGGTCCAACCATACCTACGTGACCTTTTCCAAACACCTATTGGACAAGGACTGTGAGTGTGCTACCTCCATGCATCTGGACTAGATGACAACCTAGAACAATGACCATGGCCAACAGTTGTGCCCCATCCATTGCCACGACTTCTGTCATCATCATTTATTCTCATGCCTTGGTTACTAATTGCCGTTTCTAAAGCTAACTTACCCCAGTCATCATTGTTATGCACCTCTTCAGCCTTCTAGGAGAATGTGACATATCTATTAGATGAAGCTTTGGAATGCCTTTCCATGATATCTATATTTAACCTATCAGTAAGTTCCTGCTCATTTACAGTACTTCCTTGGTGCATGAACCCATCAGGTTTATGGTTCGAAGATTCACCAAGTTTATAGGGGAAAGAGCTCCTTGTATGCAGCGAGGACATGACATATGTTCTTGGAGTGTCTTAAAACAATCTCACATGTGGGACATGTTATGTCACATTTACATTCCAAATTGCACATGTGGGACATATCATGTCACATGTACATTCCAAATTTCACACCTTACACAGGGGATCTTTACAATCACACCGAAACATAATTTTATTTTCTATTTGTCCCCAAAATCTATATGCGAACTAAAGTGACACATATGTGTGGGCAGCAAAAAATCACATGCTTTGGTGCAAATGAAGCTACAAAAAATCTATCAGATGGAAATAAAGAACTATAACATTCAACATCAGAAGTGGGATACTGGTGTGGAAAAGTATAACATTAACAAACTAATCCACATGTCCAATCCAAGGATTGTTACTACTGTGTACTAACGCACTTTTTATCTATTATGTTAAATAGATGCTAAAAACAGAACATTCAACAAAAACTGAAGTATTCATACTGTAATAGGTGTACTTATAGTAACGATGCTGGATTTAACCAAATTAAGCAATCTAAAAAGGATAACCATAATAACGTGCACCAGAAGAGTACCTTCAAAAAATTATACTTAAAGGGACAGATCAGGGAGGAGGGAGGAAGAACTAGCGTAGATCGGGGAAGAGGCAGGAAGGATGTAAGGTCATCTGACGGTGAACATGCGACATTAGAGGGCGTCGATGCTTTCGGGTTAGGTGCGAGTCAATGGCTCAGGAGGCAGCGCAGCGTGTGAGCTCATGGGCACGAGCTAAGGTAGAGCGAGTGCAGGGTTTCTGCACAAAGAGCTTTTTGATAGAGAGAGATGCAAAAGGATGGGGAGGGAGAGGGAATGTGGTCACGCGGGAATCACCGTCAATCTCAGGCGGCGCTTAACGAGGTGGAAAGGCGGCGATCCGTAAAAACTGCGGGGCAAGGAGGATCTCGAGAGGTGACACAGCTTGGGTCGGCGGGCGCAAGACTGGCTCTGGGGACCGAGAACGGGTTGTGTCAGGCCCTGGCGTAGCTCGTGGGTTGGGCAAGCAGATGCTGTGATCTAAGGCATTGGATCAACCCCCGATGACCATATCTAAGTGGTTGTGGCTTGTGCGGCTGGAGGAAGGGCGACAGGCTGATGTTTAGTGGAGGAGACAAGCGGTGGTGGGTGGGAGGATAACAAGGGGTTTGTCCCCCTCCTAATTAGGGTTTGCTCCAAATGGAAGGCAGAGCCTTCCTTATCTATGAAAGTCAAAGGGGTTATGGGTTCTATTTGAGCTGGTTTTGGAGGATTTTTGGTGGGCTAGATTTCCTAGGGGGTGAGACAAAAAAGAGACCTCACTAGCAGTTTCTATGTTCCTTTCTTTTCACTCATGCCTTGTGCATAACATAGCTTTATTTCTATATTTATCTCACATTTTCTTTGGTTTTTTGTATTTTTTAGAAATTTTAATAAAAAAATATATTTTGAAAAAATCACTTAAAATGTTCTATGTGTATTTACAAAATTATTCACGCAGTTTGAAGAAATGTTGACACCTTTTTACTAAAATGTTTATACAATTAAAAAAATGTTCATGACATTTAATAAATTATTTGAACCATTCAAAAAAAATGTTCATGACATTTATCAAATTATTAGAACCATTCAATAGAATTGTTCACACGTCTTAAAAACTTTATGATATTTTACAATAAAAATTGTGCCATGCCAAACTTTGTTTGCGAAAATTTTAAAAATGTTTATGTCCTATATAAAACTATTTTTAAACATTAAAAAATGTCCAAAACACTTACAAAATATGCACATGCTTATAAATGTTAAAAAATCATGATATTTTAAAAAAATTATCCCGTTTAAAATATGTTCATGACATTTTTTAAAATGTTCATGAAAATCTCACTTTATGGCTTTCAAAGACCACAAATAAAGCCCGCCCCTGAACACAGGAACAAGACAAAAAGTCGATGGACCATTGGTGGGGCCGTGTCAATATATAACTCGAAAGCATAATAATGGTACTTAATTATCTTGTCAAAAAGGCGCCCTTGATATTATCAAGTTGGATCATACCATGCCATAAAGTTGTATAGACCGATCGAGATATTCATCCAATAACTGATTCCATATCATCATCTCAAATGGCATGCTAGGCCACTTGAAATAGCATGTGTTAGTTTAGAATCTTGCACATCATACCCTATAATATAATAGTTGATATAGATAACATTTCACTTTTTTACTAGGCATCACATAAAGGTAATAGATAGCCACATTACTCTAATCAACCTTGCGACTGTCAAAAGGCGGCACTGTATAACTCTTATATATTACTTATCTCCTTTGAACAACTATCGTTACATCCAATTTAAGTAGAGTCCTACAAGTGATGGTTGATGGGCAGTGGTGACGCCCCACCAGACACACACGGTAAAAGAAGTTTGTAGGGTGGGTTGCTGGAAGTTTATTTATGTTTTCTATTGTGTTCTTTGGGAGAAGATACACTATTAAGATGGGACGTTGAAGGCAAAAGAGAGGTCCTTATTGCTCAATCACATTGTGGTGTCGCCGCAAAGCCAAAACCAAATCCACATGTGTGTTGAAGGTCAACTAGATCGGAGGAGATTGGAGTCTCTAGGGCTGCTAGCTCTCAATCTTCGGATGTGGAACTCGGTTAGGGTGCCCCTTTGGTTATTGCTATTAGTTGCTCTTAGACTTGCATAGTGGTGTTGTTGTGGTGGCAACATCAGGTGCGTAGGCGGTATCTTATATCCCATCACTAGTATTTAGAACAAAGTTAATGGGTGTGCATCGTAGGCTTATAGTGAAGGTTGTACACCGACTAGGCTCACAAGCCATTGTTTTTTGAAAGGTCCAGCTGCTTCTTTGGAGCACGACCTAGTTATATGCATGTTAAGAGGGGTGTCAAGAGTAGTGCTTGGCGCATGGAGTGTCAAGGACACAACCACTTCCGAAACTCCCCAAATCTCGAGCCTCGCCAGTTTCCCTGGATCCCAATACCCAGCCTCCAAAGAACCATGGTTCCTTTGAAGGGGGTGTGCCTCTCCTCTTGATTTTATTCAAGTGAGTGTGAATGAGAGTACATGCCCATGGGAACTATTCATAGCCTAGGCAAGGGTCCTTTAGAAATGACCAAGGCTACCCTACAAGGTGGTAGGTAGGAGGTGTATTTAGGTAAGAGTTGGTCCATTAATCCATGGTGGACTAGGTGAGAGAGGGTCCATAGTCCATGGTGAGTCATCCTTCTCATCCCTACACCATGGTAGGCCTTTGGCTTAATGGGCATATTCTAATCATGGGTTTCTTTACTTCTCGTTTCTTACTTTGTCTTGTCTTTTGTTTGTCCCCCTCCTTTGACTTGTTGACCATGACTAATTGCTTGAACTATTGTTGACTTCAATTGATGTTGATTGTTTGCCAAGTGGATGCCATGTAAGACTAGGTGGGATCCCAGTAGTATTTAACTATTCCTACGACACGTAGCTAGCTTCATCTTGATAATATTGCTTGCTAGAATTCCCTTACCATATACATTGTTCCACATAGTTGTAATTCAGAGAACCTGCATTTCCTCGTAATACCCTAAAATCAATGAATTGATTACATTCTGTGCTACCTCAATTCAAAAATATAATGTAGTTTGACTGTCCAAATTCATGCTTTGATCAACAATTGGTCTAATGGTATGAAGTTTATGTTACAAATAATAGGCATCATTAGATTAGTATTCAAATGCTCTTTACTATAATTATGATTTTGTGATCATTTAATAAATATTGTTTGAGAAATTTACAGTCAAAGCATGAATTTGAACAGTTAGACTATGCCTTACATTTTGGAACAACGGGAGTAGCAACATGTTCACCCTTCTCTAGTCAACATCCTTGATCCTTCGTATAGTTTAGTCGCAATGCCAATAGAAGGGCACCACTATGTAAAGTCTAAAGGTGAATAAAAGCAAATAAACCAAACAAAACAAAACAAAATTGTTGATATCTTTTGGTTAAAAAAGCAACAAAAAATGTTGAGTAGTAGGTTTCACAATCGAAAGAACACACTCTAACATCGGCATATATTACAAAATAACTTGATCATAGTTCATTAGAGGCCAAGGAAGTTAAATATAGGATTCAAGATAAAGAACAGGGAATGCATGGATCTATGTAAAATATTACATAACAGGAGCATGTGTAAAGTAAAATGATAGATCTATGCAAAAACAGGATTGAGATTTTAGGGATGCCCTTATAGCATATCTCGTAGCAAAACATGGGATGCAAGTAAGAACATGCTATGATGTCAAATTTTCTCATAGATATAAGAAATTGGAAATAATATATCAAAATCAATAAACAGCAAATCACATTTCAATAACATGAATTTAATCTTAGAAGCACCCTGCAGGATGAAAATATGGAAAGAAATTTGTATCTAAATTTGGAAAATCATCACACATAAAAGGTTACAATTGTAGGTATAAAATGTAATCAAAAAAGAAAGACTATTTAGAAGCCATTAAAAAATAAGAAAAAATGATGGCAATTGTGGCGTAGGAGTTGAAAGGAGTACCATTACCCATGATGTCGAAGCAGAAGTTACTAGACCGCCAACCAATGAGAAGGAACTGCAATGAAAACAATTAAAGTTGAGTTTAAGAGTAGGAAAAATTCGAGGCTTGTGTATTTCAATTTCCAAAATGAAGATGCATTAACCCCAAGGTTTTCGAGTCGATGAGTCGACGAGTAGCTCTGGGGTAGCGAGTCTTGACTAGTCAAGACTCATGGTCGGCTAGTGGACATGAGTTACCAGGGGAGGAGCAGACCTGGAGCAACCCGTGGCAACCAGGGGAGGAGCAGATCAGCAGGTTCAGCAACCAGGGGAGGAGCAGACCGGCAGCAGCAACAACCAGGGGAAGAGCAGCAGCAACCAGGGGAGGAGCAGACCAGCTTGCGGTGGCGCTGGCTAGCAGGGCGGCGGCGATTTTGGATCTCACACGAGTCAATGGCTCGGGAGGCGGCGCAACCTGTGAGTTCATGTGCACGAGCTAGCACAGAGCAAGTGCCCGGGTTTCTGAATAGTGATTTGATATAGAGAGATGCAAAAGGAAGGTTAGGGAGAGGAATAGGGAATGCAGTGGCGTGGGAATCACCGGCAATCTTCAGCGGCACTCCGACGAGGTGGAAAGGTAGCGACACGAAACAGCCGCGGGGCGATGAGGATCCTGAGCGGTGATGTAGCTTGGGTCGGCGGATATGCAAGACTGGCTCTGAGGGCCGACATTGGGTTGCGCCGGGCACTAGCGTAGCTAGTGGGTTGGGCAAGCAGGCGCTGCGATCTAATGTGTTGCATCAGCTCCTGACGGCCAGATCTAAGTGGTTGTGGCTGGTGCGGTTGGAGGAAGGACGGCGGGCTGTTTGCGGCACATGGACCCCGATGTGTAGTGGAGGAGACAAGTGGCGGCGGGGGGAGGGGAGGAAAACAAGGGTTTTGTCCCCCTACTAATTAGGGTTTCTCCAAATGGAAGGCGGAGCCTCCCTTATATAGAAAATTGGTTTTCGGTTCTGTTTGGGCTGGTTTTGGAGGGTATTTGGTCGGCTAGATTGCCTTGGGGACGAGACAGAAAAAGTCCTCGTTAGCGGTTTCTCAATTTCTTTTTATTCACTCATGCCTTATGCTTCATATAATAAAGCCTTATCTCTATATTTTCTCACATTTTTCTATGTTTTTGAAATTTTATTAAAATATATATTTTGAAAAAAATCACTGAAATGTCCGATGTGTATTTATAAAAAAAATCCATGTAGTTTAAAGAAATGTTCACACCTTTTTAATTAAATTTTTATACATTTATAATAATGTTCATGACCTTTACCAAATTATTTGAAACGCTCAACAAAAAAGTTGACATTTAACAAATTACTTAAACCATTTAAGAGAAATGTTCACACGTTTCAAAAATCATGATATTTTTAAAATTGTTTGTGTCATGCCCAACTTTGTTCTCGCAAATTTAAAAATGTTTCTAACCATTTAAAAAAGTTCAAAACACTTACAAAATTCACAAGTTTATCAAATGTTAAAAAATCATGAAATTTGAAAATTGTTCACCCGTTTTAAAATATGTTCATGACATTTTAAAAAATGATCATGAAAATATCAGTTTATGGCTTTGAAAGACCACAACTAAAGCCCGCCCCTAAAGACATGAACGAGAAATGTCAATGGACCATTGGTGGGGCCGCTTCAATATATAACTCGAAAGCGTAATAATGGTCTTAATTACCTTGTCAAAAAGGCCCCTTTGATATCATCTTGTTGGATCATACCACCCCATAGAGTTGTATAGGCCGATCGAGATACTCATCCAATAACTGACTTCATATCGTCATCTCAAATGGGACATTAGTCCACTGGAAATAGCATGTGTTGTTTTACAATGTTGTACATCATGCCCTAGAATCTAATAGTGGTTATGGATAACATTTCACATTTTCACTAGGCATCACATAACGGTAATATATAGCCACATAACAATAATAAACCTTTCGACTGCCAGAAGGTGCCACTATTTAACTCTTATATATAGCTTATCTCCTTTGAACAACTATCGTTAAATCCAATTTAAATTTCAATTAATCTAAAAGTTCAGAAGTTGTCGTACATAAAAAATTATCTGGCAACTCAAAATTAATTATAGATGTCCATCAGCAATAGAATACAAATAATAAATAACAATTTTTGTAGGTCTTTCTTCTAACTTGTACTTAAAAGAAGATGATATGGTGCTTGTGTACAAATCTTCTTCAAGTTTATGCGTGGCGTGCTAGGCCAGTGCTCAGCCCATTAGTAGTTATGAAGTGGCTACCATGTGGGCATCCCTCCTGTGGGACACTTCGTTGTGGGCGTTTGTTTGATTAGAATATTAGATAGCTATTTTTTGGCATCTCCTACTTTTTCTTTCCCCTCTCGCAAGGCGACCAGGGAAAGCCTTTTTCCCTTCGATCTTCGCCGGCTAGACCGTTGATTCGTCTCCCCTCCGCCAGCCGCTCCGGCGGCTAGTGGTGGGGAGGGTATTCCTGGTGCCTCGGCTTACATAGATAGGGTTCCAGTTCTCGCAAGGGAGGCGATCGGACGGATGGTGGCGCTTCTTCTTCAGGTCAGTTTTCGGGCTTTGATCCTCCTCAAGTTAGTTCGTCGGGATGGATTAGACGGAGCTCCGGCGTAGATTTCTGCCAGCTCCTCGGAGCGGCAATATTATGGTTTCTCGTAGAGATGATCAACATGTAAAACTTAATGAAGAAGTGTAGCCCATAGCTCGATTTACTTGTACTGCATAATCATTAATTATATGTTGGATTCTAGTAATAGCTAAGCTTCAACTCATGAATAGCTCAAAAAGTTACTTTTCAAACAACATACATGGAACAAACAATCAAAGTACCAATACATGCACAGTAAAAAAATAAGCATTTTCCTCACAAAAAAGGAAATTAATTACTACATGTCTTCAACACCATGAAAAGGGAAGTAACTACCGGTCCAACCATACCTACGTGACCTTTTCCAAACACCTATTGGATATGGACTGTGAGTGTGCTGCCTCCATGCATCTGGACCAGATGACAACCTAGAACAATGACCATGGCCAACAGTTGTGCCCCATCCGTTGCCACGGCTTTCGTCATCATCATTTATTCTCATGCCTTGGTTACTAATTACCTTTTCAAAAGCTAACTTACCCCATTCATCATTGTTATATACCTCTTCAGCCTTCTAGGAGAATGTCACATATCTATCAGATGAAGCTTTGGAATGCCTTTCCATGATATCTATATTTAACCTATCAGTAAGTTCCTGCTCATATTCAGTACTTCCATGGTGCATGAACCCATCAGGTTTATGGTTCGAAGATTCACCAAGTTTATAGGGGAAAGAGCTCCTTGTATTCAGCGAGGACATGAGATATGTTCTTGGAGTGTCTTAAAACAATCTCACATGTGGGACATGTTATGTCACATTTACATTCCAAATTGCACATGTGGGACATGTCATGTCACATGTACATTCCAAATTTCACACTTTACACAGGGGATCTTTACAAGCACACCAAAAGATAATTTTTTTTCTATTTGTCCCCAAAATCTATATGCGAACTAAAGTGACACATATGTGTGGGCAGCAAAAAATTACATGCTTTGGTGCGAATGAAGCTACAAAAAATCTATCACATGGAAACAAAGAACTATAACATTCAACATCAGCAGTGGGATACTAGTGTGCAAAAGTATAACATTTACAAACTAATCCATATGTCCAATCCAAGGATTGTTACTACTGTGTACTATCGCGCTTGTTATCTATTATGTTAAATAGATGCTAAATACAGAACATTCTACAAAAACTAAAGTATTCATACTGCAATAGGCATACTTATAGTAACGATGCTGGATTTGACCAAATTAAGCAATCTAAAAAGGATAACCATAATAACATGCACCAGAAGAGTACCTTCAGAAAATTATACTTAAAGGGACAGATCAGGGAGGAGGGAGGAAGAACTAGCGTAAATCGGGGAAGAGGCAGGAAGGATGTAAGGTCATCTGACGGTGAACATGCAACATTAGAGGGCGTCGACGCTTCCGGGTTAGGTGCGGGTCGATGGCTCAGGAGGCAGTGCAACACGTGAGCTCATGGGCACAAACTAAGGTAGAGTGAGTGCTGGGTTTCTGCACAGAGCTTTTTGATAGAGAGAGATGCAAAAGGATGGGGAGGGAGGAATGTGGTCACGCGGGAATCATCGTCAATCTCTGGCGGCGCTTAACGAGGTGGAAAGGCGGCGATCCAAAAAAACTGCGGGGCAAGGAGGATCTCAAGAGGTGACACAACTTGGGTCGACGGGCGCAAGATTGGCTCTGGGGACCGAGAACAGGTTGTGTCAGGCCCTGGCGTAGCTCGTGGGTTGGGCGAGCAGATGCTGTGATCTAAGGCATTGGATCAACCCCCGATGACCAGATCTAAGTGGTTGTGGCTTGTGCGGCTGGAGGAAGGGCGGCAGGCTGGTGTCGGCGCATGGATTCTGATGTTTAGTGGAGGAGACAAGCGGTGGTGGGTGGGAGGATAACAAGGGGTTTGTCCCCCTCCTAATTAGGGTTTGCTCCAAATGCAAGGCAGAGCCTTCCTTATCTATCAAAGGGGTTATGGGTTCTATTTGAGCTGGTTTCGGAGGATTTTTAGTGGGCTAGATTTCCTAGGGGGTGAGACAAAAAAAGAGACCTCACTAGCAGTTTCTATGTTCCTTTCTTTTCACTCATGCCTTGTGCATAACATAGCTTTATTTCTATATTTATCTCACATTTTTCTTTGCTTTTTTATATATTTTTTTAGAAATTTTAGTAAAAAAATATTTTGAAAAAATCACTTAAAATGTTCTATGTGTATTTACAAAATTATTCACGCAGTTTAAAGAAATGCTGACACCTTTTTACTAAAATGTTTATACAATTATAAAAATGTTCATGAAATTTAATAAATTATTTGAACCATTCAAAAAAATGTTCACGACATTTATCAAATTATTAGAACCATTCAATAGAATTGTTCACACATCTTAAAAAAATTATGGTATTTTACAATAAAAATTGTGCCATGCCAAACTTTGTTTGCGAAAATTTTAAAAATGTTTATGTCCTATATAAAACTATTTGTAAACATTAAAAAATGTCCAAAACACTTACAAAATATGCACATGCTTATAAAATGTTAATTTTTTTTGATATTTTAAAAATGTTATCCCGTTTAAAATATGTTCACGACATTTTTAAAAATGTTCAAGAAAATCTCACTTTATGGCTTTCAAAGACCACAAATAAAGCCCGCCCCTAAACACATGAACAAGACAAAAAGTCGATGGACCATTGGTGGGGCCGTGTCAATATATAACTCAAAAGCATAATAATGGTACTTAATTATCTTGTCAAAAAGGCCCCCTTGATATGATCAAGTTGGATCATACCATGCCATTAAGTTGTATAGACCGATCGAGATATTCATCCAATAATTGATTCCATATCATCATCTCAAATGGGATGCTAGGCCACTTGAAATAGCATGTGTTAGTTTAGAATCTTGTACATCATACCCTATAATATAATAGTTGATATAGATAACATTTCACTTTTTCACTAGGCATCACATAAAGGTAATAGATAGCCACATTACTCTAATCAACCTTGCGACTGTCAAAAGGCGGCACTGTTTAACTCTTATATATTGCTTATCTCCTTTGAACAACTATCGTTACATCCAATTTAAGTTGAGTCCTACAAGTGATGCTTGATGGGCAGTGGTGATGCCCCCCCCCCCCCCAGACACACACACAGTAAAAGAAGTTTGTAGGGTGGGTTGCTGGAAGTTTAATTATGTTTTCTATAGTGTTCTTTGGGAGAAGATACACTATTAAGATGGGACGTTGAAGGCAAAAGAAAGGTGCTTATTTCTCAATCACAATGTGGTGTCGCCCCAAAGTCAAAACCAAATCCACATGTGTGTTGAAGGTCAACTAGATCGGAGGAGATTGGATCTCTAGGGCTGCTAGCTCTCAATCTTCGGATGTGGAACTCGGTTAGGGTGCCCCTTTGGTTATTACTATTAGTTGCTCTTAGACTTGCGTAGTGGTGTTGTTGTGGTGGCAACATCAGGTGCATAGGTGGTATCTTATTTCCCATCACTAGTATTTAGAACAAAGTTAATGGGTGTGCATCATAGGCTTATAGTGAAGGTTGTACATCGACTAGGCTCACAAGCCATTGCTTCTTTGGAGCACGACCTAGTTATATGTTAAGAGGGGTGTCAAGAGAAGTGCTTGGTTCATGGAGTGTCAAGGACACAACTGCTTCCGAAACTCCCCAAATCTCGAGCCTCGCCAGGTTCCCTGGATACCAATACCCAACCTCCAAAGAACCATGGTTCCTTTGAAGGGGGTGTGCCTCTCCTCTTGATTTTATTCAAGTGAGTGTGAATGAGAGTACATGCCCATAGGAACTATTCATAGCCTAGGCTACAGTCCTTTAGAAATGATCAAGGCTACACTACAAGGTGGTGGCAGGTAGGAGGTGTATTTAGGTATGAGTTGGTCCATGAATCCATGGTGGACTAGGTGAGAGAGGGTCCATAGTCCATGGTGAGTCATCCTTCTCATCCCTACACCATGGCAGGCCTTTGGCTTCATGGGCATATTCTAATCATGGGTTTCTTTACTTCTCGTTTCTTACTTTGACTTGTCTTTTGTTTGTCTCCCTCCTTTGACTTGTTGACCATGACTAATTGCTTGGACTATTGTTGACTTCACTTGATGTTGATTGTTTGCCAAGTGGATGTCATGTAAGACTAGGTGGGATCCCAGTAGTATTTAACTATTCCTACGACACGTAGCCCTAGCTTTATCTTGATAATATTTCTTGTTAGAATTGCCTTGCCATATACATTATTCCACATAGTTGTAATTCAGAGAACCTGCATTTTCTCGTAATACCCTAAAATCAATGAATTGATTACATTATGTGCAAACTCAATTGAAAAATATAATGTAGTTTGACTGTCCAAATTCATGCTTTGATCAACAATTGGTCTAATGGTATGAAGTTTATGTTACAAATGATAGGCATCATTAGATTAGTATTCAAATGATCTTTACTATAATTATGATTTTGTGATCATTTAATAAATATTGTTTCAGAAATTTACAGTCAAAGCATGAATTTGAACAGTCAGACTATGCCTTACATTTTGGAACAACGGGAGTAGCAGCATGTTCACCCTCCTGTAGTCAACATCCTTGATCCTTCATATAGTTTAATCGCAATGCCAACAGAAGGGCACCACTATGTAAAGTCTGAAGGTGAATAAAAGCAAATAAACCCAACAAATCAAAACAAAATTGTTGATTTCTTTTGGTCAAAAAAGCAACAAAAATTATTGAGCAGTAGGTTTCACAATCAAAAGAACACACTCTAGCATCGACATTTATTCCAAAAATAACTTGATCATACTTCATTCCAGGCAAAGGAAGTTAAATATAGGATTCAAGATAAAGAACAGGGAATGCCATGGTTCTATGTAAAAGATTAACATAACATGAGCTTGTGTAAAGTAAAACGATAGATCTATGCAAAAACAAGATTTAGATTTTAGAGATGCCCTTATAGCATATCTCGTAGCAAAACATGGGATGCAAGTAAGAACATGCTATGATGTCAAATTTTCATAGATATAAGAAATTAGAAATCATATATCAAAATCAACAAACAGCAAATCACATTTCAATAACATGAATTTAATTTTAGAGGCACCCTGCAGGATGAAAATACGGAAAGAAATATGTATCTACATTTGGAGAATCATCACACATAAAAGGTTACAATTGTAGATATAAAATGAAATCAGAAAAGAAAGACTATTTAGAAGCCATTAAAAAATAAGAAAAAAATGATGGCAATTGGGGCGTAGGAGTTGAAAGGAGTACCATTGCCCATGATGTCGAAGCAGAAGTTACTAGACCGCCAACCAATGAGAAGGAACTGCGATGAAAACAATTGAAGTTGAGTTTAAGAGTAGGAAGAATTCGAGGCTTGTGTATTTCAATTTCCAAAATGAAGATGCATTAACCCCAAGGTTTTCGAGTCGATGAGTCGACGCGTAGTTCTAGGGTAGCGACTTTTGACTAATCGTGACTAGTGAAGACTCACGATCGACTATGCAACATGAGTTACCAGGGGAGGAGCAGATCTGCAGCAACCGGTGACAACCAGGGGAGGAGCAGATCAGCAGCCGCAGCAACCAGGGGAGGAGCAGACCAGCAGCAGGAGCAACCAGAGCAGCAGCAGCCAGGGGAGGAGCAGACCAGCTTGATGCGGCGCTGGCCGGCAGGATTGTGGGGCGGCGCCGCCGACCAAGGGAGAGGGTCGCAGGAGAGGTTTGGGTCGGGGGGGGGGGGGGGGGGGGACTGGGCGATCTAGGTTTCCAGGGGTATCGGGCGAGGAAAGAGAAAAAAATATTTGACAGGTGGGGCCAATTTGACTCGTTCGACTCAGAAACTATGACTAGTCGATTGAGTCGCTTGACTCAGCCAACTAGTCGAGCCGACATGTTGACTCGACTTGCGAGTTGTGACTCGTCGATGTTCGACTCAAAAAAAGTGATTCATCAACATAGGAGTTTTTGCATCACACGTCTAAAAGAGAACATATGCTCAACAGGGTTAACTACATGTATATGTTTAGTTTGTAATGAGAGTGCATAAACAATGTACCTCTCGAGCTGTGGGCAGGCTCAATATCCACTGCCTACCAACCCAATGCAGATGGATATGGCAAGAGGTAATATCAGTGACAGTCATAGAACTTGCATCTGATGTTCAGTTTAGTGCTAAAAGTTGTAAAATACGTCATTCCAGTCACATAACTTACCTACGCGTGCAGATACAGTCAATTTTTTCGTATCCAGCCGTATCTCGTGCTCACGTGGCGTGTCAGCATGAATTCTGCCCACATGTCAGTGGCCGGGAGTGGAATACGACCCACATGTCAGCGGTCGGTAGTGGTGAGGCATTGGGCGAGCCACACATTATCTTTCTTTTCACACAACACCCTTGAATTTTATTTAATTACGCACCTGTCAGGACATAGTGGCTCGCCAAAAACATGAATAAGCCACGCATTATTATTTTTTCTATAGAAATCACCTTCGAATTTTATTTAATTATGCACCTGTCAGGATATAGTGGCTCGCGAGAAACATAAATAAAAAATAGCGCCAAGGGGATTCGAGCCGACGTCATCCACTCCATAAGCTAATTGCACTATCCACTCGACCAAGAATAAATTGATACAACACTAACAAACGAAATGTTCTCGAACACAGTGTTCACTCAGCAAAACAAAGGAATAAACAAAAACTAAAAACCTATAATTCCCCACAGGAATAAATTGATGCAAGAAAGCAACTTATATTCTGTTGTTTGTGACATTTAAAAAATGTACATGCCATACAAAAAAATATGTGACATTTAAAACAACATTTAAACATTGTAAAAAATATATTTGTGTAACTAAGAAAGGTAAGTTGCATTTAAAAAATGTCATGAATTTAAAAAAATGTTCATACGGGGAATAGAAATGTTTGTGTCTATATTGTTATTTATCTTATTCTATTTAAGAAAACTACATAGGGAATAGTAAATCCCCAGGGCATATGCATATTATCATGGGGAGAGTGGGATCATTCTGATTGAGCGTTTTTTTTTTCAAATTTAAAATTATTAAAATTTTAATTTCTTTCGGAAAAAGCAGCTAAGCTATATTTTCTTTTATCTAGATTTCCAAATATAAAATTGTTCAAATTCAAACAATAATTTTGCTGATTGTTCGAAAGAAATTTACGCGCATTCATTCTGCACCATATCTTCTTTTATCTAGATTTTTTAATTTAACTTTTTTCAAATTCAAAAGCAAATAGTTGATTTGTCTGAAAAATTTACGTACATGTATTCTGATTTATATTTTGCTGTATTGAGATTTAAAATTTTAAATTATTCGAATTCAAACAAAAATTCCGTTGATTTGTCCAAGAAAATTACATTGCTCCATGTTATATAAAGCTAACTTTGCAAACTAATCTAAAACGTCAGTTGGTAGACTGCTAATTTATGCGTTGCTAATCGCAGTAGCTCGTGGTTTCGAATCCTAGCCCTACTCCATCTTTTTTAATTTTATTTGAAGATTTACTGCGTAATTAAAATAAAATGCAAGGGTATTAAAAAACAGATTTACTGTATAAATAAATAAAATGCAAGGGTACTTTCTGAAGAAGAAAAAAACAATGTTCGCGGATACCCTTGGCGCTATTTGTTATTTTTGTTTCTCACAAGCCACTATGTACTGACAGTTGAATAACTAAATAAAAGCCAAGGGTGTTTTCTGCAAAAAAGATAATGCACGGCTCACCCGACGCCTCAACACCCCCGGCCACTGACATGTGGGCCGCATTCATGCTGACACATCACGTGAGCACTAGATACAGTTGTATACGGAAGAAGTGACTGTATTTACACACATAGACAAGTTAGGTGACTGCAATGATGTATTTTACAACTTCCAGCACTAAATATTACCTCTTAATTTTTTTGTTACTATTTTGGTGTGCTGACGGTAATTAAATAAAAGACTAGGGTGCCTTCTGCAAAAAATCCAGTGATGCGCATCTCACCCAACACCTCTCGGCTCCCACAGTCACTCGCATGTGGGCCACCATCATACTAGCATGCCACATGGGCATGAGATACAACCAGATATGGGAGAAGTGACTGTATTTGCACACAGAGACAAGTTGTGTGACCACAACCATGTATTTTGCAATTTTGTGCACCAAACTGACCGCCGCGTGCAAGTTTTAAGACTCCCAGTGTATTTACCTCGGAGGAGGTGGAGGTGGAGGTGGAGCAGGGGCAGCCGGACAGGGCTGCGGCGGCCGCTCCCTGGATCGGTGAGCGTACCAGCGGCGCCGCTCCCCGCGAGCCAGGGGAGCGAAGATTCACGGTTCGGCTCCATTTTTTTTTTTTTTTGAGAATTTTTTAGTACTCTCGCCCCATTTTATTGATTAATGAAAATGTTCATAGGTATAGGAATGTGGTCATGGGTGACCCGACCAGCCAACCTATGTATGCGAACTGAGCGTAGGTGAGATGGTTAGGTTCTTTATGGTAGAATCAATTCACCAGTATTTAAGTGCTAAACTTGGCATTTATGATCGCATTTTTTTATATTTATTTCAGGTCTTCTGGCATTGTGCGTGCAGTGAGAGAAGACGTTCTATCAACTACAAAAACATCTGTGACAATCGCGTCAATCTTAAGATAATGTGCCGGCTCAATCTCTCGATGAGCCTCATAGAGATAGGGTGTGTGTGCGTTCATAGGGTTAAGTGTATGTGCGCATGCGAGCATTAGGTTTCTTGTGACAAAACTGTCCTAGATTTGACATTGATGGTCACATTTTCTTGGATTTATTTCAAGCCATCCGTCGATGTGCGTTTAGTGGAAGGAAACATTTCCGTCAATCATGATGACATCTGTAGCGGCTTAATCGATCTCAAGATGTTGTGCCGGCTCGATATGTCAAAGGTGCTAATATACGAAGGATATGCGTGTGCGTGTTTATAGGGCTAAGTGTATATACATGTATGTGAACATCTGCGTTTGTATTGTGTATAAAAAAGATACTTTTGGAGGGCTCTCGTAGAGGTCACTTTCTTAGTATGTGAGCACGTCCAGTGGTGTGCTCAACGGGGCCACTTATGGCACGTGGGGTGCACCCTAGGAATTTCATATCTTGTTTCTGCATCGTTTCGGTTTTTTTGTTTTTTTGGTTTTTGCTTGGTTTTTTTCTAGGTTTTAACGAAAAAATACTGTTTTATATTCCACGAGTATGTGCTTCTGCAAGAATCGTATTTGTGATTCTTAAAAAAAACACATCATGTAACTTTCATGAATGCGCTTTCTCCAAAAAGAGAAAACTACAGCACATGCATGTTTACAACCTTAAGCCCTCACGAACCTTATTGGACATGAAGTATTAGGGAATGAGAATTAGGGGGGTGTGGGACTTGAAGTCCGTTGTTTGACTGGAGGGCAGGGGGATTAAAGAGGGAAGGGGAAAGGGAGTTACGGGGTCCAACTCCCCCTTATCTCTTCGTGGGGGGGGGGGGGGGGGGGGGGTGGGGGGCTGGTAATTGAGCGAGGTGAATGGGAAAAGAGAGAAAAGAGAAAGCTATGGGGGGGGGGGGCTGGTAATTGAGCGAGGGAATGGGAAGAGAGAAAAGAAAAGCTATCGACATGTTCGTTGCGCACGCTTCATAAGCCACGGAAACCAGAAAAACGCGCGAAAATCTTTGCTAATGCGCGGGAAATCGCAAGCTAAATAAGCCCCCGGTGCGGCATCGTTATTTCCCGCACGATATTACGAGCCCTAACCACCTCGCGGTCAGCAGACGCGACGGCAGGGGTGAAGAGAGCTGAGGTAATCCCGTTCTTCTTTTACTACTCGAATTTCTTGTCTAAATTTCATCCAGATCGTACCATCTAATGGGATTGGTTACTTCTTCTGCACCCATTAACTTCAACTCATCGGATTGTGCCAAAAAAATACGATTCTTGTAGATTTTCCCTACAGATCGATCCAGATATATTCTCTTTCTAATTTCGTTTTTCACTCTGTTCATTTGTTGTTTAATTAAGGTATATGGTACTGAATCTTTTTTACTTTGTCTACTGCAGATCTCAAGCAAAGAACAAGAGGTACGTCTCAGCTAATTCATTTGTATCTTCAGAAATATGTTCAGATTTATCGCTCTCCTTCTTTATTTGTCCTGCTTAGCATCTGAATGTTATTAGAAATATACTAGAACACGGTTGTGAATAGTCAGTGGATAAAATCTAATACGTACTGATATGTTAGGCAAAATTAACACTCTTGCTTGGCTGGCTTGCTGTTGTGGCTGTGTACCTGATTGGTCTTGGAAGATCTGCAGCTTTATTATCTGCAAAACTGATTCTATTTCGGTCTTGAGAGTACATGTGAACTGAAAAAAGAGTAGTCTAATTCATACTGCACCTTATGGTCTTGCGCATGCGTAAGCATTTACTTTGACGAAAAATTTGTTCTCATTGAGACACCGGGGTTGATAATAAATTAATATTCAATTGCAACAATTAGGCAATTTGTATGTGCATTAGTTTTTGGGCCAGGGATTATCAATATCACAATCAGTTTCATTTGCTAATAATTCAATATACCATTATGTAATAAGCATCCATTTGATTCATGTATTTGAATGCCTGATGATGATGCACTTGAGTTTATAAGTGTGTCCAAAACAATTGCAAAGTTCTTGGAAGCAGAGCAGGAGAATGCTAAAACCATGAATGGTTTACAGAGGGCATTTATGCATGCATGAAGCAGAAGTTTATGAGCAAACATCAGCCAACAGAACCAAGTTACTTGATATTCTCGAAAATCTTAAAGGTCTCAGTACTGAAGAGGTTGTCATGGATGTTCATGTCATTGGTGGTGATGCTGGAAAGACCGAACTTTTCATCCAATTACGTGATGATTACCAAGTGGCGTTTGTTCGTCGGGAGCTCGAGGCGGCCAAAAAATAAGTGAATATCCAGATTTACTGTTCTAGATTGGTAGTTTAATTTTTTAGATCGGGACTACTCGTTTGCTCGAAAACTCATCAGTAACAATATTTGATTCTTGCCAATTTATTTGTACATTGTCTTCTCCTATACAAACTGTTGTTTGCTATATAAATACCACATTACCTTGCAACTCTCCTGGAGAAATGTAGTTTGCTGTATAAATACAAATCTTGCAAGCATTCAGTTTAACATAATTCGGTGGCTATGAATTGCAATGGCGGCAACATTAAGCTGTACACTCGTCCTATTTTTCTATTCAGAATGGCATAGCTTCTCGGTTCATACAATATTCTGGTTAAACTGGGAACTTTCTCTGCAAGCAATACATTTAATATCTCACTATGCAAAATAGTTGCAATGCAGGGGATAATCTGTTTGTATCCAGTTTTGATGGCTTCTGTACTACCCATCATTTTATTTTGTCAGATGTTGCATTGCAAACCTTGACAAAAGGCCCAAGGCCGTACAGTTTTGTGCATACTCAACCGTTTCATGAATAACTCACATTCCTGCACCCCTGAACCAAATAAAGGAATATAATTTTCTGTCAAATTCCCATGACTAACTCCCACCCCACATCAAACATGGGAATAATCCCATGTCTAGTCCCTCAGCCAACTCCCCTTTAAAAATTCTCATGCCCATTCCCTCAAACTGCCAAACACGTTGTAAGCTCCCAGGAAAGAACGACTCCTGGTTAATTTGGGCTCTGGGCAGCGGTGCGGGCCCCCCTGTAAGTCTGTAAGTGTCTGGAGCGTTTGGTCTTTGCTTCTCGGTCGGTTCGCTGCGGTCGTGGCGGCTGGGCATGCTTCCCTGCAAACGAGAGAGAGAGAGGGGGGCTCTCGCTTCATCCCGCCCCGCTGTGGTCGTGGCGGCTGGGCATGCTTCCCCGCTCCCATCCGAGCGTCGCTGCAGTGGCCGCCCCTACTCCCCTCGCCTCTCCGCCTTAACCTCCTCCATCTCCAGCACTTCTTTCGTTTCCTACTCCCCGCTCTGCCTCAGCTAAGTAGGTACGACCACCGCCGCCGCCGCCGCTGTCGGCATGTACTCCGGCGGGATGCATCTGCATGGACAAGAGGACAACAACCTGTACTCGACTCTGATATGCGACCTCCGGATGGTTGAGGGCTCGGAAGGTGTCGAAGGAGTGGCAGCAGAACGGATCTGGCGGGCTCCTCGCCTCCTCTGTGTGATAGCTGCTTCCCTCAGGTGTGTTCCTCTTGACTAGGTCTCCGGCAAATAGTAAAAGACTGCAGTTTTGGTTAGTTAACTTATTTGGTTGGGCAACAATTAGGGATTGCCTAGAAGATATAGATTGCAGTGTGTATGATGTTGGGATTAAAAGACCTTGGTGGTAAACCTACTCCTGCTTTTGTAATTGTTATGGTGCATCATCTACAGTTGAAGAATTTGCTAGAGCATTGTCAAACATAGGTGTCACATGTAAACAAAGGAGTTCTCCTGGATTGTAACATGTGTTCAGTTCATTCTTGTGATTTTTGCAACTATATGCTTGGGGTCACATGTAAACAATGGAAGCATTATTCAAATTGTTTTTATTTTTAAAAGAGAGCAGTTTTCTATCTATCAAGCGATCAGCATCCACAGGTATATGCACTCAAAACTTTTGGCTGGTCCTATTTATGATCTGACCAATTGAGCAACAGATTATCTAAAGTGAAATTTTTCGGGTATTACAACAGGTACTATTGGCATCATAACAGAGATCTTATGCCCTATAACTATTGGCGCCAATCAGGTCATTGTTTTAGGCGGTATTGAGAGGAACTTCCATTTGTTGAACATCGAGTAACTACTTTAGTTTGCAATTATTGATAAGATATATATGCCACTGCACTGTTTTTGTAGTCCTGATTTTGATCATCAAGCATAGATGCATATAGCAGGTCATTAGATTTTGTTTAGCAATCATGTGCAACATTGTGCTGGCTATATATAGTTGGCTCTTGCATATCCACTGATTTATATAAGGGATAAGTGTGTCATGATTTGAACATGAACATATTCCTAATTTTATTTGTTAGGTACCATTGCCAAGTACAGCTTTATTACATCTTATGTTCGACGAAAATCTAAATTTTATTTTCTTTAATGGATTACTGGAAGACTGCTTCCAGCCTTTACACACAAAGGCTAATTTGATGCATTGCCTGATTGCAATATGTTTCTTCGTCATAATACACAATAATCTATTTGCTATAGAATTTATATTGGTCAATGCCTTCCTTGATTGTTGGTAGCTACTGATGAGAACATGTGCATCTATCTAATTCCAGCGTTTCCTTGATTTTGCACTAAATTCAAGGATTCTCTTTCTATAAATTGCAGACAAAACACCGACTTAACCTTGATTTTTTGCTTCCTCTGATGCAACTTCTTAACTTCTTTTCAATGTCAATTCTTCTAGTCTGAGCATCTTGGAAACGACTCCTTTCTTTATATGTGAAACTAGCATGAAACCATTGTGCTATTTGATTTTTATTGCAGTTGTAGAACTTAAATTAATGTAGAAGTGCATAAGAATGAGGCTTATGACAACTGTTAGAGTAAAACTCTTACTGTTGATGACCTCAGAAGTTTTGTTTTATGTCCTATTATGCTGCTTTATATTATATTTATTGTCTTTTCTTCATTACATCAGCAACCTACATATCTAGAATTACTAGATTAGTTGACGTGTTTTTAGGCCTCTTATCATGTTTGATTGCAGGACAGAGGTAAGACTTCGATGTCATCATCATGGCTTCGAAAAGCAAAAGAAACTTCGGGCAGAGTGTAAATTGACTAACTAGAGACTTCTAAGATCTACTTTACATCAGGTTAATCTGCCATGTTTTCTACAAAAGTTTCATGAGCCTTGTTGTTAGCTTCGGCAATTGCCAGCATTGCTAAATATGTAGGCGTAGTGGCGTACGTGCTTGTGCTGTTTCATTAGTTATCTTTGACCAAGAAGAAATGATTTTATGGACTTGAAGGGGAACTGTTAGGTCTAGGTTTACATAGATCTATAGATTTGTTTTTCTTATGTATTACTGTCCTTTGTTGCCCGCCTGCTATATGTCGTTTTCATGTGACTCCTTTTCTAATTAGTACAGTTTTATTGGTATGTGTACTGAGATTCATTTATTTTATTCCCTCTGTTTTGTTTCTCTGTACTTCAGCATCGTCATCTAAAATTTTCTAGATAGGTGAGAACATGCCCATGTGTAGTATGTATTTTTAGCTTCATCATAAAAAATTCTTGCTCTGTACAGTAGCAAGTGCATCTAACATTTTTGCGTTGTCGTTAGTGTACTGCTATTCAGTTAATCTGAGACATAGTTAATCATTAGTGTGCTTTCATAGATCTGTGTATCGGGAGGTCGACCAAATTAGTCACTTTCATATAGTGAGAAATACACTATACTCCATTTGTTTCGGCCCGATTACGAATCATATCACCAGGGCTGGAAGTTTTGTTGTACTTTTGGTTTGTAATACCCCAAGACTTTGCATCTGTGACAAAAATTCAATGATGCATGATTTTGTGTCATTGTTGATTTCAGGTTAATGCTATTTTGGACTACCTATCTGTGTGATTTCATTCTTAATTCTTGATCCGATATTCAGTTAATCTGTTGCTTTAGTCTCCACTCTAGAGTTTAACTTGCATAATATTTGTTTTCCTTCAGACGCTAAACTGAGCACTGTAAATTACAATGCAACTCCAGTGTATAGAATGAGTCTGTCGGCGCCAGTACTATTTTGTAACAGTCTCAGGTGCGAACCACTGGCATGGCCGGAAGTTCAGGAGTAATATTTCTTGGCTTATTCAAGTTAAGTTGCAGCATCTCATTCTCTTTCAGCTATATCTATATTTTACCAAGTCCTCCAGAGCTGTTGCCAAATATCTGTGTCATTAGCTTTTTTTTGAGTGGTCAAGCAACTTTAACTAGCTAGGAATAAGTTCAGGGATACAAATGATGTCTGGTAAAACAGAAAGCCAAACAGGGCGGCCAAAAGCTAAAGTAGTTGATGCTTTAGATAATTATGAGCTTCCAGATTCAGCTCCCGCTTCTCATGGATGAAATACACCGATGCAAAATCAAGCATTCTTCCCCTGATGTCTTTGATAGTTGCTGCTGAAGGTCCTCTATAATCATAGCTCAGATGTGTGATCGTTGCCATGCAATTAGTAGATACCACAACTCTCTGGCAACCGAAATCTGCTGCTAAAGATAACTGCCTCCATCCCTGCCAAAGCTTCAAGTACTTCCGGGTCTACCATCTCTTGAGAAGATATTGCAGAAGCACCCAAATAAGCACCCGATTCATTCCGACATATAACTGCCACTGCCCCCTGGTCGCCGTTTCTACCGACGGCAGCATCCACATGCACTTTAACACTCCCGGGTGATGGGGTGATCCACTTGGGATTGTGAGAAGCCACACTTAGTCTCTGCCTTGGGGTTTCAGTATTTAAAATCTGCAAGTCAAGCAAGTACCTTTGGATAAACGTAAACGTAGTCAATGGAGACTGAAATTGATCCTCATGAACAGCCTTTCTTCGCACCCACCAGATTGACCATAACGTCACTATTAGCTTCACAAAAATTTCTTGCCCCATTGATTCCTGAAGTTCAATAATCCATAGCTTCACGTCCGTATAATTACAAGTTATCATGTGTTCGGCCAGCTCATCAACAAGAGACCATACACTTTTCGCCATAGGGCACTCGACCAAGGCATGCTTCCAAGTGTCCTCGGCTGAATTACAGATCGGACAAAAATTTGAATCTGCCATGGAACAGTGGCGGCGAACAGTCTCTGTTGGAACAAAGTTTCTGGCTAGACGCCAAGCAAAATTTCGCAACTTGGCCGGCACTTTCAAGCTCCATAGTTTCTTCCACTGTTTCATATTGCCTCATGTTTGGGATATGACCCCACGATATGACCCGTCCTAGAAGGGCCGAGTTAGGATGTTGGTGACTCAACAGTAAGGCCTTAGACAGGCCCAAGAGACCAAGACAGGGAGGCAGGGAGGCGACTTACGTGGTGAGTCGGACGAAGGCCCAGAGCCAGAAGACGGTGCATGACTCGGAAGTGTAAGCCGCCCGATGGCGACTTGCCTAGCAAGGCAAGGTGATTTAGAACCAGGGTCGGTCACGGAGTATGACCCGCCATGGACTCTTGTAAGCCCAGGGTCTCGACCTGTGTATATAAAGGCGAGTCCCTATGGCGGGTAAAGCTAAGTTACAATCAACCGATAGCTAGGTCAGGCGAATCCGCTCCCTTGTAATCGATACTCAAGCAATAGCAACAAGAGCAGGAGTAGGCTTTTACCTCCACAGTGAGGGGCCGAACCTGGGTAAACTCGTGTCTCTTGTCCCGCTCAACCCCTTTAAACTAATCACCATAGCCATGGCCTCGCACCTAAGTCTTTTCACAAGGGCATCTGCCGTGTTAACCCCACGACAGTTGGCGCCCACCGAGGGGCCCGTGCACAGTGGTTTCGAGTTCTTGAAGGGCTCTTTCCCAAGGATCGAGGGATACGCCGTTGGCACGATGACCAAGAGTCGCCGCGGTATGCTGTACATCGACGACGCTGGCTGGGCCCCCGAGGCCGACTCAATCGAGTACGGGTAC
The DNA here is from genome assembly GCA_011799875.1 of Thinopyrum elongatum. NCBI lineage: Eukaryota > Viridiplantae > Streptophyta > Magnoliopsida > Poales > Poaceae > Thinopyrum > Thinopyrum elongatum. Next base: position 376,298,924 of record CM022301.1, on the reverse strand, counting down.
CGGGTCCCCTTTGGCGGAATTCACGTCTTCATCGGAAAGATCGGCGGATCAGAGCCTGAGCCGGACATCGTCGAGCCGGCTCGGCGCGCGCAACCCGCCTAGGTTCAACCCGGCCGGAAGCGCGTTTTCGTTGGTTTCGTGCAAGGCAAGGAGCTTGCGGAAGATTCTGCATTTGGAGGAGAGACTCTCATCTACTCAGGTGACGAGTCCTCGACCGGAGAGACGGAGTCAATCTATCAGCTTCAAGACGGCGGGCTTGGGGGCTATTTCGATGGCAACAGTATTCCAGACCCCTATGAGCCGCCGAGCAGGGCTGCTATATTCATGGCCGGCACAGGGCCGGCTCTCAATTCTTCAACGGCGGTTGCAACAGCCTCTGACCCGGCCGCGGCAAGGGTCGGTGGATCCGGGTCAGGCAGGCCACCAACTCAAGTACTGCTAGATCTCATGGGTACCTTGACAGCTTTGTTGGCAACAGAGGTCACTGCGGCAAATCAGGCAGAACGCAACGAAGAGATTGCAAAGATTCAGGAAGAGATAACGAAGACCCAAGAGGATATCGTGGCTGAAAACAACCAAACAGCCGCGGTGAAGGCTCAGATCGACGCAGAGGCAGAGCGTGTCAAGGCAGAGGCTTGGCGCTTAAGTTTGGATCAGAACGCGTCTAATGCAGTATTCCAGAGAAGGTACCAGAGTCGCCTACCATCGATATATGACCCAAGGTGTTTATTTGACACTCCTGGGGCAGGTCCAAGCACTCCAGATGCACGGGTGAATCCTCAGTTAAACCCAGATACGCCAGGGAATCGGGCGGCGGCTCAACCGTGCCAGCCTGAGCCGGCACGGAGGAAGGAGCGGGCACCTAACCCGTCCCCCAATCAGACACCGCCTCCACGTGTCCTGACGCCACCCAGGCACTTTTCTAACCCAGTGGATAACATGTTAGCGGCGGCGACCCGGCTGGCGGCAATTCCAATCACTGGTGAGTCACCAGCCGCGGTCGAAACTTGGAACGCAGTTGAGCTCTTACAAACGACCATTGCACAACAAGCGGCTTACTCATACAGTCGTGATCGGGTGCATTCAACTCCCCTCTCAAGCCGTAGTTACAGTCGGCGTATTGAGTCGCCTGCAGTCTCTAGCAGTGAGCGGCGATGTAACCCGCCCCGTGATAATAACCCGCCCCTTAACCCGAGGACTGATATTCAGACGGCTCACCAGGAGGCTTATCAGCAGCCTCCGGTGACCCCTTCAGCTTCGGTGGGAGCCTGTGCAATTTCAAGGTCCGTGGGAGTGTCGTGTTTAGTACCGGCTTTGCGTAACGAGCGTTTGCCCAAAGATTTTAAGGGCCCTCGCAAGGTGCCCGATTATACAGCTGATCTCCCTCCTGAGGCTTGGATTGAGAGTTATGAGTTAGCCATGGAGATGTTGGATGTCAATGACGCTGTCTGTGCCAAATACTTTACTATGATGTTGGAAGGGCCAGCTCATACGTGGTTGAAAGGCTTACCTCCTAATTCCATCAGTTCGTGGGCAGAGTTGAAGGCGCGTTTCATCAAAAAAAGTAAAGGAACATGCAAGCAGCCTCTAACGATTGTTGATCTGGATCACTGCGTGCAGCGTGAGGATGAGTCGGCCCATCATTGGGTCCGTGGGTCTCCACTATTATTCACTCATCTGACAGTATTGCGGCGGGTCAGGCAGTTCTGATCTTAGAGAAGAATTGTCACTTCGTTCCCCTTAAGCAGAAGCTTGGGCAGTTCAAACATACTTGGCAGGACATGGGGGAACTCATGGCGGCTCTCACTAAATATGCAGACTCTGATAACACGAAGGATCCTGGTTCTGATGATGATAAATCCAACAAGGGCAAGAAGAATAGCAACGGTAAGGGTCAGCAGGAGAATATAAGAGGGAATAATGGCAAAAACCAGGGTAATGGTGGTAAGCGGAGACACCCCGATGGCGGGTCAGATTTAGTGGCTAACACCAACGCTGGTCACAAAAACCAGCGCCGCAACGGTAATGGTAAGCCACCTTTTGGTGGAGCAAAGCCTTTCAATCTTGAGGCAATGCTTAATGACCCTTGCCCGAAGCATAGTCTTCCCAACAGGCCGTCTACTTATTCCTGGAAGGATTGCTACATTATGCGGGAGTTTAGAAATCACAGACTTTACCAGTATCATGGTAACGGCAATGGGCCGCCTGGCGGGTCAGGATCCGGCTCTCAGGGCTCTGGCTTTGGTGGTGGTGGCTCAAATTCTGGTTATCAGGGTCAAGGTAACCATGGTGGTCATAATCAGCAGTCTGGTCAGGGTAACCAGCAGCAAAATAATCAGTCAGGATTCAGAGTAATCCAAAGCAGCTTAGTGGAGGTCAGTACCACGTTTTCACTACAAGTCTTTGCAAGCGAGATCAGAAGGTTCGTAAACGGGCGGTTCATACAGTAGAGCCGGCTGTTCCGCAATATTTGAGATGGTCTAAGCACACGATATCGTGGAGCAGGGCGGATCACCAGCCACGGGTTGATAACCCGGGCCACTTAGCCCTTGTGGTGGCCCCTCAGGTAGGTGGCTATAAATTCACTAAGGTACTTATGGACGGTGGTAGCAGCATCAACATCATGTATTATGATACTTTTCGCCGGATGAATCTGACTGACAAGAATCTCAAGCCGTCCTCCACAGTTTTCCATGGCGTGGTGCCTGGTAAGTTGGCTTACCCTGTTGGAAAGATATCACTAGAAATGGCTTTTGCTGACGAGTATAATTACATAACAGAGACGTTGTGGTTTGAAGTGGTCAAGATTAAAAGTCCATATCATGCTCTGTTTGGACGGCCAGCTTATGCTCGATTCATGGCTCGCCCTTGTTATATCTATCTGCAGCTTAAGATGCCAGGGCCAAATGGGATAATTACGGTACATGGTGATCGAAAAGTCGCCCTGGAGTGTGAGGAAGGAGATGCAACTTATGTAGAGTCGGCTTGTGCTACTGAGGAGCTCAAGTTTGAATTTAAATTTGAATTTGAGTTAGGAGTTGAAATGCAATATGATGCTAATGATGATTATGCAGTGTTAACCTCGCTGACATGTCATTATCAAAAGTGATTACTGTTGCTAATCACCGGGGGTGTTACAATTCTCCTCATCTATTAAGAATTCTCGTCCCGAGAATTAAGAGGAAGACTGAAAGAAAGAGGGGTATTCTTCGCGAAGACGATCCTCGCATTCCCAAGTGGCCTCATCTTTAGAATGATTTGACCACTGAACCTTGAGGAATTTGATTGACTTTTGACGAGTCCGACGTTCAGTTTCATCAAGAACACGAATGGGATATTCTGGATAAGACAGATCTTCCCGTAATTCAAGCACTTCATGATCCACAGCTCTAATAGGATCCTTGAAGCAGCAACGGAGTTGGGATACATGAAAAACGTCATGTACTTGAGAAAGATTAGGCGGCAACTGCAATTGATATGCCACTTCTCCTCGACGGGCAAGAATACGGAACGGGCCAATGTAGCGAGGAGCTAACTTGCCTTTGATTCCGAACCTATGAGTGCCTTTCAACGGAGTGACGCGGAGGTAAGCTTGCTCGCCAGGTTGATAGACTATTTCCTGGTGCTTTCGGTCATAGTTGCTTTTCTGACGAGACTGAGCAGTTTTCAAATGTTCACGGACAATGCGGACTTGATCTTCTGCTTGCTGAATAATGTCCGGTCCGACGAGTGAGCGTTCCCCAGTTTCTGACCAATTCAGAGGGGTTCGACACTTACGACCGTATAGAACTTCAAACGGTGCCATCTTCAGACTAGCCTGATAGCTATTGTTGTAAGAGAATTCGGCATATGGGAGAGATTCCTCCCATTTCTTACCGAAGGAGATGACGCAAGCTCGAAGCATATCTTCGAGCACTTGATTAACTCGTTCAACTTGACCCTGAGACTGAGGGTGAAAAGCGGTGCTGAACGACAGATGTGTTCCCATAGCTTCTTGGAAACTATTCCAGAATCTAGAGGTGAAGAGGCTGCCACGATCAGAACTGATCTCCAACGGAACACCGTGGAGTGACACAATTCGGGAAACATACAAGTCTGCTAACTGGCTAGCAGTGATTGTCTCCTTAACTGGTAGAAAGTGAGCAACCTTGGAGAATCGGTCAATGACGACAAATATAGCATCATTACCCTTCTGGGATTTGGGAAAACCAGTAATGAAATCCATTTGGACCTTGTCCCATTTCCATTCAGGAATTGAAAGGGGTTGCAGAGTTCCAGCGGGCCTTTGATGTTGAGCTTTAACACGGCGGCAAACGTCACACTCAGAAACATAACGAGCAATATCTCGCTTCATATTAGGCCACCAGTATCTCTGACAAATGTCACGGTACATCTTTGTGCTACCAGGATGAATTGACAGAGGAGTGTCATGAGCTTCCATCATAACGTGTTCCCTCTCATCTTTGAACTTAGGTACGAAGAGACGGTGTTGGAAAAATAGGATCCCATCATTATCAAGATGGAACTCCGACGGTTTTCCTTTTTCAAGGTACCGCTTGATCCTTTCAACTTCAGAGTCATACCGTTGCATAGTTTTGATGCTGTGTTCTAAATCTGGTTCGACAACGAGGGTATTGAGATAACCCTGTGGAACAATATGGAGGTTCAATTTATGAAACTCTTCATAAAGAAGAGGTTGTGATTCCTGAACCATATGGTTGCTGCAATAAGCCTTACGGCTCAAAGCATCGGCTATTACATTTGCCTTGCCAGGGGTGTATGAGATATTCATATCATAATCTGCAATTGTCTCGAGCCATCTTTGTTGACGAAGGTTCAGATCTGGTTGAGTATACAAATACTTCAAACTTTGATGATCCGTATATATCTCGCAACGGTTACCGAGAAGGTAATGTCGCCATAGCTTCAGGGCATAAATAACCGCAGAAAGTTTGAGATCGTGCACTGGATAATTTTCTTCGTGAGGACGCAATTGTTGGGAGGCATAAGCAATCACCTTGCGTTCTTGCATTAGGACACAGCCTAATCCTTGACGGGAGGCATCGCAGTATATCACGAAATCCTTTTGGGAATCCGGGGGTGCTAATACTGGGGCAGATGTCAATTTATCTTTTAGTGTCTGAAAGCTTTCTTGACATTTTTCCGTCCACTCAAATTTAACACCTTTGTGAAGCAGATTTGTCAATGGTTTTGCAATCTTGGAAAAGTTCTCAACGAATCGTCGGCAATAACTTGCAAGTCCGAGAAAACTTCTGACTTGCTTGACATTCTTCGTGGGAGTCCAGTCAAGAATAGCCTGAACTCGTTCGGGGTTAACAGCAATTCCATCCTTGGAAATCACATGTCCAAGGTAAGTTACTTCAGAAAGCCAAAATTCACATTTGGAATACTTGGCATACAACTGGTGTTCTCGAAGCCTTTCTAGTACCAAACGGAGGTGTTCAGCATGTTCTTCTTTATTCTTAGAATATATCAGGATATCATCCAAATAAACCACGACGAATTTGTCGAGGTAATCCATGAATATATAATTCATCAAACGGGAGAAAGTTGCTGGAGCATTCGTTAGGCCAAATGACATGACGGTGTATTCATAGGAGCCATAACGAGTGACGAATGCGGTCTTGGGAATATCCTCTTCACGGACACGGATCTGGTGATAACCCAACCTCAGGTCGAGTTTAGAGAACACCGATGATCCTGCGAGTTGATCATAAAGATCATTGATCCGGGGCAGTGGGTATTTATTCTGGATTGTGGCCTGGTTAATGGGCCGATAATCCTGAACCAAACGGTTAGTTCCATCCTTCTTCTTAACGAAGAGTGAAGGTGCTCCCCAAGCGGAGGAACTGGGGCGGATGAAACCACTTTTAAGTGACTTGTCGATTTCTTCCTTAAGCTCGAGTAGGTGATGCGGAGGCATCTTATAAGGTCGCTTGGCAATAGGGACGGTGCCAGGCTTCAAGTCAATGACAAACTCGACAGCTCTAGCCGGGGGTATTCCTGGAAGTTCTTCTGGAAAGACGTCTGGAAAATCTCGAACGACTGGAACGTTCTCGATCCCTTCCAGAGGTGAGGCATTCAAAGCATTCAGAGCATATATCTGAGCTTCAGCGTCCCGAGTAATGCGGGCGGTATAGTTCACTATCTCATCGGTGGGGTGAAGAAGTTGGACGACTTTAGTGGCACAATTGATTGAAGCAATGTGAGCTTTCAACCAATCCATTCCAAGTATGAGGTCTATGGTGGAAGACTTCAAGACGATGGGCGATGCAAGGAATTCCAATCCTTTAATTTCGACGGTAACGTCAGGTGCTATTACGTCAGCATGACAGTGACCTCCGGGAGTTTTAATGACTAATGGAGTATGCATTTTCTCATATCGAATGCCATGCATCAATGCAAATTTTCCAGAGATGAATGAATGTGATGCTCCTGAATCAAATAAAACAGAAGCAGGTACTGAGTTAACAAGAAGGGTACCCATCACAGTAGCAGGTTGATCCTGGACTTCTTCAATGTCAATGTTGTAGGCGTGTCCACGACCATGTGCAGCAGACCCAGTATTATAGTTGCGGGTCTGGTTGTTGCCACGACCATTGCCACGGCCAGTACGGGGAAAGGCTAACTGATTCTGATTCTGGCGGCAGTCTTTAGCCTGGTGTCCTGGTTTGCGGCACTTGAAGCATAGACCATCTTCAGGACGAAGAGGAGCATTGTTTTGAATAGCTTGAGTTTTTGGCTGCCTCGGTGGTGGAGGAGGCAGACGTGGTGCAGCATAGTTGTTCTTTGGTGCAGAGGTATTGGAACGGAATGCATTGTTGGGGATCCAAACTCGACGCTTCGATGCTGAGCCCGAAGATGAGCCAGCATCACGATAGCGCTTCTGCGAGTCCTTGTATTCCATCTGAGCAGTCTCAACAAGAATAGCCTTGTTCGTCAGAGTTGAAAAGTCATTGAAGTCTTGAGCAGCTAGTGCAAGCTTGAGGTCGGGGTGTAGTCCATTACGGAACTTCTCTTGTCTGCGAGCATCTGTGGCGATGTCTTCTTCAGCATAGCGGGAGAGGTCTAGAAATTCCCGCTGATAAGCTTCGACGGTCTTGTTGCCCTGAGTGAGGTTACGGAACTGGGTCTTCATGCGTTCCATAATTGCTTGAGGGATGTAACGTGTACGGAAAGCAGCCTGGAACTCATACCAGGTGATGACTGTTCCAACAGGCAGAGTACGCTTGTGTGTGTCCCACCATTGAGCTGCGGGGCCCTTTAAGAAAAAGGCCGCGAAGTTGACGTAGTTGGCAGGGGCGACATTAGCTGACTCCATCTCGTGAGTGATGTCGCGGAGCCAGTCATCGGCATCCAGGGGCTTGTCAGAGTTGCGAAACTGCGTTGGGTTGAGTCGCGTAAACTCTGTCAAAGTTATTGAAGCTGGGTTCTAGTTCTGGTTGTTCTGATGCGGAAACTGAGCCATGATTCCAACCATGAACTGACGGTTAAGCTCAAACTGTTGCATCATAGCCGCCATATATCTGGCGGTGGTGGGCGTTCAGGGGCACGACCACGACCACGACCACCTGGTCTAACCATCCTGCTAAGTATCAACAGGGGGTAGTTTAGTAAAAGTAACTGCGAGCGTTTAGTGACAATCATGATGTAACCCGACAGAAATTTAAGTAGTGTAACAGATACATAACATCAGTCGATTAAGACATACAGATCCATACACGGTCGGTTAAAATCGGGCAGCATAACGGCGCAAATTGAAAAACTGGAGACACACTAGGCGGCACGCAGGCACGCGGTAAGGAAGTACACAACGTGACATAGCAAAGGCTACATCAGCGTCGGAGAAAACCACTGAAACGGGGTAACTGCAAGTGCGGACGACGAATGTTCGTCGCGGCAGGATCCTGTGCTCCATATGCACTCTGATGCAGAACCCGGTCTCGAACTGTAAGAAGAGGTCCACGTGCAGGCGTGTGACCTCCCACAGCAGGCCAATCAATACCTGGCGGCATCTCGGTCCTGCGTGGGTAAAGAATATACTCCGTATGTATCCCTGCACGAACAGCTGGTAGCAACTGTGTCATAGCCTCGTAGTAGCGTGCTCGAGTGGCGAACAACTCGACGGCAAGAGCCCGAACAGTGCGATCCAGAGCCTGAGTGCACTGAATCAGAACCTGCGGGTCGTAGCGTCGAGACTCGTACGGGGCACAGATAGCTGTGTAATATCCAGTAGCATCTCCAGCAGGGGCATACGGAATGTACCGAAACACAGTATCATCCAAGTTAGCATTCCGCTCTCCTCGGAGACGTACGACAGCAGAGTAGGCGGCATCATGGACTGCCATCTCAATCGTCACGCCTAATCCGTGAAAAAGGTGTAGCTCGGTGTCTGAGTTGTTCTGCTGATCATAAATCCGGACTTCAGCATAGTACTGTTCTTGGTTGAACTCGCGGTAAACCTCATAGACCATGTACTCGGGATACCAACGATAGCCAAGTCTGGTCATGAGAGCGATCAGGACAGCTGGAAACCCAGGGGTATTACGAGCCCAAGTGCGAAGCACAAGCTGTGTCGTAGGACGCGGTGGAAACAAACGGTCCATCTGAAACAGAGGAAATTCAGATTTGTCAAATGACAATGAGAAGTTTAACACAACTCGAAGAGAATGGTTAAACAAAACAATGGAAAGGAAAATGATTATCAGACTAATCAGATCAATGACAGGGAAATCGCACAGATATCCAGCTCTCCGGGTAGACAGGATTTACGAGATCCTAAGTGTCGGCGTTAGTAAAATTTTATTTAACCCGAGTAGAAGAGAGATCAGAGTCCCAGAGTATAGACGAGGAATAAAAGATCCTAATACCACCCAGTTGGCGACGTGGGCCCGTAAGCCACACAGCCAAGTTAGTAAATTAGTTTTTCGATGTCTAGACTCAACTTCGGCCAAGGAATTGGAAGGGGCCTTCCTACAGGCAGTCGGCTCTGATACCAACTTGTGGCGCCCCCGACTCAATCGTACACTAATCATACACGCAAATGTGTACAATCATGCACAGGGACTCACGGGAAGATATCACAACACAACTCTAACACAATTTAAACGGAGGTCCACAATATTACAGACCAGGGATCCGAAGATCCGAATACATAAGTCAGTCATACAATATAATCTGAGTACAGACATAGTTAGACAAGTTTTGCCTTAAGAAGGCTAGCACAAACAGCAACACTAGATCGAAAGGCGTTGGCCTCCTGCCTGGGAGCCTCCGATCCTACTCCTGGTCATCTGGCTTGATCCAGTAGTAAGTACCCTCTGGACCCTCCTGGTAGTAGGCTCCGGTGGTGGCATCTGACTCCTGGACTCCATCGTCTGTTTGTATCATCAATGTGGGGTATATGGGGAAAAGAGAAAATAAAGCAACCGTGAGTACTCATCCGAAGTACTCAGCAAGCAAGGATCTATACTACATATGCAACATTATCAATGGAGAAAGGCTGTATATGTGGACTGGGCTGCAGAAATGCCAGAATAGGGAGAAGGCCTAGTCCTATCGAAGACTAGCATCTTCAAACATCTTCACAAGGCCATCATCTTGCAGCAGTAGAAGAGAGTAGAATAACATTTTATTTAGCAAACATGTTGAAGTACAGCTTAAAGATCCTTCCTCGACTCCCAAGCGAGAAAGCGATCCCGAAGCTTCAATTAAGTAACAAGTATCCAGTTTAAGTAGTAGATCGGGATACACAAACTGAGCGTCCTTTACTGTAGGACCGGCTATCGATAGAAGATTCATCCCTGCAGGGGTGCACTACTGTTACCCAACACGCTCGATCAACTCTGGCCGGACACACTTGCTGGGTAATGCCCGTCCTCGGAAGATCAACACAAAGCAGCGCCCTACCTAGGCTCGGCAGAGAGGTCAGCACGCCGGACTAACCTATGCACCCAGAGGTCTCGGGCCATCACCCTGGGCACCCTGCGCGTTGCGAGACTGGCCGGGGTGCAGGCGCGACACTGAACTCGTCAGTGAAGTATCCAGCCCAATCCCGACAATCAGCCCGCACGGTGAATCGTGATGTCAGACGAGCTTTCGGAGAAACGTACTTCGCAGAGGGTCCCATAACCATTATCCCGCGTGGTGGTAGTGCGTATAGGGCACGTCGACCCACTCAGATCACACACCCAAATCCAATAGGCTCAATTAGTATCACGCGGAGACAATCAGAGTCTCTGATGCTCCGCCACAATGTCACACTCGAGTGCCCTTCCGGCACACCCGAAAATCATAGATCCCCAGCGGGTACCCACCAGGGTGGACCCGCCTGTAACAATGGTCAAAGTAACCGTGTGGTCATAACATCAAGGGGGAAACCCGAGGAATCACCCTCGGCGGATTCCACTCGACGAAATCATCAGGGCGAACGTATGAGGTATCACCCTCGAGGTTCACACTGAGGGTTGCACGACAGAGTCGTATCGGAAGTGGAGAAGGAGGAATCACCCTCGATGACCACGACCGAACAGCTACACTGCAGAGTATTCATCGGGAGTGCGTTACGAAGTATCACCCTCGGCACTCGATAGTAACTTTGCAGAGTCATACAACTAAGGGGGTGTGAAGTGAGGTGTCGGTCTCTGGTCGACGATCACGTTGATCGAGTCATCGATGATCAAGCAGGGGCATCAGGGAAAAGGTGGTGGGGTCACTGATGGTTCATACCAACCTATACTAAACAGTTTATCATAGGCAGGTAAGGTAGCAATGAACAGGTTACAACAGCAGGTTATGCATCAGAATAGGAGCATACATTAACAGTAGCAAAATCTAATGCAAGCAGGAGAATAGAATGGGCGATATCCGGAATGCTCAGGGGGGGGGGGGGGTCTTGCCTGGTTGCTCTGGCAAGAGGGGAAGGTCGTCAACGGGCTGCTCGTCGGTAGAGTAGTCGTATCCAGGTGCAGCGCCGTCGGTCTCAGCGTCTATCGAGAGAGAGAAGGAGGGGGAGAGAAATAATAAATTCACGGCAATAATGCAAATAATATGTATGACATGCCTAAATGATATGCCGGGGTGCTCTACTGCCTAATTAAATGATTTACTTAATTTAGGAATTTATTTGGATTTATTTAATTAAAGTTGGGCACTATTCATTTACTGAAATCGGTCTAAAAGTTCAACGTTCTTATAGCTGCGGGCGTCTGACGGGAATACGGAGGACGTATTCGGGTTCGTATCGAAATTCTGAGCAAGTTTCATATATAAATTATTTTCATCGGAGTTACGGTTTATTTAATATGATTTTCTAAAGTTTTTATTAATTTCTGGAATTTAATTAATTATTTAATTCAACGTTATCCGAAACAGTGCTGATGATGACATCAGCATGACCTCATGCTGATGTCAGCAAGGTTAATTAAGTTAATTACTAATTACTGTTTAATTAACACTAATTAGTTAATTAGATTAACCTAATCAGGATTAATTAACTAATTAATTAATTATTTATTTTATTTTTATTTTTATTTTTATATAAACGTTTTTCGGTGGGGCCGGACCCCACATGTCATTGGGCCAGGGGGCACTGGCCCAGTGGTCAGTGGCCCTGGCCACAGCGTGCACGGGCGAGTGGGCGCTGGGGCGCTGCGGGGCGCCCGAACTGGACGCGGCCAGTCGGGGCCACGGCGAGGGGGGGGCGGGCGCTGGCCGCGGCGTGGCGCAGCGGAGGAGCGCGCGGCGGGTGGACGGAGCGGACGTCAACGGCGGCAGAGGCGGCCGCGGGGAACGGCGCGCAGTGCGGGGCCGCACGGTGAGGGCGAGGCGAGGCCGTGAGCGAGCGCGGGCGAGGCACTGGCGACAGGGCTCGGCCGATGCGCGGCGCGGCAACAGCAGCAGGGGCGAGCGGGAGGAGCGGCAGGCGGGCGCGCGCGCGAGCAGGCGCCGGGGCGGGCGAGCAGCGGAGGGCGAGGCGAGGCCGACGCGGTCGGGCGCGGGCGTGGGGTGCGCTCGCGAGGGAGGGAGGCAGAGGCCGAGGCCGGGCCTCACCGGCGTTTGCAGGGGCACGGGGTCGTCGAGGCTCGACGAAGCGAGGCGAGGGGGAGACGGGGACGTGGCGACGGCGGTGGTGGAGAGGCGACAACGTCGAGCGGCGACGGGGTCGGGGTCGGGGGCGAGGCGGCGTGTCCGGCGAGGGCGGGGCGAGCGCGCGGGCGCGGTCGTCGGCGAGGGGGACGTGCGGCGTCGGCGCGGCGTGCGCGCGGTCGGGGACGAGCGCGCGGGGGAGCGAGGGGCTGGCCCGATCCGGTTCTGGATAGGGTGAGGGGGGGGGGGAGTGAGCGAGGGGTGGGGAGGGGATTAGGGTTTGGGGGTCTCCCAGGGATAAGGAGGCGGGGTGGGCCGGCCGAGCCAGCTGGGCTGGGGCCCAGGTGGGCCGGGGGGGGGGGGAGGGGGTTTTTTTTTTTCCTTTTTCTTCTTTTTTCTGTTTTCTTTTACCTTTTTCTTTATTCTCTTTTCTTTTCTCAGTTTAGTAAATAGTCAGGCCTCCTAATGGTTTTTGTAAAACATGACAATTGCTCCAACAAATACTAGGTATTACCTAACACTACCAAAAATTAGTTTGGAGACAATTGGAGCTCCCACAAATTTTATAATATTTAATATGCACTAATCCTCACTGTTTTAATTATGTTAGAGCCACCTAATTATTTTATTATTTGTTTGTTACAATTTTAGACTAGCCCCTGCAATATTTGTTATTTATCGAACATTTTAGTTTTTATGTTGGACAACTTTTATATTTCACTTTCATTTAAATTTGAATTTGAGTTAGGAGTTGAAATGCAATATGATGCTAATGATGATTATGCAGTGTTAACCTCGCTGACATGTCATTATCAAAAGTGATTACTGTTGCTAATCACCGGGGGTGTTACATCATGCCTCTCACCAGTGCCTCCCATTAGGGAAGGTTATGTGCGCGCGCTACCCTGATCAGGTAGGCGGCCATAAGCCTTGTGTGCCCGTGTTTGGTATTGAGGTCATGTCACCGTTTGGGACCATTTTAGTTTTGCCACGACGGTGGCAGTTGGATGTCCAGAGTGGCATTGGGGCTACCCATGACTTAGCCCAAAGGAGAGTTTGTCGGAGTGGCCGGGAGAGTGACATGCAATAGATTGATTTTGTCGAAACATCGTTGGTCCACCCGAATGGGAGCACGAGGCCTTGGGTTCCGTAGTGTGGGTACAGTGTACTAACCTCTGCGGAGTGTATAATCTATCGATAGCCGCGCCCATGGATAAGGGCCCAGTTCGTAGTAGGTCACACTATGGATCAACAATAATAATAACCTGACTAATAAACAACCCTGGTTCGATGAGGAAAGAAGTTGGTTGATCTTTATGTGGTCATGAGAGGATCACGATGGTATTTTTGCTGATGATAATGTGATCTTGTGATGATCACGATGGTATTCTTGATAATGATAATGTGATCACGATGGTATTCTTGATAATGATAAGTGATCACGATGGTAAGCAATATGGATATTTATGGTGGTTACGAGGTAACCTCCGAACAGAGTAAGTTGGTCTGGGATATCTCAAACATGCTGCGTGCTAGTATTGTCTTGTTCATGCCATGCTCATCTCATATGGTTTTAGTTGTGCTATGGTTAACATGCTCATGCCATGCTCATGTTGTTCTAGTAGTATCATGCTCATCATGGATGATTAATCTGTAAATGCCATGTTGTTGTTTGTCTTGATTGCTGTGAGCTTGCGAGTACATTCAAAGTACTCACCTGGCGTGTCATGCCAGTTTGCAGGTCATGCCGTGTTTGCTTGCTTGCCGAGGATTCCGAGTTTGCGAGCTAGGATACGTGTTCCAGCCAGAGTCCCTGCAGAGTGGAGTCCATCGTTGTCGTCGTGTTCCACTACTAGAAGTTATTCCGCTGCTTCGAGTTGTTCTGCTGCTAGCATAGTACTACATTCGTAGGCGTAGTGTCACCGTGCCGAGATATTCCGTTGTAATACTCAAACCTTTGTACCCCGAGTATTTGTAATAAAGAGCTGATTTGTTCTATGCCAAGCTGTGCCGTATTCCAGAAGACTTGATCTCTGAGCTAGAGTACGGGGTGTTCCGGTCTCTCTGAACCGGGGTGCCACAGAATACTATCGACTCTTGCATAAAAGTAAATACATAAAATTAAAAGATAGGCCCTTCGCAAAGGGAAGCAGAGGTTGTCATGCGCTTTTTATTTTTGGATGTGCAAACCCTTAATGCAAAGGAACGTCATGTTGTATTACCCTTTGTGATAGCGACCTTTATTATGCAGTCCGTCGCTTTTATTTCTTTACCATCACAAGTTCGTACAACGCTTATTTTCCCTTACAATAAAAGGTCATACATATTTAGGAGCAATTTTTATTGCTTTTTGCACCGATGACAACTTACTTGAAGGATCTTATTCAATCCATAGGTAGATATGGTGGACACTTATGGCAATAAACTGGGTTTAAGGGTTTTTGGATGCACAAGTAGTATCTCTACTTAGTACGATTTTTTGGCTAGCAAAAGATCCTAAGCAAGCACCACATGTTGGAGGATCCATAAAAATATAACTTCTATACAAATATACCCAAACATAACTCATTATGTTGTCTTCCTTGTCCAACTTCAACTAATTTTCTCAAGTTTGAAAATAATTAATGGGGGCTCACAATCATAGAAGATGTCCAAGATAGTATATCTATATGTGAAATCTCTCTTCCTTCAATATTCTTTCATGAATTTTTCAAGTGACCAATGTTGTGTTTGCTAACTTTAATAAATTTTAACACCTATACTTCTTATATGTGAAGTCATTACTCCCCACGGGATAACCATAAGAAACATATATAATTTTAGATTTATGATATTTAATTCATTCAACCATTTACTCATAGGATATAACTGAAGCACGAGAGTAAATGACAAACTACTCCAAAAAGATATAAGTGAAGATCAATGAGTAGTCAAATAATTAAGTAGCTATGTGAAGAATCTCTCTCATAAAAAATTAGATCTTAAGTATTTTATTCAAATAGCAAGCAAATCCTAATAAAATAAAATGATGCTCCAAGCAAAACTCATATCATGTGGCGAATAAAAATATAGCTCCAAGTGAGGTTACCGATAATGTTGGAGATGAAAGAGGGGATGCCTTCCGGGGCATCCCCAAGCTTAGTTGCTTGGGTATTCCTTGAATATTACCTTGGGGTGCCTTGGGCATCCCCAAGCTTAGGTTCTTGCCACTCTTCATTCTTCTCATATCAATATCTCACCCAAAACTTGAAAACTTCAATCACACAAAACTTAACGGAACTTCGTGAGATGGGTTAGTATAATTAAAACAAATCATTCGCTTGGGTAATGTCAAGACAAGATTCATAATTGTTTCCACATAATGTCGACTATACTCTATCATTTCCACAATTTATATTGAGCAATATAAGCCATAGAAACTATAAAACAAGCAAACTATGTATTGAAAACAGAATAGTCTATAAAGATCTGAATAAACACCATACTTATGCAACTCCAAAAATTCTAAAAATTAGGAAAACGTAGGAAATTTGTATATCAATCATGTGTGAAAAATTTAGATCAAAATCACGTTCCAGTGAATTTACAAAATTCCAGAACTGGGCGTAAAAGTATCTATTTTTGCACATAATCAAGTCAACTATCATCCACACTATCCCAAAGGCTTTACTTGGCACTTTATTGAAACAAAAGCTATAAAACATGATTACTACAGTAGCTTAATCATGTGAACACACAAAAACAATAGGTAGAAATATTGGGTTGTCTCCCAACAACCGCTTTTCTTTAATGCCTTTTTAGCTAGGCATGATGATTTCAATGATGCTCGCATAAAAGTAAAGAATTAAAACATAATGGGAGCATCATGAAGCATATCACTAGCACATTTAATCCTAATCCTCTTCCTATGCATAGGGATTTTGTGAGCAAACAATTTATGGGAGCAAGAATCAACTAGCATCGGAAGGTAAAATAAGCATGACTTTAAAACTTTCAACACATAGAAAGAAAACTTGATATTAGTGAGACATGTAAAAGCATATGTTCCTCTATCATAATAATTTTCAGTAGCATCATGAATGAATTCAACAATATAACTATCACATAAAGCATTCTTTTCATGATCCACAAGCATAGAAATTTTATTACTCTCCACATAAGCAAATTTATTCTCATGAATACTAATGGGAGCAAACTCAACAAAATAACTATCATGAGATACTTGATTTACATAATCAATTTGATCATTAAAATCATGATGACAAAGATCATGATTTTTATTATTCTTTATATCATACATGTCATCATCATAGATAGCAACTTTGTTCTCATAATAATCAATTGAAACCTCTTCCAAAGTAGTGGATTCATCACTAAACAAAGTTATGACCTCTCCAAATCTAGTTTCATTGTTATTGCAATAAGATTCAACACCCTCCAAAATAGTGGGATTGTTGCTACATAAAGTTGACTCTCTTCCTAACCCACTTTCGATAATAATTTCATTCAACTCTAAAAGATATAAGTGAAGTTCATAGAGCATTCTACAAAGCCGTAATCAAAAGATTTAAGTGAAGTGCATGAAGCATTCCATAAATCAACAAAGAACCATAATAAATCATCCCCAACAAGAATGGTGCATAAAAGAGAAGGAAAAAATAAACACAAAAGACACATATCATGTGAACAAAACAAAAACCAAGATATACCGATAATTGTTGAAGAAGAAAGATGGGATGCCTTCCGGGGCATCCCCAAGCATAAATGCGTGAGTATCCTTGAAATACTTACTTGGGGTTCCTTGGGCATCCCCAAGCTTGAACTCTTGCCTCTCCTTATTCTTCTCATATCGATAACTCCTCGATCTTTGAACACTTTATCCACACAAAACTTAACCGAACTTTTTATTAGAGGGGTTAGTAAATATAACATCAAATCCCAACATGTCCTGCTGTAACATTATTGTATAATTATAATCAAACATCACCCACTATATGCTATCACAATTCTATGGTTCCCAAGTCAATGTGGCTCAACAAGATTTCAAACATAAGCAAATAAAGAAAATATAATAGCAATCTTTGATAACAGGACAATCTGTAAAGATGCAGATGGTACGTATACTTCTGTAACTCAAAAATTTCTGAACAATTAGGAAATAATAAACAATTTGTATAGCAGTACTGTGTAATTTTTTTAGGATTTTGTCATGTTCCAGTAAAAAATGTAAATTCAAATACTACAGCAAAAGTTTCTGTTTTTTTGTACTGCACACACGAAACAAGCAATTTAAACATTCTAAAGGTAAATCTTGGCACATTATTTTTATGGTAAAGTGGTATATACAAGGGGATAATAATTTTTATGAGAAACTTCCATGAAAAATTCTACATTGTTTCCATGAGCATGAACACAAGTGTTCAAGGTCGACCCTCACTTCTCCAATGCAAAACTTTCCAATCACTTCTCTTTTTGAAAAAGTTTTTAGGCATAAGAGGCAAGTAAATTTTTTGTATTTTGCATTTCTTTTAATTTTTTTGTTTGTTTCACCCAAAACTGAAGAAAGCACGAAAAAAAAAACAAAAGGAAAAGCAAAATCTACTTAGTGAAGAAAGCAAACAAGCATACACGAAAATATTAACCCCACGCTATTGCTCCCCGGCAACGGCGCCAGAAAAGAGCTTCATAATCCCCAAGTGCAAGGAATCATCGTAGCAATTTCCAAAGATGGAAGTGATAAGTATGGACTGTCGAACCCACAAGGAGCCAAAGGTAAGATCAATATTCTCTCAAGTCCTATCTGCCACTGATACCACTCTACGTCCCGAGCGTTTGCTTTCAGCTAAAAACGAGAAATAAAACTACGTTGTGGGTATAAAGAGGATAGCTTTGCATGATATCGGAGAACTAAAATATAAAATAGGTGCTGTCAACATAAATTTAGATTATATTACAATATGTTACAAATAGCGAGTGTGGAATAATGATGGATCGGTGTGCGGAATTATCCTAGGCAATTGTTAACAAGATCGGTAATCATTATTGCAACTTTATATGAGAGAGAGGCATGAGCTAACATACTTTCCGTACTTGGATCATTTGAACTTATGATTGGACCTCTAGCAAGCATCCGAAACTACTAGAAATCATTAAGGTAAACCCAACCATTGCATTAAGTAACAAGTCCCCTTTACTCCCATACGCAACAACCCCCTTACTCGGTTGTAAGCTTCTGTCACTCTAGCCACCCACTATAAGCGAATCATGAACGTATTGCAACACCCTACAACGAGAATCCCCCACATGTGCGCGGCACGGGAGGCACCATAGGACAACACCAAAATAAAACATACAACTCAAACCAATCAAAATCATCAATCAACCCAAAGGACAAAAGAGATTTACTCAAACATCATAGGATGGCAACACATCATTGGGTAATAATATGTGGCATAAAGCACCATGTTCGAGTAGGGGATTACAGCAGGATGTGGGAGAGTGGACCGCTGAAAAGAGATGAGGGAGGTGATGAAGATGGTGATGTTGATGAAGACGATCACCGCAGCGATGGTTCCCCCGGCAGCACTCCGGCTCCACCAAGAGAGAGGCGGAGAGAGTCTCACCCCTTGGCTTCCTCCTCCATGGCCTCCAGTGATGATGGCCCCCTCCGGCAGGGTGCCGGAGAGGGCCTAGATTGATCTTTCATGGGTACAGAGGCTTGCGGCGGCGAAACTTCTCATCCATGGTTCTTTCTGGGGGTTTGGGTATTTATAGGAATTTTTGGCATCGGTCTGATGTCAAGGGGGTGCCCGAGGGGCCCACAAGCTCGGAGCTAGCGCCCTGGGGGGTAGGGCGCACCTAGCGAGCTTGTGGCCTCCTCGTCCACTTCCTGGCCTAGCTCCGGTGCTTCGGGGGTCTCGTTTGGTCCATAAAAAATCACCGTAAATTTTCAGCCCATTCCGAGAACTTTTATTTCTGCACAAAAAATGACACCACATTAGTTCTGCTGAAAACAGCATCAGTCCGAATTAGTTCTAATCATATCATACCAAAACCATATAAAATTGTTGTAAACATGGCATGAGTACTTCAGAAATTATAGATACATTGGAGACGTATCAACGGTGTACCGGGATGGGCAATGATCTATCGTGACATGTATAAAAAATATGAATGGTGGCGGAGCCACAAATACTATGCCACTATATGATCATGCAAAGCAATATGACAATGATGATGTGTGTCATAATAAAACAGAACGGTGGAAGTTGCATGGCAATATGTCTCTGAATGGCTATGGAAATGCCATAATAGGAAGGTATGGTGGCTGTTTTGAGGAAGATATAAGGAGGCTTATGTGTGATAGAGCATACCATATTGTGGGGTTTGGATGCACAGGCGAAGTTTGCACGGTATCGAAGAGGCTAGCAAAAGGTGGAAAGGTAGGAGTACTTATAATCCATGGACTCAACATTAGTCATAAAGAACTCACATACTTATTGCAATAGTTTATTAGCCCTCTAAGCAAAGTACTACTACGCATGCTCCTAGGGGGATAGATTGATAGGAAAAGACCATCGCTCGTCCTCGACCGCCACTCATAAGGAAGATAATCAATAATAAATCATGCTCCAATTTCATCGCATAATGAGAGACCATACGTGCATGCTTCAGGAATCATAGACTTCAACACAAAATATTCTTACTAAACCACAATTACTCACTAGCATGACTCTAATATCACCATCTTTATATCTCAAAGCAATTGCAAGGACTTAAATTTCTCATATCTTCAATGATCTTCATGAAAGTTTTTATTATATCCCTCTTGAATACCCATCATATTAGGACTAAATTCATAACCTAAGCAAATTGCCATACTATTTATAAGACTCTCAAAATAATATAAGTGAAGCATGAGAGTTCATCAAGTTCTTTAAAATATAACCACCACCGTGCTCTAAAAGATATAAGTGCAGCACTAGAGCAACTGCCTAGCTCAAAAGATATAAGTGAAGCTCAAAGAGTATTCTAATAAATTCACGAACAATGTGTGTCCCTGCTACTTCTTGAGCTTGCGTTGATTTTTCCCTTGAAGAGGAAAGGGTGATGCAGCAAAGTAGAGATAAGTATTTCCCTCAGTTAAGAACCAAGGTATCAATCCAGTAGGAGGCACAAGCAAGTCTCCAATATATGCACCTGCACAAACTAACAAACACTTGCACACAACATGAAAAAGGGGTTGTCAATCCCTTCACGGTCATGAACAAGAGTGAGATCTAATAAAGATAGGTATACAGGATAAATAAAAGAGCAAACTAAAGTAAATATAAATAAATTGCAGCAAGGTATTTTTGGGTTTTTTGTTTATAGATCTGAAAATATATGATCGAAAATAGACCCGGGGGCCATAGGTTTCACTAGAGGCTTCTCTCTTGAAGAAAACATACGGTGGGTAAACAAATTACTGTTGAGCAATTGATAGAAAAGTGCATAGTTATGACGATATCTAAGGCAATGATCATGAATATAGGCATCACGTCCGTGACAAGTAGACCGAAACGATTCTTCATCTACTACTATTACTCCACACATCGACCGACTCCTGCCTGCATCTAGAGTATTATGTTCATAAGAATAGAGCAATGCTTTAAGTAAGATGACATGATGTAGAGGGATACACTCAAGCAATATGACATAAACCCCATCTTTTTATCCTTGATGGCAACAATAAAATACGTGCCTCACTACCCCTTCTGTCACTGGGTGAGGACACCGCAAGATTGAACCCAAAACTAAGCACCTATCCCATTGCAAGAAAAACCAATCTAGTTGGCCAAACCAAACCGATAGTTCAAAGAGAAATACAAAGATATCTTAATCATGCATAAAAGAGTTTAGAGAAGACTCAAATAATATTCATAGATAGTCTGATCATAAATTCACAATTCATTGAATCTCAACAAACGCACAGCAAAAGAAGATTACATCGGATAGAACTCCAAGAACATCGAGGAGAACATTGTATTCAAGATCAAAGAGAGAGAAGAAGCCATCTAGCTACTAGCTATGGACCCGTAGGTCTGTGTTAAACTACTCATGCTTCATCGAAAGGGCAGCACGGTTGATGTAGAGGCCCTTCGTGATCGAATCCCCCTTCGACAGAGTGCCGGAAAAGGCCCCAAGATAGGATCTCACGGGAACAGAGGCTTGCGGCGGCGAAAAGTATTTTGGTGGACACTTCTGATGTTCGGGAATATTTGAGAATATATAGAGGTGGAATTAGGGTTAGGGGACTCCCGAGGGTCCCACAAGCTAGGGGGGCGCCCCCCTGGGGCGCACTCTGAGGGCTTGTGGCCTCCTTGGGACTCTTCTGGCCCTCTCCCCAAGTCTTCTGGGTGTCTTCTGGTCCAAGAAAAATCATCGTAAAGTTTTATTCCGTTTGGACTCCGTTTGATATTCCTTTTTTTTGTAAAAGTCAAAAACAAGGAAAAAACAGAAACTGGCACTGTGCACTAGGTTAATAAGTTAGTCCCAAAAATAATATAAAATAGCATATTAATGCATATAAAACATCCAAAACAGATAATATAATAGCATGGAACAATAAAAAATTATAGATACGTTGGAGACGTATCAGTCCCTCTCAAAAAGGTGTGTCCAACAAGGATTATTGTGGCAAACTAAAAAGCAAATAAAGCAAAGACTCATATAATACACGACGCTCCAAGCAAAACTCATATCATGTGGTGAATAAAAATATAGCCTCAAGTAATTTACCGATGGATCGTAGATAAAAGAGGGGATGCCTTCCGGGGCATCCCCAAGCTTAGAAGCTTCGTTCTCCTTGAATATTACCTTGGTGCGCCTTGGGCATCCCCAAATTTAGGTCTTGCCACTCCTTATTCCTTAGCCCATCCAAACTTCACCCAAAACTTGAAAACTTCACAACACAAAACTCAACAAAAAACTCGTGAGCTCCATTAGTATAATAAAACAAATCACCACTTTTATGTACTGTTGTGAACTCATTCCAATTTCATATTAGCAATATATCTACTGTATTCTAACTTCTCCTTGGTTCATACCCCGCGATACTACCCATAGATTCATCAACACAAGAGAACAACTCAATGAAAATAGAATCTATCAAAAAATAGAATAGTCTGTAGTAACCTGAATATTTCTCATAGTTCTGTAACTCTAAAAATTCTGAAAATTAGGACGACATGGGAAATTTGTATATAAATCTTGTTTAAAAACTTCTGGGAAAAAACAAATTTCTGTGAATTTACAAAATTCCAGAACTGGGCGCAAAAGTTTCTGGTTTTTCACAGAATCAAATCAACTATCTTCCAAATCATCCCAAAGGTCTTACATGGCACAAACACTAAGTAAAATACTAAAACACAATCATAACAGTAGCATAATTGTGTATTTATTAAAAAACAGAAGAAAAACAAGAAAAACAAAAAAAAATGCATTGGGTTGCCTCCCAACAAGCGATATCGTTTTACGCCCTTAGCTAGGCATAATGCATAGATCTAGGTATTGTCATCTTTCTTCTCTCTTCCCTTAGACTTATCTCCATCTAGAGGTTTTTCAAACATAAAATAAAACACATCATCCATAGAAATTTTAACACTAGCAAGTTGCTCATCTACTTAACCTTTTTGATTATTGGCTACAACCCAAGAGTATTGTTGGTTAATATCATTGAAAACTTGTTGAATCATACTCAAAGGAGGAACTTCCTTTTTAAGATTTTCATCAAAGATGCGATCATTGCGAAGCAAATGCCTTAACATATAATCACTATTATAAAGGACCTCATCTATTACCGGTTTTCATGGTTCATACCATAAAAATCAAAGATCTCTCTAGATTCTTGCACTATGTGATCAAATTCATTCATGAGGACAAGGGTAGCTATCTTTTTAGCTAGGATTTTTTATGACTGGCAATTCATAAAATAATCTTTGTAAAGTAGGATGAGTGCGGATAAATTTTCTCTCAAGTTTAAGAACAAGTGCGGAAATAGCATCGGCATAAGTCTTGGTTCTTTTAAGTATAGGGATATCATCACAAGCTAAAGTTCCAATGCAATTAAAAAATTCTTGGATGACACTTTTCCCTATAACATTCCGTTGTCCCAACACAAAATTTTTAGCATCAAGATTAGCAAAACTTCCAATTTTAGGCATCCTACCATCATCCGTTTCTGCCATACCAAAATCACTCATGATGAAAGCCTCAAGGCAAGCAAACAAGAAGCAAACGAAAAAGGAAAACGTAAACAAGGCAAATAAAAAGGTAAATATTTTTGTATTTTTATGAAAATGTTTTAGAAGTGGGGGAGGGGAAAACGAGAGGCAAATGGCAAATAAAGTAAATGCAAGAGATGAGAGTTTATGATAGGTACTTGGTAGGCTTGATGTAGATCCTCCCCGGCAACGGCGCTAGAAATTCTTGCTGCTACTTCTTGAGCTTGCGTTGGTTTTTCCCGTTAAGAGGAAAGGGTGATGCAGCAAAGTAGAGATAAGTATTTCCCTTAGTTAAGAACCAAGGTATCAATCTAGTAGGAGGAACACACAAGTATCCAATGATAAAACCTACACAAACAAACAAATACTTGCACCCAACGTGATAAAGGGGTTGTCAATTCCTTCACGGTTACTTGCAAGGATGAGATCTGATAGTGATAGATATAAAAGATAAGTAAAAGTGCAAAATAAGATAAAGGTAAATAAATTGCAGCAAGGTATTTTTGGGTTTTTGATTTTGTAGATCTGAAAATAAAATGATAAAAGATAGACCCGGGGGGCATAGTTTTCACTAGAGGCTTCTCTCTTGAAAGAAAGCATACGGTGGGTAAAAAAATTACTGTTGAGAAATTAATAGAAAAGCGAATAATCATGAAGATATCTAAGGCAATGAAAATGTATATAGGCATCACATCCGAGACAAGTAGACCGACTCCTGTCTCCATCTACTACTATTACTCCACACATCGACCGCTACCCAGCATGCATCTAGTGTAATAAGTTAACAAGAACGGAGTAACACCTTAAGCAATATGACATGATGTAGAGGGATAGATCCAATCAATATGAACAAACCCCATGTTTTTATCCTTAATGGCAACAATACAAATACGTGTCATGTCCCTTTGTGTCACTGGGATTGAGCACTGCAAGATTGAACCCATTACATAGGGCCTCCCCCATTGCAAGAAAAATCAATCTCGTTGGCCAAACCAAATCAATAGATCGGAGAGAAATACAAAGCTATATAATTCATGCATAAAAGAGTTCAGAGAAGACTCAAATAATATTCATAGATAATCTGATTATAAACCCACAATTCATCAGATCTCAACAAACGCACCGCAAAAGAAGATTACATCGAATAGATCTCCAAGCACATCGATGAGAACATTGTATTGAAGATCAGAGAGAGAGAGAGAGAGAGAGAGAGAGAAGCCATCTAGCTACTAGCTATGGACCCATAGGTCCGTGGTAAACTACTCACACATCATCGGAAGGGCAACAAGGTTGATGTAGATGCCCTCTGTTATCGAATCCCCCTCCGGCGGAGTACCGAAAAAGGCCCGAAGATGGAATATCATGAGAACAGAAGCTTGCGGTGGTGGAAAAGTATTTTTGGTGTACCCTCTGGTCTTCGGGGAATATTTGGTTATTTATAGAAGAAAGATTAGGGTTAGAGGAGCCATGGGGGGCCCATAAGCTTGGAAGGCGCGCCCCCTGAGCTTGTTGCCATCTCGTGGCCCTTCTAGCTTCCTCCCGAAACTTCCAGGGTGTCTTGTGGTCCAAGAAAAATCCTCAAAAAGTTTCGTTCCATTTGGACTCCATTTGATATTGATTTTCTGTGAAGACAAAAACAAGGAAAAAACAGCAACTGGCACTAGGCACTAGGTTAATAGGTTAGTCCCGAAAATTGATATAAAATAGCATAATAATGCATATAAAACATCCAAGATGGATAATATAATAGCAAGGAACAATAAAAAATTATAGATACGTTGGAGACGTATCAGAGACCGCCAGGATGATGAAGATGGCCTCGGCTAATGATTTCCCCCTCCGGCAGGTGATGACCCACAAGTATAGGGGATCTATCATAGTACTTTCGATAAGTAATAGTGTCGAACCCAACAAGGAGCAAAAGGAAATGGCAAGCGGTTTTCAGCAAGGTATTCTCTGCAAGCACTGAAATTATCGGTAACAGATAGTTGTGTGATAAGATAATTTGTAATGGGTAACAAGTAACAAAAGTAACTAAGGTGCAGCAAGGTGGCCCAATCCTTTTTATAGCAAAGGACAGGCCTGGACGAACACTTATATAAAGCAAAGTGCTCCCGAGGACACATGGGAATTACTGTCAAGCTAGTTTTCATCATGCTCATATGATTCGCGTTCGTTACTTTGATAATTTGATATGTGGGTGGACCGGTGCTTGGGTGCTGCCCTCACTTGGACAAGCCTCCCACTTATGATTAACCCCTCTCGCAAGCATCCGCAACTATGAAAGAAGAATTAAGATAAATCTAACCATAGCATGAAACATATGGATCCAAATCAGCCCCTTACGAAGCAACGCATAAACTAGGGTTTAAGCTTCTGTCACTCTAGCAACCCATCATCTACTTATTACTTCCCAATGCCTTCCCCTAGGCCCAAATCATGGTGAAGTGTCATGTAGTCGACGTTCACATAACACCACTAGAGGAAAGACAACATACATCTCATCAAAATATCGAACGAATACCAAATTCACATGATTACTTATAACAAGACTTCTCCCATGTCCTCGGGAACAAACGTAACTACTCACAAAGCATATTCATATTCATAATCAGTGGGGTATTGAATAGCATTAAGGATCTGGACATATGATCTTCCACCGAATAAACCAACTAGCATCAACTACAAGAAGTAATCAACACTACTAGCAACCCACAGGTACCAATCTGAGGTTTTGAGACAAAGATCGGATACAAGAGATGAACTAGGGTTTGACAGGAGATGGTTCTTGTGACGCCCCCGGCTTAATCGTGCACTAATCATACACGCAAATGCACACGATCAAGCCTAAGGACTCACGGGAAGATATCACAACACAACTCTAAAACATAAATAAAGTCATACAAGCTTTATATTACAAGCCAGGGGCCTCGAGGGCTCGAATACATAAGCTTGCGAACAAGCGTCAGCGGAAGCATCAGATATCTGAGTACAGATATTAAAAGAGAAACAGAAAGGCCTGTAGAAAGGCGGGGCAAAATAAAACACTACGATCGAAAGGCGAAGGCCTCCTGCCTGGGACCCTCCGATCCTACTCCTTGTCGTCAATCAACTCGTAGCAGCATCCATCCTCGGGGTCGAAGTAGTAGTCGATCGACGGGGCATCTGTCTCAGGGGGGCTCCGTCCTCTGGTCACGTCAAACTGATATGGGGAGAAAAGGAGAACAAAGCAACCGTGAGTACTCAGAAGTACTCAGCAAGCAAGGATCTACACTACATATGCAACATTTTCAAAGGGAGGCTGTATATGTGGACTGGGCTGCAGAAATGCCAGAATAGAGAGAAGGCCTAGTCCTATCGAAGACTAGCATCTTCAGCGGTCTTGCAGCATTAGAAGAGAGTAGAATAGTACAATATAATGTAGCAGTATCATTAAGTCTCATCCTCACCCAGAGATCCTTTCTCGACTCCCTGCGAGAAAGCAATCCCAGAGCCATACAGTCATCAACCTCGTCCTGAGATCCCTTCTCGTCTCCCTGCGAGAAGCAATCCCAGAGCCATAGTATCCAAGTATCCAGTTCTAAAATTGTATCAATCAGGATACAACTCCGAGTGTCCTTTACCGTAGGACCGGCTATCGATAGAAATGTTCTTCCCTGCAGGGGTGCACCAACTTACCCAACACGCTCGATTAACTCCGGCCGGACACACTTTCCTGGATCATGCCCAGCCTCGGTCAAACGACACATCGCAACCCTACCTACAGGTCAGCAGAGAGGTCCCCGCCGGTCTACATCCTAAGCGCAAGGGGGTCTTGGCCATCGCCCCTCGCCCTCCGGGTCGTTGCGCACACGGTGAAGCCAGGCACCAACACTACAGGAAGGCGCCGGTCCGTCCGTGCCGCCATGCTGAACTAGACGTCTGACAGAGCTTTCGGCTGATGCATACGATGCAGAACGCCCATTCTATGCCCACGTGATGGTTAGTGCTATCAGGCCAGAGGCCTGCTCGGATCAAATATCCAAATCGTTAGGACTAGGGGCTTGCGGTAACGAGCAGAGACTCACGAAAGATGTGACCCCGTCGCCCCGTCTTGAGGACTTGCTGCAAGGGTTAAGAATGCCCGGCCGCGCCTCGTATTCACCACTCGGGCATCACACTGGCACCCGTCTTCACAACACTCGCCACTTAGGCGCACGCGGGTACCCCTCAGGGTCGACCCGCCTTTCCAAGTAATCAACAGTACAGTCCAAGTATCCGTGTGTCCAAAACATCAGGGGAATCTGAGGTATCACCCTCGTTTGATTTCCCACTCGATGTATCCGTCAAGGTGAACTCGGAGGAATCACCCTCACTGGGTTCACACTTGAGGTGTTGTACGACAGCGTCGTTACCGGAAGTGGTGAAGGAGGAATCACCCTCGATGACCACGACCGAATAGCTACTCTACAGAGTTAACATCAGAAGTGCTACAAGAGGTTTCACCCTCGGCACTCGATAGTAACACTGCAGTGTCGTTACAACTAAAGGGGGGTGATGTGCGGTGTCGGGGCCTGGTCTTCAATCCCGTTGATCGGGTCTTCTGACGATCCAGCGCGGCAGTCGGGATAAGTGGGGTCACTGATAGGTCTCTAACCAGCCTATACTAAGCAGTTTAGGATATGCAGGTAATTATCAACAGCAGGTTACAATAATCAGGCTATGCATCAGAATAGGTAAAGCGGTAGCAGCAGCAATTCTAATGCAAGCATGAGAAATAGAATGGGCGATATCGGGATGATCAAAGGGGGGGCTTGCCTGGTTGCTCGGCGGCAAGGGCAAGGTTGTCAATGGTGGCTTCGGTCTCCGGAGCTACGTCGGTCTCGGGGACGACGTCAAGGTCGGGGGCTATCGAGAGAGAAGAGGGGGAGGAAATAGTATAAATATAGAGCAAACATGAGCATGACAAATACGATACACGATGCTAGGGGTAGTCTAACGCAGTACTACAAGTATCAGACGGAGCGGGAGAATATCTGACGATATTTCCCGGGTCTTTGTAATTATCGGACAAACGATAAGAGGGGAACGGTTGCATGTTCGGATAGTTAGGGACGCGTGACGGACGAACAGACTGCGTATTCGGATTCGTCTCGTCGTTCTGAGCAACTTTCATGTATAAAGTTTTTCGATCGGAGTTACGGATTAAAAGATATGATTTTCTAAAGTTTTATTGATTTTCTGGAATTTATTTAATTATTTAAATTCGAATTATCCAAAACAGTGTGGGGGTGGCGTCATCATGACGCAGTGCTGACGTCAGCAGTCAACAGGGGGTTGACCAAAGTCAAACCTGACAGTGGGGCCCACATGTCAGTGTCACATTAGTTAATCCAGTGTTTAGTTTAAACTAAGTAGGATTAATTAGGGGTGGGCCCCCTTAGTCAGTGTCTAATTAGGGTTTAATTAACTAATTAATTAATTAACATTTTTATTAACATTTTATTTATTTTTAAAATTGATTTAAGCGAGCGGGACCCACACGTCAGTGGGCCACTGTTCCCAGTCAGCAGCGCTGACCAGTCAACTTGGCCCGCGGGGCCCAGTGCCAGCCACACAGGAGCGTGGTCCACGGCGCCACGTCGGCGCCGGCCGGCGAGTTGCCGCCGCGCCCAAAACGATGACGACGCGCACGGGAGGGTCGGATTTAGCCGTCCGGCGACCAAAACGGACGCCGCGAGCATGATTCGAACGGGCGCAGCGTTCCGCACCCATCCATGGTGGTAGCTGGGCCGGGGGAGGTCGGGAGCGGCGCCGGTGATGAGCAGGGCAGCGGCGGCGTTCGGGTGTTCGGCGAAGACGGCGTTACGGCGCGTGCGTGAGCTATGCGAGGGGCTAGGCAGGGTCTGCGGGGCGCTAGTAGCTCGCCGAGGCGGTCGGACGAGGCCGTAACGGCTCGGAAGCTCTGCACCGACGGCAATGGCGGATGGCGGAGCACGCGCGCGGCAGCAGTTAGCAAGGGGCCCCGGGGCGCGTAGAGAGGGAGGGGAGCAGACGGCGGTGCTCACATCGTTGACAGGGAGCGCTCGGGGAAGCCGGTGGTGGTCGGAGACGACCGAATCGACGGCGGCAGCGGTGGACGGTGTCGGGGAAGAAGAGGTTGAGGCGGCGTCGAAGAGGCTCCCACGGCTTGAGCCAGGGGCGAGGTCGACGCGGTCGAGTCCCGGGAAGCTGCCGGTGGGCTCGGAACGGCGAGGGGAGGACGGCAGTGACGGCTATGGCGACGGTGTACTCATGGCGGCGTCGAGAGGAGGCGGGGAACGAATGTGGGAGAGGGAGAAAGGAGAAAGCGAGGCCAGAGGGGGCTCGGGGGGGGGGGGGGGGGGGGGCAGGGGGTGGCCTTATCCTCCACAGCAGGGCGGGGCTCGTTGTCGAGCGTCGCGAGGGGGCGGGGCCGGTGCGGCGGGTGCGGACGAGACGACACCGGCGCGCGGTGGTGAACAGAGGAGGGGGACGAGCGGGGTGTTGGGCTGGGCCGGCACTGTTGCTTCAGGCCGAGGTAAGTGCACAGTAGCATCTTTCTATTTTCCTTTTTTTGTTTCTTTTCTTTTCTATTCTGTTAATTGTTTAGGCCCCAAATGATTTTTGTAAAAAGGGAGACCTAGTCCACAATTACCAGTGCTTTATTCCCTAACACCTAAAATTAGTTTGGGCAAAACATCATTTCATATTTGTTTTAAATAAATTAAAAGGTTACTAAATGTTATTTTCAGCCACTGTTTTAAGTTGTTCGAGTCACTTATCCAATTTTAATAATGTTGGTTTCAATTTTAGAATTGTCTCTGATTTATTTGCTATTTAATGAACAATTTAGTTTTTATGTTGGACCACTTTTATATTTCACTTTCATTTAAATTTGAATTTTGACTTAGGAGTTGAAAAGCATTATGATGCAAATGATGATCATGCACTGTTAATCATGCTGACTTGGCATTATCAAAATGGGATTACTGTGGCTAACCACTGGGGGTGTTACAAATCTCCTCTACTAACAAGAATTCTCGTCCCGAGAATTAAGAGGTAGAAGGAAAAAGTTCGGGGTATTCCGCACGAAGATTATCCTCGCGTTCCCAAGTGGCTTCATCTTCAGTATGATTTGACCACTGCACTTTGAGGAACTTGGTAACCTTCTGACGGGTTCGACGTTCAGCTTCATCGAGAATGCGGATCGGATGTTCCTTATATGAAAGATCATCATGCAATTCGAGCATCTCGTGATCCACTGCTCGGTGCGGAGATTCTTTGAAGCATTGACGAAGTTGCGACACATGGAAGACGTCGTGGATATGAGAGAATTGCGGTGGCAACTCCAATTTATATGCCACCTGACCACGTCTAGCAATTATGCGGAAAGGACCAATATAGCGTGGAGCTAGCTTGCCCTTGATTCCAAAACGGTGAGTGCCCTTCATAGGAGTGACTCGCAGATAAGCCTGATCGCCGGGTTGATAAGTCAAACCCCATCGTTTGCGATCATAATTGCTCTTCTGACGGTCCTGAGCCGCCTTGAGATTTTCTCGGACAATACGGACTTGTTCTTCGGCGTGTTGAATAATATCCGGACCCACGAGCGGTCGTTCCCCAGTTTCTGACCAATTCAGAGGGGTTCGACACTTACGTCCATATAGAACTTCAAAGGGAGCCATCTTCAAGCTGGCTTGATAGCTGTTGTTATACGAGAACTCAGCATACAGGAGAGATTCTTCCCATTTCTTGCCGAATGAAATAACACAAGCCCGAAGCATGTCTTCAAGAACCTGATTGACTCATTCGACTTGGCCTTGGGATTGGGGGTGATAAGCTGAACTCCAGGTAATATGAGTTCCCATAGCTGTTTGGAAACTTTCCCAGAATTTGGAAGTGAAAAGACCGCCACGGTCCAAACTAATCTCCTTCGGAATACCGTGGAGTGATACAATTCTGGAGATATACAACTCTGCTAACTGACTAGCAGTGATAGTCTCTTTGACAGGCAGAAAATGTGCAACTTTAGAAAGTTGGTCGACGATGACAAG
Source organism: Thinopyrum elongatum (assembly GCA_011799875.1). Taxonomy (NCBI): domain Eukaryota; kingdom Viridiplantae; phylum Streptophyta; class Magnoliopsida; order Poales; family Poaceae; genus Thinopyrum; species Thinopyrum elongatum. The sequence continues at coordinate 376,267,498 of CM022301.1, read as the reverse complement.
AATAGCATCGTGACCCTTCTGTGACCTGGGAAGTCCTGTAACAAAATCCATCTGAACCTTATCCCATTTCCATAGAGGAATAGGAAGTGGTTGCAGAATTCCAGCAGGCTTCTGGTGTTCTGCTTTAACACGACGGCATACATCACATTCAGCAACATATCGAGCAATGTCCTGCTTCATTCTAGACCACCAATATCTTTGACGGAGATCACGATACATCTTGGTGCTACCCGGATGAATAGACAGCGGGGTATCATGTGCCTCCTTCATGACCTTGTCGGTCATAAGCTCGAAGCGAGGTACAACAATGCGGTTTCTGAAATACAAGGTTCCATCTTCAGACAGCGAGAAATCCCTGTACTTTACTAGGTGAAGGTTTTTCTTCATCAGATCAACTTCAGCATCTTTAGCTTGCGCATTCTTAACAGCTTGCTCAAGATCTGGTTGTATCACAAGGTTATTAAGAGAACCCTGTGGAACAATACGTAGATTTAGCTTGCGCAGTTCTTCAAAAAGACGAGGTTGAGCTTGCCTAACCATGAGGTTGTCGCAATAGGACTTGCGGCTTAAGGCATCAGCCATCACATTAGCCTTGCCAGGGGTATAGGAAATACCCAAATCATAGTCCGCAATGGCCTCCATCCATCTTTGCTGACGGAGGTTTAGAGATGGTTGAGTGAACAAGTACTTCAGACTTTTATGATCCATGTAGATCTGGCAACGATTACCGAGAAGGTAATGTCGCCACAACTGTAGTGCATAGATGACAGCAGCTAGTTCTAGATCATGTACCGGATAATTCTCTTCATGTGGGTGCAACTGACGAGGGCCATAAGCAATCACTTTAGGCTCCTGCATTAGGACACAGCCTAATCCTTCACGGGATGCATCACAATAAATCACAAAGTCTTTGCGGGTATCTGGAGGAGAAAGTACTGGGGCAGATGTCAGCTTGTCTTTGAGTGTTTGAAAACTTTCCTGACATTTTTCTGTCCATTCAATCTTAACGCCCTTGTGAAGCAGATCAGTCAAAGGCTTAGCAATCTTTGAAAAATTCTCGACAAAACGACGGCAGTAACTTGCAAGGCCGAGAAAACTTCTTACTTGCTTGACGTTCTTTGGAGGAGTCCAATCAAGAATAGCCTGAACTCGTTCTGGGTTAACGGCAATTCCATCTTTGGAAATCACATGACCAAGATATGTCACTTCAGATAACCAGAACTCGCATTTGGAGTATTTGGCATACAACTGGTGTTCTCGGAGCCTTTCCAGTACTAGACGGAGGTGTTCAGCATGTTCTTCCTTATTCTTCGAATATACCAGAATATCATCCAGATATACCACGACGAACTTGTCGAGGTAATCCATGAAAATATAATTCATCAAACGGGAGAATGTGGCTGGAGCATTTGTTAAGCCAAATGACATGACAGTGTACTCATAAGAGCCATAGCGAGTAACAAATGCAGTCTTCGGAATATCCTCTTCACGAACACGGATCTGATGATAACCCAACCTCAAATCAAGCTTAGAGAATACTGAGGAACCGGCAAGTTGATCATACAAATCATTGATCCGGGGAAGCGGATATTTGTTCTGGATTGTTGCTTGGTTGATAGGTCGGTAATCCTGAACCAACCGGTTAGTTCCATCCTTCTTCTTAACGAAGAGTGAAGGTGCTCCCCAAGCAGAGGAACTGGGGCGGATGAAACCTTTCTTAAGTGATGTGTCAATTTCTTCCTTAAGCTCGAGAAGATGATGCGGAGGCATCTTATAAGGACGCTTCACAATAGGGGTAGTGCCAGGCTTCAAGTCGATGACGAACTCAACAGCTCTAGCAGGGGGTATTCCTGGAAGTTCTTCTGGAAAAACGTCTTGGAAATCACGAACAACTGGAACGTTCTCGATGCCTTCAAGAGGTGAAGCGTTCAATGCATTTAGAACATATATCTGAGCTTCGGCGTCTTGCACTGTACGAGCTGAGTATCTGACAGTCTGACCGGAAGGGTGTGTGAGGCGGACCGTTTCAGTGGCACAGTCAATCAAAGCTTTATGAGGCTTCAACCAGTCCATACCCAGAATAATGTCTATGTTGGAGGTCTTGAGAGCAATGAGTGAAACGGGGAACATCAATCCTCCGATCACAATGTGGTTACCGTGGCTTACCATGGTAGTTTGCCAATTAGCTCCAGGTGAATGGATTACTAATGGGATGGACATCTCCTCGAAAAGTATATCATGGCTTCACGCAAAACCTTCGGACATGAAGGAGTGCAATGCCCCAGAATCAAAGAGGACTGAAGCTGGGATTGAATTCACTAGAAGGGTGCCCATCACAATGTTGGGGTCCTGTCGAGCTTCTTCCATGTTGACTTGGTTGACATGAACAAGTTGACTAGCAGGTAGTCTGGCATTACGATTTCTGGAATGATGGGTCCGATGGCCCTTCCTACGAACAACAGGATGACCTGATGCATTCTGTGGCTGACCTTGATGACAGTTAAAAGCACGATGCCCTTGCTGTCCACACTGGTGGCACAGACCATCATTATGGGGAGAAACACCAACATTGGGCTGTCCACTTGAAATGTTAAGTTGCCTTGGTGGTGGGGGCAGACGAGGTGCAGCATATGACGGCCTTGGTGTTGGAGCAGGTCGATGATGAATATTGTGTGGGATCCAGACTCGACATTTCTGAGTAGGTCGACCGGAAGACAAGCCGACATCTCGAGTACGCTTGAGCGACTCCTGGTACTCAGTCAGAGCTGTTTCAACTTGGAAAGATTTGCTGACAAGCGTTGCGAAGTCTGTGAAATCATGGACATCAAGTGCAAGTTTTATATCCGTACGCAGTCCTTCACAGAATTTCTCCTGCTTGCGAGTGTCGGTGTTGACGTCATCTTCAGTATAGCGGGATAGTTCGAGAAATTTCCTCTGATATTCATCCACAGTCATTGTGCCCTGAGAAAGTTTACGGAACTCCCGCTTCTTCTGGTCCATCAGACCTTGAGGAATGTACCGTGCACGAAAGGCTGACTGAAATTCCTGCCAAATGGTTACAGTCTCTGCAGGCAACATAGCCTTGTGACTTTCCCACCATTGAGCAGCTGATCCCCTCAGGTGATACGTCGCATAGGTGACGTAACTGTCAGGGATAACATTTGCCGACTTCATTTGGAAGGTAATGTCACGGAGCCAATCGTCAGCGTCCATTGGATCAGTCGAGCTGTGAAAAGTGGACGGACTGAGGCGCACAAATTCTGACAGTGTTATTGGTGTAGGCTGCTGATGAGCATTCTGGTTTGGGAACTGAGCCAATATCCTGGTCATAACCTGACGGTTCAGTTCAAACTGCTCCATCATTGCGGCAATATAGGGTGGAGGTGGTGGATCGTCAGCCATCCTGCCAAATCAACAGGGGCAGTTTAGCAAGAAAGACTGCATGTGTAAGGAGTTATTCAGGACGTAACACGAGAGATGAACAGGAAGGGCATTAGATGTAAAATAGTAGTCGTTGAAAGACATGCCAATCCATGCACAGAGTCGGGTACATGCGGACAGCACAACGGCGCAGATATAGAAGCTAGACATGCTAGGCGGCGCGCAGGCACGCGGTAAGGAAGTACACAACGAGACATAGCAAAGGCTACATCAACGTCGGAGAAAACTGACGGAGCGAGGAATCTGCAAGTGACAACACAGGGTGCCCTCGATAAAAGGATCCTGTAAGCAGAACCTGGCCCACAATCTCGAAGCAAGGGGGATATTTCAGAACTCCGGGTGGATGTGATCACGAGAACCTGATGTTGGAGTTAGTAAAATTTTAACCCGGATAGAAGAGAGGTCAGAGTCCTAGAGTAAAGGTCAAGGAGTAAAAGATCCTAATACCACCCATTTGGTGACGTGGGCCCGTAAGCCACACAGCCAAGTTAGTAAAACAGTTTTGGACCACTAGACTCAACTTTGGCCAAGGAGTTGGAAAGGGGGTTTCCTACAGTCAGTCTGCTCTGATACCAACTTGTGATGCCCCCGGCTTAATCGTGCACTAATCATACACGCAAATGCACACGATCAAGCCTAAGGACTCACGGGAAGATATCACAACACAACTCTAAAACATAAATAAAGTCATACAAGCTTTATATTACAAGCCAGGGGCCTCGAGGGCTCGAATACATAAGCTTGCGAACAAGCGTCAACGGAAGCATCAGATATCTGAGTACAGATATTAAAAGAGAAACAGAAAGGCCTTTAGAAAGGCAGGCAAAATAAAACACTACGATCGAAAGGCGAAGGCCTCCTGCCTGGGACCCTCCGATCCTACTCCTGGTCGTCAATCAACTCGTAGCAACATCCATCCTCAGGGTCGAAGTAGTAGTCGATCGACGGGGCATCTGTCTCAGGGGGGCTCCGTCCTCTGGTCACGTCAAACTGATATGGGGAGAAAAGGAGAACAAAGCAACCGTGAGTACTCAGAAGTACTCAGCAAGCAAGGATCTACACTACATATGCAACATTTTCAAAGGGAGGCTGTATATGTGGACTGGGCTGCAGAAATGCCAGAATAGAGAGAAGGCCTAGTCCTATCGAAGACTAGCATCTTCAGCGGTCTTGCAGCATTAGAAGAGAGTAGAACAGTACAATATAATGTAGCAGTATCATTAAGTCTCATCCTCACCCAGAGATCCTTTCTCGACTCCCTGCGAGAAAGCAATCCCAGAGCCATACAGTCATCAACCTCGTCCTGAGATCCCTTCTCGTCTCCCTGCGAGAAGCAATCCCAGAGCCATAGTATCCAAGTATCCAGTTCTAAAATTGTATCAATCAGGATACAACTCCGAGTGTCCTTTACCGTAGGACCGGCTATCGATAGAAATGTTCTTCCCTGCAGGGGTGCACCAACTTACCCAACACACTCGATTAACTCCGGCTGGACACACTTTCCTGGGTCATGCCAGGCCTCGGTCAAACGACACATCGCAACCCTACCTACAGGTCAGCAGAGAGGTCCCCGCCGGTCTACATCCTAAGCGCAAGGGGGTCTTGGCCATCGCCCCTCGCCCTCCGGGTCGTTGCGCACACGGTGAAGCCAGGCACCAACACTACAGGAAGGCGCCGGTCCGTCCGTGCCGCCATGCTGAACTAGACGTCTGACAGAGCTTTCGGCTGATGCATACGATGCAGAACGCCCATTCTATGCCCACGTGATGGTTAGTGCTATCAGGCCAGAGGCCTGCTCGGATCAAATATCCAAATCGTTAGGACTAGGGGCTTGCGGTAACGAGCAGAGACTCACGAAAGATGTGACCCCGTCGCCCCGTCTTGAGGACTTGCTGCAAGGGTTAAGAATGCCCGGCCGCGCCTCGTATTCACCACTCGGGCATCACACTGGCACCCGTCTTCACAACACTCGCCACTTAGGCGCACGCGGGTACCCCTCAGGGTCGACCCGCCTTTCCAAGTAATCAACAGTACAGTCCAAGTATCCGTGTGTCCAAAACATCAGGGGAATCTGAGGTATCACCCTCGTTTGATTTCCCACTCGATGTATCCGTCAAGGTGAACTCGGAGGAATCACCCTCACTGGGTTCACACTTGAGGTGTTGTACGACAGCGTCGTTACCGGAAGTGGTGAAGGAGGAATCACCCTCGATGACCACGACCGAATAGCTACTCTACAGAGTTAACATCAGAAGTGCTACAAGAGGTTTCACCCTCGGCACTCGATAGTAACGCTGCAGTGTCGTTACAACTAAAGGGGGGAGATGTGCGGTGTTGGGGCCTGGTCTTCAATCCCGTTGATCGGGTCTTCTGACGATCCAGCGCGGCAGTCGGGATAAGTGGGGTCACTGATAGGTCTCTAACCAGCCTATACTAAGCAGTTTAGGATATGCAGGTAATTATCAACAGCAGGTTACAATAATCAGGCTATGCATCAGAATAGGTAAAGCGGTAGCAGCAGCAATTCTAATGCAAGCATGAGAAATAGAATGGGCGATATCGGGATGATCAAAGGGGGGGCTTGCCTGGTTGCTCGGCGGCAAGGGCAAGGTTGTCAATGGTGGCTTCGGTCTCCGGAGCTGCGTCGGTCTCGGGGACGACGTCGAGGTCGGGGGCTATCGAGAGAGAAGAGGGGGAGGAATCAGTATAAATATAGAGCAAACATGATCATGACAAATACGATACATGGTGCTAGGGGTAGTCTAACGCAGTACTACAAGTATCAGACGGAGCGGGAGAATATCTGATGATATTTCCCGGGTCTTTGTAATTATCGGACAGACGATAAGAGGGGAACGGTTGCACGTTCGGATAGTTAGGGACGCGTGACGGACGAACGGACTGCGTATTCGGATTCGTCTCGTCGTTCTGAGCAACTTTCATGTATAAAGTTTTTCGATCGGAGTTACGGATTAAAAGATATGATTTTCTAAAGTTTTATTGATTTTCTGGAATTTATTTAATTATTTAAATTCGAATTATTCAAAACAGTGCGGGGGTGACGTCATCATGACGCAGTGCTGACGTCAGCAGTCAACAGGGGGTTGACCAAAGTCAAACCAGACAGTGGGGCCCACATGTCAGTGTCACATTAGTTAATCCAGTGTTTAGTTTAAACTAAGCAGGATTAATTAGGGGTGGGCCCCCTTAGTCAGTGTCTAATTAGGGTTTAATTAACTAATTAATTAATTAACATTTTTATTAACATTTTATTTATTTTTAAAATTGATTTAAGCGAGCAGGACCCACACGTCAGTGGGCCACTGTGCCCAGTCAGCAGCGCTGACCAGTCAACTAGGCCCGCGGGGCCCAGTGGCAGCCACACAGGAGCGGGGTCCACGGCGCCATGTCGGCGCCGGCCGGCGACTTGCCGCCGGCGCCCAAAACGACGACGGCGCGCACGGGAGGGTCGGATTTAGCCGTCCGGCGACCAAAACGGACGCCGCGAGCATGATTCGAACGGGCGCAGTGTTCCGCACCCATCCATGGTGGTAGCTGGGCCGGGGGAGGTCGGGAGCGGCGCCGGTGATGAGCAGGGCGGCGGCGGCGTTTGGGTGTTCGGCGAAGACGGCGTTACGGCGCGTGCGTGAGCTATGCGAGGGGCTAGGCAGGGTCTGCGGGGCGCTAGTAGCTCGCCGAGGCGGTCGGACGAGGCCGTAACGGCTCGGAAGCTCTGCACCGACGGCAATGGCGGACGGCGGAGCACGCGCGCGGCAGCAGTTAGCAAGGGGCCCCGGGGAGCGTAGAGAGGGAGGGGAGCAGACGGCGGTGCTCACATCGTTGACGGGGAGCGCTCGGGGAAGCCGGTGGTGGTCGGAGACGACCGAATCGACGGCGGCAGCGATGGACGGTGTCGGGGAAGAAGAGGTTGAGGCGGCGTCGCAGAGGCTCCCACGGCTTGAGCCAGGGGCGAGGCCGACGCGGTCGAGCCCCGGGAAGCTGCCGGTGGGCTCGGAACGGCGAGGGGAGGACGGCAGTGACGGCTATGGCGACGGCGTACTCATGGCGGCGTCGGGAGGAGGCGGGGAACGAATGTGGGAGAGGGAGAAAAGAAAGGAGAAAGGCGAGGCAGAAGGGGCTCGGGGGGGGGGGGGCCGGGGGTGGCCTTATCCCTCCACAGCAGGCGCGGGGCTCGCTGTGAGCGTAGCGAGGGGGGGCGGTGCGGCGGGTGCGGACGAGACGACACCGGCGCGCGGTGGTGAACAGAGGAGGGGGACGAGCGGGGTGTTGGGCTGGGCCGGCATTGTTGCTTCAGGCCGAGGTAAGTGCACAGTAGCATCTTTCTATTTTCCTTTTTCTGTTTCTTTTCTTTTCTATTCTGTTAATTGTTTAGGCCCCAAATGATTTTTGTAAAAAGGGAGACCTAGTCCACAATTACCAGTGCTTTATTCCCTAACACCTAAAATTAGTTTGGGCAAAACATCATTTCATATTTGTTTTAAATAAATTAAAAGGTTACTAAATGTTATTTTCAGCCACTGTTTTAAGTTGTTCGAGTCACTTATCCAATTTTAATAATGTTGGTTTCAATTTTAGAATTGTCTCTGATTTATTTGCTATTTAATGAACAATTTAGTTTTTATGTTGGACCACTTTTATATTTCACTTTCATTTAAATTTGAATTTTGACTTAGGAGTTGAAAAGCATTATGATGCAAATGATGATCATGCACTGTTAATCATGCTGACTTGGCATTATCAAAATGGGATTACTGTGGCTAACCACTGGGGGTGTTACAGTTCTAGTGAAGATGTTGATGGAGATTGACCCCCTCTCAATGAGAGGATTGTTGGTGATGACGATGGCTTCGATTTCCCCCTCCCAGAGGGAAATTTCTCCGGCAGAACAGCTCCGCTGGAGCCCTAGATTGGTTCTGCCCAGGTTCCGCCTCGAGACGGCGGCGCTTCGTCCCGAAAGCTTCCTTCTGATTTTTTTCAGGTCAAAACACACCATATAGCAGAAGATGGGCATCGGGGGCCTGCCAGGTGGCCCACAAGGTAGGGAGGCACGCCCAGGGGGTAGGGCTCACCCCCCACCCTTGTGGCTGCCTGGTGGGTCCCCTCTGGTGCTTTCTTCACCCAACATTTTTTATTTATTCCAAAATAATTCTCCATGAAGTTTCAGGACTTTTGGAGTGTGCAGAATAGGTCTCTCAGATTTGCTCCTTTTCCAGTCCAGAATTCCACCTGCCGGCATTCTCCTTCTTTATGTAAACCTTGTAAAATAAGAGAGAAAAGGCATAAGTATTGTGCTAGAATGTGCAATAACAGCCCATAATGCAATAAATATCAATATAAAAGCATGATGCAAAATGGACGTATCAACTCCCCCAAGCTTAGACCTCGCATGTCCTCAAGCGAAAGCCGAAATCGAAAAATATGTCCTCATGTTTAGAGATAGAGGTGTCGATAAAATAAAATACAGACATGAGAGCATCATGATCAACTTTTAGAATAGCAACATATATTGTCATTTAATTTCTTATGCCAAAGTAACAATTCATTCACAAGGTAGAGTATGAATTAGAAACTTCATTGAAAACTAACAAACTATGATCTCAGTCATTGAAGCAATTGCAATTTATTATAACATCAGAAAGAGTCAATACAAGAGCTTTTCAGCAAGTCCACATACTCAACTATCATTTAGTCCTTCACAATTGCTAACACTCACGCGATACTTATGGGTTCAAAGCTTCAATCGGACACAGAGAAAGATAAGGGCTTATAATTTCGCCTCCCAACCTTTTACCTCAAGGGTAACGTCAACAATAATACTTTATGATAACCTACATCCGAGTGGATATACATATCTGGATCTTTCTCCAAGACATAGTGCTTGCCAAAAAGAAAAAGTGTAAAAAAAAGAAAGGTGAAGATCACCATGACTCTTGTATAAGGGTATAAGATAAAAGTAAAAGATAGGCCCTTAGCAGAGGGAAGCAGAGGTTATCATGCGCTTTTATGGTTGGATGCACAAAATCTTAATGCAAAAGAACGTCACTTTATATTGCCGCTTGTGATAAAGAACTTTTTTTTGCAGTCCGTCACTTTTATTTCTTCCATATCACAAGTTCATATAAAGCTTATTTTCTTCACACTAATAGATCATACATATTTAGAGAGCAATTTGTATTGCTTGCACCGATGACAACTTACTTGAAGGATCTTACTCAATCCATAGGTAGGTATGGTGGACTCTCATGGCAAAACGGGGTTTAGGGATGTTTGGATGCACAAGTAGTATCTCTACTTGGTGCAAAGGATTTGGCTAGCATAAGAGAGAAAAGCAAGCTCAACATGTTGGAGGATCCATAATAATATAACTTATATTCGGATGTAAAGAAACATAACCCATTATGTTGTCTTCCTTGTCCAATATCAACTTTTTGACATGTCATATTTTAATGAGTGATCACAATTATAAAAGATGTCCAAGATAGTATATTTATATGTGAGACCTCTCTTTCTTTATTACTTCCTATTAATTGCAACAATGACCAAAATTATGTTTGTCAACTCTCAACAACTTTTATTCATCAGACTCTTTATATGTGAAGTCATCACTTTCCATCAGATCATTATATGGTCTTTTTATTTCTTTTATTCTATTCTTTTTCTTTATTCCTTCAAGATCATAGCAAGAAAGCAAAGCTCTCAACTCAAAACTACTCTTTATTATATATATCTCGGACTCGATTACATAAAGGGAACATGAAGCAAAACTCAAGGCTAGATCATACTAAAACTTTATTCTACTAAATCAGAGTATAACCAAAAGGATTAAACTAAGAAAAACGATAAAGGTAAAGTTGTGATGGTGATACGATACCGGGGCACCTCCCCCAAGCTTGGCAGTAGCCAAGGGGAGTGCCCATACCCATGTATTTAGATCTCTTTCTTCAGAGGTGGTGATGATGGAGTGGTTGATGATGAAAGAATCTTTTCCTCTGTCTTCCAAGGCATAGGTTCACCATTGTAAAAAGATGAACGAGTCTTCGAGATCCTCAAATCTGCAGCCAAACTCATCCTCTTAAATCTGTATTCATACTCATAGTTTTGGTTTTGCAGGTCATAGATCTGGGCTTAGAGATGCTCTATTTTCTCATGAAGCTTGGAGATGGCCTCCCCAATGTTCTCGGCATCCAGCTTGTGACCATTAGTAAATTCAGCGATCATCATGTGGTTGGCGTTGAGTCCGCGTTCCACCATCCCTTCGCACTTGAAGACTTGCTGCTCCATCGCTTCGAGTCTGGTCTCCACGCTTCCGGTCTTCTTTGGCCCTTCAATATCGTGGATGTGCAGCACCCCCTCACGCATCTCAACGGTTTGAGGGTGTTGCAGCACCTTCGCAAGGTAGGGGTTGATGACCTTCTCGAAAAATTTGTCTTTGGGGGCGCTTGGAGACGTCATGGTGATCTAGATCTGTCAGAAAAGCAGCTCGAAACAAGAACAGAGGATTCTACCGTGGTACAGTGGTCAAAACCTTCGGGAGATTATATAATGAATTTTTACCAACCAAAGAAGTATTGTGCAAGAAAACATAGGCCGGAGGGCACACGAGGTGGCGGCAAGGGTGGGGGGCGCGCCCAGGGGGGTAGGGCGCGCCCTCCTGCCTTGCCGCTTCCTCGTGCACTTTCCGGACTGCTTTTAATTTTCCTAATTTTTTAAATATTCCAAAATAGAGAAAAATTACCATTAGAACAGTTTTGGAGTTGGTTTACTTACCGTACAACATACCTATTCCTTTTTGGAGTCTGAAACATTCTGGAAAGTATCCCTTATGTACTCCTCCGGTGTTATGGTATTAATAATATTTGCCTCAACATTTTTGGGAGTACCTGAAATATAATGTTTGATTCTTTGACCATTTACCACCTTTGGGTTTGTGCCTTCGGCATTGTTGATCTTGATGGCACCAGAACGATAGACCTCCTCGATAACATAAGGACCCTCCCATTTAGAGAGAAGCTTTCCTGCAAAAAATCTTAAACGAGAGTTGTATAGCAAAACATGATCACCTACATTAAACTCACGCTTTTGTATCCTTTTGTCATGCCATCTTTTAACTTATTCTTTAAACAACTTGGCATTCTCATAGGCTTGGGTTCTCCATTCATCAAGTGAGCTAATGTCAAATAGCCTCTTTTCACCGGCAAGTTTGAAATCATAGTTGAGCTCTTTAATAGCCCAATAAGCTTTACGTTCTAGTTCAAGAGGTAAGTGACATGCTTTTCCGTAAATCATTTTATACGGAGACATACCCATAGGGTTTTTATAAGCAGTTCTATGAGCCCATAATGCATCATCAAGTTTCTTAGACCAATTCTTTCTTGATCTATTAACAGTCTTTTGCAAAATTAATTTAATCTCTCTATTGCTCAATTCTACTTGACCACTAGACTGAGGGTGATATGGAGATGCAATTCTATGGTTGACATCATATTTAGCAAGCATTTTACGGAAAGCACCATGAATAAAATGTGAACCACCATTAGTCATCAAGTATCTAGGGACTCCAAACCTTGGAAAAATAACTTCTTTAAGCATCTTAATAGAAGTGTTATGATCAGCACTACTAGTTGGAATAGCTTCTACCCACTTAGTAACGTAATCAACATCAACTAAAATATGTGTATACCCATTAGAGGAAGGAAAAGGTCCCATGTAATCAAAGCCCCAAACATCAAATGGTTCAATAACAAGTGAATAATTCATAGGCATTTCCTGACGGCTACTAATATTGCCAATTCTCTGACATTCATCACAAGACAAGACAAACTTACGGGCGTCCTTGAAGAGAGTAGGCCAATAAAAACCAGATTGCAATACCTTGTGCGCAGTTCTATCTCCAGCATGGTGTCCTCCATAAGCTTCGGAGTGGCACTTGCGTAGGATCTGTTCCTGTTCATGCTCAGGTACACAACGTCTAATAACACCATCTACTCCTTTATAAAGGTGTGGGTCATCCCAAAAGTAATGTCTTAAATCATAGAAAAACTTTTTCTTTTGCTGGTATGTGAAACTAGGTGGTATAAATTTAGCAACAATGTAATTAGCATAATCAGCATACCATGGAGTATTACGAGAAGCATTTATGATAGCTAATTGCTCATCAGGAAAGCTATCATCAATAGGCAGTGGGTCATCAAGAACATTTTCTAACCTAGACAAGTTGTTTGCAACGGGATTCTCAGCTCCCTTTCTATCAATAATATGCAAATCAAATTCTTGCAGCAAAAGAACCCATCTAATAAGTCTAGGTTTAGCATCTTTCTTTTCCATAAGATATTTAATAGCAGCATGATCAGTGTGAACAGTTACTTGGGAATCAACAATATAAGATCTACACTTGTCACAAGCAAAAACAACTGCTAAAAATTCTTTTTCAGTAGTAGCATAGTTTCTCTGGGCACTGTCTAGAGTTTTACTAGCATAGTGAATAACATTCAATTTCTTATCAACTCTTTGTCCTAGAACAGCACCAACAGCATAATCACTAGCATCACACATAATTTCAAAGGGTAGATTCCAATCAGGTGGCTGAACAATAGGTGTAGAAATCAAGGCTTTCTTAAGTATCTCAAATGCTTCTACACAATCATCATCAAAAACAAAAGGAACATTTTTTTTTGCAAGAGATTAGTGAGAGGCCTAGAAATTTTAGAGAAGTCTTTAATAAACCTCCTATAGAAACCAGCATGACCAAGGAAACTTCTTATACCTTTGATATCTTTAGGACACGGCATCTTTTCAATAGCATCTACTTTAGCTTTATCAACTTCAATACCTCTTTCAGAAATTTTATGCCCCAAGACAATACCTTCATTAACCATAAAGTGGCACTTCTCCCAATTCAAGACAAGATTAGTTTCTTCACATCTCTGTAAAACTCGATCAAGGTTGCTTAAGCAATCATCAAAAGAAGTTCCGTAAACGGAGAAATCATCCATGAAAACCTCAACAATCTTTTCACAAAAGTCAGAGAATATAGCAGTCATACATCTTTGAAAGGTAGCAGGTGCATTGCATAAACCAAAAGGCATACGTATATAACAATGTTGGGGATATCGCTTATCGGGAACTTATCGGTCGACCCAAGATAAGGGGTAAATCGGCCAGTTTATCGGCATATCGGCCGATTTATCGCCATATCGGCCGATTTATCGGTCAATTTATCTTATCGGTCAGACAGCGATAAGCGATAAATCGGCCGATTTATCGGCATATCGAAAGATATCTTGAACAGTGGTATATAAGCAAAAGTACCGAAAACGCAAGTAAAAGTGGTCTTTTCTTGGTCCTCTTTTAGCACAGGTATTTGAGAAAAACCAGAATAACCATCTACAAAGAAAAAATGTATATGTTTGGATAGTCTTTCTAGCATTTGATCAATAAAAGGTAGCGGGTAATGATCCTTCCTAGTAGCTTTGTTTAATGTTCTAAAATAAATTACCATTCTATAACCGATAACAATTCTTTGTGGGATCAATTCATTTTTATCATTGGGTACAACAGTAATACCTCCCTTCTTAGGGACACAATGAACAGGACTTACCCATCTACTATCAGCAATAGGATAAATTATACTTGCCTCCAGAAGCTTTAGTATTTCATTTCTTAGCACTTCTTTCATTTTAGGATTTAACCGTCGTTGATGATCAACGACTGGTTTAGCATCAGGCTCCATATTAATTTTATGCTGACATAGAGTGGGACTAATGCCCTTAAGATCATCAAGAGTATATCCAATAGCAGCACGGTGCTTCCTTAGAGTTTTCAATAATTTCTTTTCTTCATGCTCTAAAAGGTTAGCACTGATAATAACAGGATATATCTTCTTTTCATCAAGATAAGCATACTTCAAAGTATCAGGTAATTGTTTAAGCTCAAACACTGGATCACCCTTGGGTGGAGGAGGATCTCCAAGGATTTCAACAGGCAAATTGTGTTTCAAAACAGGCATTTGGTTAAAGAATATTTCATCTAATTCCTTTCTTTCATTCATAAGCATATCATTTTCATGGTCTAGCAAATATGTTCTAAAGGATCAGTAGGAGGCACGGCAATAGAAGCAAGACTAATAATTTCATCCATACTAGGCAATTCTTTATCATGGGGTTGTCTACGAAATTTAGAGAAATTAAAATCATGAGACACATCTCCAAAACTTATAGTAACAATTTCTTTCTCACAATCTATCTGAGCATTAACAGTGTTCAAGAAAGGTCTACCAAATATAATGGGACAAAAATCATCTTGTGGGGAACCAAGAACAAGAAAATCAGTAGGGTATTTTATTTTCCCACACAAGACTTCAACATCTCTAACAATCCCAATTGGCGATATAGTATCTCTATTGGCAAGCTTAATAGTAACATCAATATCTTCTATCTCAACAGGTGCAATATCATTCATAATTTCTTGATATAAGGTATAAGGAATTGCACTCACACTAGCACCCACATCACATAAACCATGATAACAATGATCTCCTATTTTAACAGAAACAACAGGCATGCCAACAATGGGTCTATGTTTATCTTTAATATCAGGTTTAGCAATTCTGGCAGCTTCACCACAGAAATAAATAACATGCTCATCAATATTATCAACCAAGAGATCTTTAACCATAGCAATACTAGGTTCAACTTTAATTTGTTCAGGGGGTGTAGGTGTTCTAATATTGCTCTTACGAACCACAACTGAAGCTTTAGCATGATCCATTATCCTAACAGGAAAAGGTGGCTTCTCAAAATAAGCAGTAGGAACAATAGGATCAACATTATAAGTAATAGTTTCTTCTTCAACTTTGATAGGTTCTACTACTTTTACTTCAATGGGAGGATGATATTTAAACCACTTCTCCTTAGGGAGATCAACATGAGTAGCAAATGATTCACAAAAGGAAGCTACTATCTCAGAGTCAAGTCCATATTTAGAGCTAAATTCACGAAAAACATCGGTATCCATGAAAGATTTAACACAATCGAACTTAAGGTTTATACTTGACTCATTACCTTCGTCGAGTTCCCAATCTTCAGAGTTGCGTTTAATTCATTCCAATAAATCCCATCTGAATTCAATAGTCTTCTTCATAAAAGAACCAGTACAAGAAGTATCGAGTATGGATTGATCATTACGAGAAAGCCAAGCATAAAAATTCTGAATAATAATTTCCCTTGAGAGCTCATGATTGGGGCATTAATATAACATTGACTTAAGCCTCCCCCAAGCTTGAGCGATACTTTCTCCTTCATGAGGCCAAAAATTATAAATATAATTCCGATCACGATGAACCAGGTGCATAGGATAAAACTTCTGATGAAATTCCAATTTCAATCGGTTGTAGTTCCATGATCCAATATCATCACATAGCCTATACCATGTCAATGCCTTTCCCTTCAAAGATAAAGGGAAGACCTTTTTCTTGACATCATCCTTGGGCAAACCTGCAAGCTTAAATAATCCACAAACTTCATCCACATAGATTAGGTGCATATCAGGATGTAATGTTCCATCTCCTGCATAAGGATTAGCTAGCAGTTTCTCTATCATACCCGAAGGTATTTCATAGTAAATATTTTCAGTAGGTGCAGTAGGTTGAGGAGAAACTCTTTGCTCTTCCAGTCGAGGTGAAGATACCCCGAACAAGCCCCTCAAAGGATTATTTTCCATAGTGACAAGTGACAGTAAATTTCAGCACGTAATATAAATGTTTCCTTACCAAATTCCACTCACCAAAGGCGCTTCACTCCCAGGTAACGACGCCAGAAAAGAGTCTTGATGACCCACAAGTATAGGGGATCTATCGTAGTCCTTTCGATAAGTAAGAGTGTCGAACCCAACGAGGAGCAGAAGGAAATGACAAGCGGTTTTCAGCAAGGTATTCTCTGCAAGCACTGAAATTATCGGTAACAGATAGTTGTGTGATAAGATAATTTGTAATGGGTAACAAGTAACAAAAGTAACTAAGGTGCAGCAAGGTGGCCCAATCCTTTTTATAGCAAAGGACAAGCCTGGACGAACTCTTATATAAAGCAAAGCGCTCCCGAGGACACATGGGAATTACTGTCAAGCTAGTTTTCATCATGCTCATATGATTCGCGTTCGTTACTTTGATAATTTGATATGTGGGTGGACCGGTGCTTGGGTGCTGCCCTCACTTGGACAAGCCTCCCACTTATGATTAACCCCTCTCGCAAGCATCCGCAACTACGAAAGAAGAATTAAGATAAATCTAACCATAGCATGAAACATATGGATCCAAATCAGCCCCTTACGAAGCAACGCATAAACTAGGGTTTAAGCTTCTGTCACTCTAGCAACCCATCATCTACTTATTACTTCCCAATGCCTTCCCCTAGGCCCAAATCATGGTGAAGTGTCATGTAGTCGACGTTCACATAACACCACTAGAGGAAAGACAACATACATCTCATCAAAATATCGAACGAATACCAAATTCACATGATTACTTATAACAAGACTTCTCCCATGTCCTCAGGAACAAACGTAACTACTCACAAAGCATATTCATGTTCATAATCAGAGGGGTATTGAATAGCATTAAGGATTTGAACATATGATCTTCCACCGAATAAACCAACTAGCATCAACTACAAGAAGTAATCAACACTACTAGCAACCCACAGGTACCAATCTGAGGTTTTGAGACAAAGATCGGATACAAGAGATGAACTAGGGTTTGAGAGGAGATGGTGCTGGTGAAGATGTTGATGGAGATTGACCCCCTTTCGATGAGAGGATCGTTGGTGATGACGATGGCTTCGATTTCCCACTCCTGGAGGAAAATTTCTCCGGCAGAACAGCTCTGCCGGAGCCCTAGATTGGTTCTACCCAGGTTCCGCCTCGAGACGGTGGCGCTTCATCCCAAAAGCTTCCTTCTGATTTTTTTCAGGTCAAAACACACCATATAGAAGAAGATGGGCATCGGGGGCCTGCCAGGTGGCCCACAAGGTACGGAGGCGTGCCCAGGGGGGTAGGGCGCCCCCCACCCTTGTGGCTGGCTGGTGGGTCCCCTCTGGTGCTTTCTTCGCCCAATATTTTTTATTTATTCCAAAATAATTCTCCGTGAAGTTTCAGGACTTTTGGAGTTGTGCAGAATAGGTCTCTCAGATTTGCTCCTTTTCCAGTCCAGAATTCCAGCTGCCGGCATTCTCCTTCTTTATGTAAACCTTGTAAAATAAGAGAGAAAAGGCATAAGTATTGTGCTAGACTGTGTAATAACAGCCCATAATGCAATAAATATCAATATAAAAGCATGATGCAAAATGGACGTATCAGCAGGGTGCCGGAACAGGGCTACGATGGAGATCGCTTTGGTACAGAGGTTTGCAGCGGCGGAACAACTCATCTACGTTAAATTTTGGGGGTTTTGGGATTTATAGGAATTTCTAGCGTCGGTTTCACGTCCGGGGGGCCACGAGGGAGCGGCAAGCCTGCTCCACACGCCCTGGGGGGGGGGGGAGGTGATAACCCACAAGTATAGGGGATCGCAATAGTTTTCGAGGGTAGAGTATTCAACCCAAATTTATTGAGTCGACACAAGGGGAGCCAAAGATTATTCGCAAGTATTAGCAGTTGAGTTGTCAATTCAACCACGCCTGAAAGACTTAATATCTACAACAAGGTGATCAGTAGCAAGGTACTATGATAGTAACAGTAACAGTAGCAATGGTAACAGTAGCAATTTTGTAGTGATTGTAACAGCAGCAACAGCGAAAGTAACTTAGCAAAGATCAATATGTGAAAAGCTCTTAGGCATTGGATCAGTGATGGATAATTGCGTTGGATGGCATTCATCATGCAATAGTCATAACCTAGGGTGACAATAACTAGCACCAATTCATCAATGTAATGTAGGCATGTATTCCGTATATAGTCATACGTGCTTATGGAAAAGAACTTGCATGCCATCTTTTGTCCTACCCTCCCATGGCAGCAGGGTCCATAAGGAAACTAAGGGATATTAAGACCTCCTTTTAATAAAGAACTAGAACAAAGCATTAGCACTTAGTGAATACATGAACCCCTCAAACTACGGTAATCATCGAAAAGAATCCCAATTATTGTCACCTTGGGGTATGCGGATCATAACTCGTAATAGGTGCATATAACTTGCAAGATAGGATCAATAACACACATATATTCATGAAAACATAATAGGTTCAGATCTGAAATCATGGCACTCGGGACCTAGTGATGAGCATTAAGCATAGCACAGTCATAGCAACATCAATCTCAGAACATAGTGGATACTAGGGATCAAGCCCTAACAAAACTAACTCGATTACATGATAAATATCATCCAACCCATCACCGTCCAGCAAGCCTACGAAGGAATTACTCACTCCCAGCAGTGAGCATCATGAAATTAGTGATGGAGAAAGGTTGATGATGACGACGGTGTCGAATCCCCCTCTCTGGAACCCCGAACGGACTCCAGATCAGCCCTCCCGATGAAGAACAGGAGGTGGCGGTGGCTCCGTATCGTAAAACATGATGAATCCTTCTCTCTGATTTTTTTTCTTGGCGAATAGGAATATATGGAGTTGGAGTTAGGGTTGCTGGAGGTCCAGGGGGGCCACAAGCTCATAGGGCGTGCCCTGGGGGCGCCCCCTGAGCTTGTGGCTCCTTGGTGGCCCCCTCTGGTATATTTTCCACTAGTATTTTTTATAGTTTCCACAAAAAAATTTCGTAAATTTTTAGGACAATCCGAGAACTTTGATTTCTGCACAAAAACAACACCATGACAATTCTGCTGAAAACAACGTCAGTACGGGTTAGTTTCATTCAAATCATGCAAATTAGAGTCCAAAACAAGAGCAAAAGTGTTTGGAAAAGTAGATACGATGGAGACATATCAACTCCCCCAAGCTTAACTCATTGCTTGTCCTCAAGCAATTCAGTTGACAAACTGAAAGTGACAAAGAAAAACTTTTAGAAACTCTGTTTGATCTTGTTGTTGCAAATATGTCTAACCAATCTTCGGGTTTTCAGCAAAGATTATGAACTAACCATATTCACAATAATATTTAGATATCTCATTTACTCATATCAATGACATAACCAACTAGCGAGCAATAATAGGATATCTCGGATGACAACACTTTTTTAAAAACAATCATGATATAATATGAGATAATGGTATCTCGCTAGCCCTTTCTGAGACTGCAAAACATAAATGTAGAGCACCTCTGAAGTTCTAGCACTGACTAGACATTGTAATTCATGGTAAAATAGATCCAGTCACACTCATACTCAACATCACTAAGAAGAAAGCATGAAAATGACAACAACGCTCTCCAATTGGTGCTTTAATGAGAAGATGATGACTCAACAACAAAAGTAAATAGATAGGCCCTTCACAGAGGGAAGCAGAGATTTGCAGAGGTGCCAGAGCTCGGAGCTTTTAAAACAGAGATGAATATAATTTTGAGAGGCATGCTTTCATTGCCAACGTAACGACCAAGAGTTTTCAACATCTTCAATGCTAGACACATTATAGGTGGTTCCCAAACAGAAAGGTAAAGTTTTACTCCCCTCCACCTACAAACACAAGCCATGGCTAGCCGAATCCTCGGGTGCCCTCCATACCAACAACAATCCGGGGGAGTTTTGTTTTATTATTATATTTTGAATTTTGATCATAGGACTTGGCATCCTAATTACCAGCCACTTTCTCGTGAATGACAAGTGAATAAACACTCATCATGAGAATAACCCACCTAGCATGGAAGGTGTTGACTGCCCCTTGCCGCTTCATGAGCGATTCAGGCATACAAAACAAATTATTATTTGAAGATTTAGAGTTTGGCACATGCAAATTTACTTGGAACGGCAGGTAAATACTGCATATAGGTAGGTAAGGTGGACCCATATGGAATAACTTTGGGTTTAGGGATTTGGATGCACAAGCAGTGTTCCCGCTTAGTACAAGTGAAGTCTAGCAAATAGATTGAGGAGCGACCAACCAGAGAGCGACAACGGTCATAAACATGCATTGAGATTAATCAACATTGAATACTAGCATGAGTAGGATATAAAACACCATGAACGTAAACATCGTGGAGGCTTTATTGGTTTTGATTCAACTACATGTGTGAACATGTGCCAAGTTAAGCCACTTGAGTCATTCAGAGGAGGATACCATCCTATCATACTACATCATAACCATTTTAAATGCATGTTGAAACTCAAGGCAAACCATTATCCACTCCTAGCTAATTAAGCATGGCATGAGTAACTATGATCTCTAATTGTCATTGCAAACATGTTCATTGATAATAGGATGAATCAAGAACGATGAGCTAATCATATTTACAAAAACAAAATAGGTCGAGTTCATACCAGCTTTTCTTCACCTCAATTAATTCATCAAATTTCGTCATTATTGCCTTTCACTTGCACGGCTGAACAATGTGAATAATAATAAGAGTGCACGTGCCGTGGACTAAGCTGAAATCTGCAAACATTTATTCGAAGGAGAAGACAAGGTAATATGGGCACTTTGTTGGATTAACAATAATGCATATGAGAGCCACTCAACATTTTCATCGTGGTCTTCTCCTTACGACCCAGAGAAAAGAAAAGAATTTTAAAGAAACACACTGAAATATTTTTTGGAGTTTTTGTTTTTTCTGAAGAAAGCAAAATGAAAGAGAAACAAAAACGAGAAAAACTATATACACGGGAAAGCTCCCAACAAGCAAAAGAAGAACGAGAAATCTTTTTGGGTTTTATTTTAATATTGCAAACTACTAAACGAATTAAAGAGAAAGAAAAACTAAAAAGAAATGAGAAATATTTTTGGATTTTCGCAAAATTTTCAAACACACAAGAAGAAAGAAAAAAAAGATGGATTATACAATGAAAAAGGATGAACACCGACAACTAGAATGGATATGTGATGCATGAATGTAATGTTGGTGAGAAATACGTACTCCCCCAAGCTTAGGCTTTTGGCCTAAGTTGGTCTATGGCCACGGATAGCCTGGATGATAATTGTAGTTCAGGTTGTACTAGATTGCAGCTACCACCGCTTGGCGGGCTACCTCGTTGAGGCGAGCGGTCTCCCTCGCCCTCTCATACTCCTCTGCCTCCTCCATAAGTATGTAATATCTGTGTTTTCCCTGAAAGTCAAAGAAGGGAGGAGCGGGAAGCATAATATGGAAAACACGACGTCTGTTAAAGATTAGTCTGTACTGGAATGGCAGATCGCCTCTTTCAAGAAACTGGAAACATTCCATAGTGGCATAATCTAGGAAAGCAGGCGGCAACTGGGTGCCATTTTCTTTTATCGGCACCCCAAGATAATCAGCTGAACGAGTAGCATAAATTCTACCATAGAAATCTCCATCTAAAGCATTATTATGTAACCGACATGCAACAATAGCCCCCAAGTTAAATTGTTTATCATTCATTACCACACTTTTAAGAATGCTCAAATCAGGAGCGCAAAGGTGGCTATGGTCATGTTTACCATTAATGCATCTACATATGAAGAGAACAAAATAGTGTAAAGCAGGAAAGTGAATGCTCCCTACAGTAGCTTGTGTTATGCCTCTAGTTTCACCCCTAGTGATACTAGCAGGGAACTCAGTGCAATCAGATTAATGAGGTTCAGTGTAAGTGCCCCATTGAGGAATTTTGCACGCTTCATTAAATTCTTCAAGGTCCATGCGAAATGATTTTTCATAGAGATTAAATATAACAACACGTGAATTGCGATGGACTGAATACTTAAATTTCCGCAGAAAAGACCTAGTGAGATTGTAATACTGTAAGCACTTATCTGACATGAAGTCCGTCAAGCCTGCATTGTGCGTGTACATATAGAATTCTTCTTTGAAACAAGCTTGAGTCATGAAGTAATCTGACGGCCATTCGCATGGTTGAACTAGAGCTTCCCGTGGTGGTTCGAGGTTCGGCTCACATAAAGCGAGCCTTGGGGATTTCTTGCTCGAGGAACCAATTTGGAACATCTTCCTGAACATTTTCTCCCTGTGAAAATTTCTGAAATTTTTAGTCTCATAATAAAATTGAACCAAACTCAACAAAATCGATAGCAACTACTCCTACAAGTGTCTAGAGGACATATCATGCACCAAAACTAGTTTGAACCATATAAATTTGATAGGCAAGCTCAAGAACATGGTCACCAATAGTAGCTAAATGTGCAAATAATAAACCACTAGAGCAAAAACTAATTGCACCATTGGAGGATTCACATACCGATGAGTGAAGGAAATATGCCCTAGAGGCAATAATAAAGTTGTTATTTTATATTTCCTTATTCATGATAAAGGTTTATTATTCATGCTAGAATTGTATTGATCGGAAACTTAAATACATGTGTGAATAAATAAACAAATACCATGTCCCTAGTAAGCCTCTACTAGACTAGCTCGTTGATCAAAGATGGTTAAGGTTTCCTAACCATAGACATGTGTTGTCATTTGATAACGGGATCACATCATTAGGAGAATGATGTGATGGACAAGACCCATCTGTTACCTTAGCATATGATCGTTCAGTTTATTGCTACTGCTTTCTTGAATGTTAAATACATGTTCCTTCGACCATGAGATCATGCAACTCCCAGATACCGGAGGAATACCTTGTGTGCTATCAAACATCACAACGTAACTGGGTGATCATAAAGATGCTCTACAGGTATCTCCGAAGGTGTTTGTTGAGTTGGCATGGATCGAGATTGGGATTTGTCACTCCGAGTATCGGAGAGGTATCTCTGGGCCCTCTCGGTAATACACATCATAATAAGCCTTGCAAGCAAATGACTAATGAGTTAGTTATGAGATGATGTATTACAGAACGAGTAAAGAGACTTGCTGGTAACGAGATTGAACTAGGTATGAAGGTACCGACGATCGAAGCTCGGGCAAGTAACATACCGATGGACAAAGGGAATTACGTATGTTGTCATAAGGTTCGACTGATAAAGATCTTCGTAGAATATGTAGGTGCCAATATGGGCTTCCAGGTTCCGCTATTGGTTATTGACCGGAGAGGTGTCTCGGTCATGTCTACATAGTTCTCGAACCCGTAGGGTCCGCACGCTTAATGTTTGTTGACGATATAGTGTTATTCGAGTTATATGATTTGGTGACCGAATGTTGTTCAGAGTCCCGGATGAGATCACGGACATAACGAGGAGCTCTGGAATGGTGCGGAGGTAAAGATTGATATATATAGGACGATGATATTCGGACACCGGAATAGATTCGGAGTGCACTGGGTAGTCATCGGATCACCGGAAGGGGTTTCGGGCACCCCGGGAGGTTAATGGGCCACATGGGCCAAAAGAGGGGAGCACACCAGCCCACAAGGGGCTGGCGCGCCCCTCCTATGGCAGCCGGCCTTGGGAAGAAAAGGAAAGGGGGGATTCGGCCCCCTTGCCTTCCTCTCCTCCCCTTTCCCTTTGCCCCTGGAGCAAATAAGGAAGGGGGCGCAGCCACGGCAGGAGCCCAAGTAGGATTCGGCCCTACTTGGGACGCCTCCTGGCTGCTCCCCTCTCCCCCCACCTATATATATGTGAGAGGGGGGCGCCACACAGAAGCACGACAATCTCTTAGCCGTGTGCGGCGCCCCCCTCCATAGTTCCGTCCCTCGGTCATATTTTCGTAGTGCTTAGGCGAAGCCCTGCGGAGATAGCATCACCACCACCATCACCACACCGTCCAACTGCCGGAACTCATCCACTACTTCGCCGTCTTGCTGGATCAAGAAGGCGAGGACTTCACCGAGCTGAACGTGTGCTGAACGCGGAGGTGTCGTACGTTCGGTACTCGATCGGTTGGATCGCGAAGAAGTTCGACTACATCAACCACGTTAACAAACACCTCCGCTTACGGTCTATGAGGGTATGTAGACACACTCTCCCCCTCGTTGCTATGCATCTCCATGGATAGATCTTGCGTGTGCGTAGAATTTTTTTTGTTTTCCATGCAACGTTTCCCAATAGTGGTATCCAAGCCAGGTCTATGCGTAGATGATATGCACGAGTAGAACACAAAGAGTTGTGGGCGGTGATAGTCATACTGCTTACCACCAACGTCTTATTTTGATTTGGCGATATTGTGGGATGAAGCGGCCCGGACCAACCTTACATGTCCACACACATGAGACCGGTTCCACCGACTGACATGCAACTAGTTTTGCATAAAGGTGGCTGGCGGGTGTCTGTTTCTCCTACTTTAGTTGAATCGAATTTGACTATGGCCGGTCCTTGAAGAAGGTTAAGACAGCAAACTTGATAAATCACCATTGTGGTTTTTGCGTAGTTAAAGAACGGTTCTTGCTAGAAGCCCATAGCAGCCACGTAAAACTTGCAACAACAAAGTAGAGGACGTCTAACTTATTTTTGCAGGGCATGTTGTGATGTGATATGGTTAAGATACGATGTGATATATGTTGATGTATGAGATGATCATGTTTTGTAATATCGACAACCGACGGGAGCCTTAGGGTTGTCTCTTAATTATTGTATGAAATCAAGCGCCATGTAATTGCTTTACTTTATCGCTATGCGTTAGCAATAGTTGTAGAAGCAATAGTTGGCGAGACGACCCCGACACAATGATGGAGATCAAGGTATCAAGCCAGTGACGATGGAGATCATGACGATGCTTTGGAGATGGAGATCAAAAGCACAAGATGATGATGGCCATATCATGTCACATATTTTGATTGCATGTGATGTTTATCCTTTATGCATCTTATTTTGCTTAGAATGGCGGTAACATTACAAGATGATCCATTCACTAAATTTCAAGATAAAAGTGTTCTCCCCGAGTATGCACCGTTGCGAAAGTTCGTCCTTTTGAAGCACATCATGATGATCGGGTGTGATAGAATCTACGTTCACATACAACGGGTGTAAGACAGTTTTGCACATGCAGAATACTTGGGTTAAACTTGACGAGCCTAGCATGTACAGACATGGTCTCGAAACACTGGAGACCGAAAGGTCGAACGTGAGTCATATAGTAGATATGATCAACATAGAGATGTTCACCATTGATGACTACCCCATCTCACGTGATGATCGGACATGGGTTAGTTGATTTGGATCATGTATCACCTAGATAACTTGAGGGATGTTTATTTAAGTGGGAGTTCATTAGTAATTTGATTAATTGAACTTAATTTATCATGAACTTAGTCTTAATAGTTTTGCATATCTATGTTGTAGATCAATGGCCTGACTACCGTTCCCCTGAATTTTAATGCGTTCCTAGAGAAAGCTAAGTTGAAAGATGATGGTAGCAACTACACGGACTGGGTCCGTAACTTGAGGATTATCCTCATTGTTGCACAGAAGAATTATGTCCTTGATGCACCGCTAGGTGATAGACCAGCTGCAGGAGCTACTGCAGATGTTATGAATGTCTGGCAGGCTCGGTCTGATGACTACTCGATAGTTCAGTGTGCCATGCTTTATGGCCTAGAACCGGGACTTCAAAGACGTTTTGAATGTTGTGGAGCATATGAGATGTTCCAAGTGTTGAAGTTAATATTTCAAGCAATTGACCGGGTTGAGAGATATGAATTCTCCAACAAGTTCTATAGCTGAAAGATGGAGGAGAACAGTTCTGTCAGTGAACACATACTCAAAATGTCTGGGTATCATAACCACTTGACTCAGCTGGGAGTTGATCTTCCAGTTGATAGTGTTATTGACAGAGTTCTTCAATCACTGCCACCAAGCTACAAAAGCTTCGTGATGAACTATAATATGCAAGGGATGAATAAAACAATTCCTGAGCTCTTCGCAATGCTTAAGGCCGCGGAGGTAGAAATCAAGAAGGAGCATCAAGTGTTGATGGTTAATAAGACCACTAGTTTCAAGAAAAAAGGCAAGGGAAAGAAAGGGAACTTCAAGAAGAATGGCAAGCAAGTTGCCACTCCCGGGAAGAAACCCAAAGCTGGACCCAAGCCTAAAACTGAGTGCTTCTACTGCAAAGGGAATAGTCACTGGAAGTGGAACTGCCCCAAATACTTGGCGGATAAGAAGGATGGCAAAGTGAACAAAGGTATATTTGATATACATGTTATTGATGTGTACCTTACTAATGCTCGTAGTAGCGCCTGGGTATTTGATACTGGTTTGGTTGCTCATATTTGTAACTCGAAACAGGATCTGCGGAATAAACGAAGATTGGCTAAGGACGAGGTGACGATGCATGTTGGGAATGGTTCCAAGGTCGATCTGATCGCCATCGGCACGCTAACTCTACATCTACCTTCGGGATTAGTTTTAGACCTCAATAATTGTTATTTGGTGCCAGCGTTGAGCATGGACATTATATATGGATCTTGTTTATTACGAGACGGTTATTCATTTAAATTGGAGAATAATGGTTGTTCTATTTATATGAGTAATATCTTTTATGGTCATGCACCCTTGATGAATGGTCTATTCTTGTTGAATCTCGATCGTAGTGATACACATATTCATAATATTGATGCCAAAAGATGCAAAGTTGATAATGATAGTGCAACATATTTGTGGCACTTCCGTTTAGGTCATATTGGTGTAAAGCGCATGAAGAAATTCCATGCGGATGGACTTTTGGAATCACTTGATTATGAATCATTTGATACTTGCGAACCATGCCTCATGGGCAAGATGACTAAAACTCCGTTCTCTGGAACAATGAAGCGAGCTAATGACTTATTGGAAATAATACATACCGATGTATGCGGTCCGATGAGTGTTGAAGCACGCGGCGGGTATCGTTATTTTCTGACCTTCACAGATGATTTGAGTAGGTATGGGTATATCTACTTGATGAAATACAAGTCTGAAACATTTGTAAAGTTCAAAGAATTTCAGAGTGAAGTAGAGAATCATCGT
Organism: Thinopyrum elongatum; assembly: GCA_011799875.1. Taxonomy (NCBI): domain Eukaryota; kingdom Viridiplantae; phylum Streptophyta; class Magnoliopsida; order Poales; family Poaceae; genus Thinopyrum; species Thinopyrum elongatum. Next base: position 376,240,095 of record CM022301.1, on the reverse strand, counting down.
AACAAGAAAATAAAGTTTCTACGATCTGATCTCGGAGGCGAATATTTGAGTTATGAGTTTGGCCTTCATTTAAAACAATGTGGAATTGTTTCAGAACTCACGCCACCTGGAACACCACAGCGTAATGGTGTGTCCGAACGTCGTAACCGTACTTTATTAGATATGGTGCGTTCTATGATGTCTCTTACCGATTTACCACTATCGTTTTGGGGTTATGCATTAGAGACAGCCGCATTCACGTTAAATAGGGCACCATCTAAATCTGTTGAGACGACATCGTATGAACTGTGGTTTGGCAAGAAACCTAAGCTGTCGTTTCTTAAAGTTTGGGGATGCGACGCTTATGTCAAAAGGCTTCAGCCTAATAAGCTCGAACCTAAATCGAAGAAGTGCGTCTTCATAGGATACCCTAAAGAAACTATTGGGTACATGACGGTGTCCTGGACTAGGGGGTACTCACCACGTCGTCTCCCGAGGAGCTGGATCGGGCCAAGGACCCCCATGGCTGTTCACTCATGGGCCACTTCCGGCAGCCCATGCTGCATACAAGGGAGATTCCACAAGACTTGGCGCCCAAGCCGAGGACTCTTCTAAACCCTAGGCCTCTGGTGCATTATATAAACCAAGGCCAGGCTAGTCAATAGATGATCTGATATTCATTAGAACAATCTCGTGGTAGATGCATGTACTCTGTACTATCCCCCATATGAATACAATCAAAAGTAGGATGTAGGGTATTATCTCTTCGAGAGAGCCTGAACCTGAGTAAAAACCTGTGTCCATGTTACCATCGTTCCAAGACGCCTAGCTTAGGACCCCTACTACGAGATATGCCGGATATAGAACCGACATTGGTGCTTTCATTGAGAGCCTGCTGGGCGATCGTTACGGATCGATGGGATAATCAGGTGATATTTTTTCAATTAGATCTGTTCTACGTAAATCATGTTTTTTGCAGGTCATTGCTTTCATGTCGTGCTATATTGTTTGTAGTTTGGTCAGGATTCATGATCCAGAAAATTTTAACGATGGTGGTCGTACCGTCGCCTCGTAGTACATCGGATCCGGACTCTGATGCGGTTATTATGAGCACATCCAACTTGGGAATACGCATTACCCCACGCACCGTGGAAATTCCCAAAGGAGCACGCGCATGCGACGGCAGCCTGGAGTTGAGGGTTCGCTGCGTGGGTCAAGGCAAAAAAGATAGAGGAACAAAAATCAGTCTGACCGGCGGTGATCCAACCGAGGAGCAGAGCGCATGACCGATCAGAATTCAGCCGAGGAGCACACATCAGGGAGATTCGATCCTTCCCATGTTTATATTCTTTTTTATTCAACATCTAGTCGGCCGCCAATCCTGTATTACTTTTTCTGGAAAGAGCGTAGACCAAAAAGTACTACTAACCTGATTGAGTGCTATTTTCAGCGCAGTGCTTATAATCATTCAGTGAATTCTAGTAATTTGACTACTAGTACTGCTACTTCACGTATCGGTTAATCATCATGCAAAGATCATTTGGTTCTTGTTGCTAGTTCAGTACGGACTAGTTCGTCTATTTGCATCGATCTGCTGCGGTCACCGCGGCCGAACAGGTTTTATTTTTCCTAAACTCTTCGTTCGGCACGTAAAATCATTATATATAGAATATTTTTTGTTGGTTTGTACTGCACTATTTTTGCAGATATACTCTACCGATGCTGGTACGTTGTGTCTGCGTAATATAGCCAGCTTCTCGTCGGTCAACTCCTTGTCTGTTGCCTAGCGGATATTAAAAATCAATTCCGACCGTGTCATGTCGTCTCCTCGGCCAGCCGACCTACGCGCTGGAACCTCGTCAACCCGACCTCGGTGCCCAGGCCTTTTTTCCTTTAATTACTTACTTCGCTTAAATTGATTAAGTAGAAGAGTTTTTTTTTTATTTTTTTATTAGTTTTATTATTACTACTATTATTATTGGCCTGCACTATTTTATGTGTGCAGGTAATCGGCTTCAACTGCGTCACGCTGTCGCCTCGGCGTGCCAATGTTGTCGTCCCGTCTCCATCGACAAGATTGTGTTGTTACCTTGGCATGCTACCCTATGTCGACATCGCCGCACCGTCGTTTCTTCAAACCGACATCCACGACGCCGACCTGTTTCCACGCGTTGGCTGACGTGGGGGCCCCTGTGTCACCCTGCCGACTTGCTCCATCACCTCGGCTTGACTGGGAGCTTCACCTCTTCACAGTGGTCGTGTTGTGTCGACCAATTCGAAGTGCCGAGCTCTTCGCTCGGGCACCTTGGGACCGGCTTGGGGGCTGAGATCTCGACCCGCCACAAGCTCGGACCATGTCATCAACACCGAGCGCATTAACCAGCTAAGTTGCTTTCATGTTCAAGTTTCTTTTAATGTTTAATTTTTGTTTGGTTCAGCCAAACTTTATATTTGTGTTTTAAAAAAAGCAGTTTGCTAAAACAATGTTTATTAAAAACGGTGTTTGTTAAGATCAATTTTCTTTACCCAAGTTAACTAGGGGCTCTTAAAATTATATGAGCTGTTTTATAATAATAGTTTTCTTCTTAGTCGTTGCAAAGTCTTTTTCTACCACTCTTTTCTCGACTTGAGTGTGTGGTCAATAGCCAGATAGCCTGGTTTCTCTATAAAGCTGCTCGAGTTTAGTTCGGTAAACTGGCCTAAAAGAGAAGCACTCCGCCTCCGGGATGGGAGGTTGAAGCCAAAGGCTGACCCGCTTGAAGTCTTGAGATCGGATGTGTCATGTTAAAGGACGATGGAAGCACAAACTAATTTTAAGACCAATTTTCTGATTGGCACTAAAATCTTGATTTAGTTCGGACGTCCAGTTTTTACATAAGTTTTTTTTGGCCTTTCAAGCTATTTGTGTGTTTTTCTTTTAGGAGGCGTGACATCCTCATGACCGAGGTGCCCGACGTAATAATTCAGCTCGGGAAATCCTTTCCGACCCGCAGCTCGGCATCTTTCCTGCCGACCTCCACCTCGGTGTTATCAAAGCACACACCATATCTGGACTAGTTTCTGAGCAGTGCAATGTTGGACGCCTTTAAAGCATCAACAATATTATCAGGGGGCTGCGACTAGAGCCGAACCCATCAAAAGCCGAGGTACTCCATGGAGTCCTCGGCAAAATGTTCTCGGATATTGCTTTATATGCATCGTTTCGAATTGTGTTTTTGGTCAATAGTTGGGTTGCCCAGCTCCCGTGCTTACCCTTACGTTCCCGATTGTTCAGCTAAGAGTAAAGGGAGAACCACTGCGATTGTGCTTCCGGTTCAACTGGTCAAGTGCCTCAATGGAGAAAGCCGAAAACTAACTGTCACAATAAGCATAAACTGGTCAGCGATCCGATGACTGTGTTAAAGTATAGATCGATGGAGGTCACCCCGTGTTAAACGACGGGCCTTTCATAACATTGGCCGAAGTGTTAACGGCTTGACCTCGGCTGATGCCGAACACTAACCGGGGGCAAGTAACTGGCCTCCCAACTTTAAGCTCCTATGACTACATGAAAGTTATAAAGCCCGTATATCTAATTGCCTCGTTTCCGCTAACACAACCGCCTCCGGGCACTGAGACGTCGGCTAAGGGTTGTCTTGTTAGTACGGAAACACCCTGCATAGCATCTACAAAGGGGTAGAAGCCGATGATGGGCCATTTTCGGATTATAAACGGTCGCAACGGAGCAAAATAAGCATATATCATTAGCATTTGTATTCAATATACGAGCGCTGCCTTCCGTAATTATCGCTATAAAGCCATAAATATGCATCAATTTGACTTAAGATTTTGGCCAAGCTGGGTTGCCTGGCTCCTGTGTTTACCCCCACGTTCCCGGTCGTTCGGCTAGGTGGTAAAGGGAGCACCTCTGTGATTGTTACTACCGGGTCATCCGAGTTAGTACCTCAGACTGGGTGAAGCCGAAAGCTAGCCATCTTAAAGGATATAATTGGTCGATAATGACAGAAGTGAAAATTTCGGTTCATTAAGACCATAGAGTTCGGGAACTTTCCCCAAACTAAATCCTTAATATTTTCCTCCCACATTGACCGGAGGTGAGGTTTCATGATCATGGTCAGCATGACAACCCAAAGAAATGAACCGATAGCGGGACTATTTTCTTTGGAAGATGTTTCTTACGTTAATAGTAATATAACATATCTCTCTGCGTACCTTTGTTTATAAAACCGTATGGCCGGATTGCCTTGTTTGCCGTAAATCTTTGCCCTCATAAAGGCTTTATAAAGTAGGACAAACACTCCCCGGCTACTGGCCGAGGAGGTTGAAGCCGATGGTCGGTCAACAAAATTTTGCACAATTCTGATCCGAGCATTAATGATGTAGAGTACTTGGATACATAGAATCATTACACATAATTTGTGATTTTACTCAGGATATCGATCCTTAATTTGGCCACCCGTGCCCGCATTAAGGCTCGGGGGCTACTGGGCTTCGGTCTTATTGCTACGTCTCCAATGTATCTATAATTTTTGATTGTTCCATGCTGTTATATTATCATTCTTGGATGTTTTACAATAATTTTATAGCAACTTTATATCATTTTTTGGGACTAACCTATTGACATAGTGCTCAGTGCCAGTTGCTATTTTTTGCTTGTTTTTTACTTCGCAGAAAATCAATACCAAACTGAGTCCAAACGCAGCGAAACTTTTTGGTGATTTTTTTTGGACCAGAAGACACACGATGGGCCAAGAAAGTACCTGAGGGGGGCTCCGAGGGGAGCACAACCCACCAGGGCGCGCCTGGGGGCCAGGCGTGCCCCGGTGGGTTGTGCCCACCTCGGCCACCTCCCGCACCGCCTCTTTGCTCTATAAATACCCTGGATGTCCAAAAACCCGTGGGGAGTCGACGAAAAACAATTCCAGCTGCCGCAAGTTCCAGAAACCACAGATCCAATCTAGACACCATCACGGAGGGGTTCATCATCCTCATTGGTGCCTCTCCAATGATGCGTGAGTAGTTCATTGTAGACATACGGGTCCGTAGTTAGTAGCTAGATGGCTTCCTCTCTCTCATTTGATTCTCAATACAATGGTCTCTTGGATATCTATTTGATGTAACTCTTTTTGCGGTGTGTTTGTTGGGATTCGATGAACTTTGAGTTTATGATCAGATCTATCTTTTTATCCATGAAAGTTATTTGAGTCTTTTGATCTCTTATATGCATGATTACTTATAGCCTCGTATTTCTTCTTCGAATCTTTGGTTTAGTGAGGCCGACTAGATCGATTTTTCTTGCCATGGAAAGAGGTGCTTTGTGATGGGTTCGATCTTACGGTGCTCAATCCCAGTGACAGAAGGGGAAATGACACGTATGTATCGTTGCCATTAAGGATAACAAGATGGGGTCTAATTCCTACATGAATAGATCTTGTCTACATCATGTCATCGTTCTTATTGCATTACTCCGTTTCTCCATGAACTTAATACACTAGATGCATGCTGGATAGCGGTCGATGTGTGGAGTAATAGTAGTAGATGCAGGCAGGAGTTGGTCTACTAATGTTGGACGTGATGCCTATATAATGATCATTGCCTGGATATTGTCATGATTATTTGAAGTTCTATCAATTGCCCAACAGTAATTTGTTTACCCACCATATGTTATTTTTCTCGAGAGAAACCAGTAGTGAAATCTACGGCCCCCGGGTCTATTTTCCCATCATATAATTTCAGATCTATATTGCTATTTGCCTTTTAATGTATTTGCATCTTTTATTTTCAGATCTATATTATCAAAAACCCAAAAATACCTTGCTGAATTTTATTTGCTTTTATTTGCATCTATCAATCTATTACAACTTTCTCACGTCCGTTTGTCAATTTCTGGCGCAGCTACCTGAAAGGGATTGACAACCCCTTTTACACGTCGGGTTGCAAGTATTTGTTCTTTGTGTGTAGGTGCCATTCACGTAGTGTTGCGTGGTTCTCCTACTGGTTTGATAACCTTGGTCTCATCACTGAGGAAAATACCTACCGTAGCTGTGCTGCATCATCCCTTCCTCTTTGGGGAAATACCGATGTAGTTCTAGCCGCAATCAAAAGGAATTTCTGGCGCCGTTGCCGGGGAGGATCAAGTCAAGATAGTCTCCGGGCCACGTGCCAATTTCTGGCGGCGTTGCCGGGGAGACATCATCATCATCTACCAGGTTCCTAATCACAAATCTCATCTCCTTGCAATTTACATTTTTTGCCATTTGCCTCTCATTTTCATCTCCCCCACTTCACTAAAATTTGCCTTTTTATTCGCCCTCTTTTTCGTTCGCCGTTTTCTCGTCAGATCTGTTTTTGAGTGCAATCTTGTTGCGTAGTCACGATGACTCAAGAGAACACCAAGTTGTGTGATTTCTCTAACACCAACAACAATGATTTTATTAGCACTCCGATTGCTCCTCCCGCCACTAGTGCGGAGTCTTGTGATATTAATGCCGCTTTGTTGAATCTTGTTATGAAAGATCAATTTTCCGGTACTCCTAGTGAGGATGCCGCGTCCCATCTTAACATGTTCGTGGAATTATGCGATATGCAAAAGAAAAAAGATGTGGACAATGATATTGTGAAGTTGAAATTATTCCCGTTTTCTTGCAAGATCATGCAAAAATTTGGTTTTCTTCTTTGCCTCGCAATAGTATCGATTCTAGGAATAAGTGCAAAGATGCTTTTATTACTAAGTATTTTCCTCCCGCGAAAATTATCTCCCTTAGGACGCAGATCATGAATTTTACGCAACTTGAGCATGAACATGTTGCGCAATCTTGGGAAAGAATGAAATTGATGCTAAGAAATTGTCCTACCCATGGTTTAAATCTTTGGACGATCATACAAATTTTTTATGCGGGATTGAATTTTGTTTCTAGAAATCTTTTAGATTCCGTCGCGGGTGGTACTTTTATGGAAATTACTTTGGGTGAAGCTACTAAATTTCTTGATAATATTATGGCAAATTATTCACAATGGCATACGGAAAGAGCTCCTACTAATAAAAAAGTTAATTCGGTTGAATAAATTTCTACTTTGAGTGAAAAAGTTGATGCTCTTATGAAATTGGCTGCTAATAAAAGTGCCCCTATTGATCTTAATGATGTGCCTTCGTCTACTTTGATTGAGCAAAATATTGATGCCATAGATGTAAATTTTGTTTCGCGCAATAATTTTAATAACAATGCTTATAGAGGTAATTTTAATCCTAGGCTTTTCCTGGAAAATCCTCTAATAATTATGGTAATTCCTATGGTAACCCTTCTTATAATAATAATAGGAACACCTCTGATCTTGAGAATAATATTAAAGAATTTATCAATGCTCAAAAGAATTTTAATACTACGATGGAAGAAAAATTTAGTAAGATTGATGATTTGTCTAGAAGCATTGATAGAATTTCTCATGATGTAGAAAATCTCAAGATGAAAATTTTTGTGCCTAAGGTTGAGGAATCAATTAAAGCTTTATATGTTTCTACGGATGAAAGTAAGAAACGAACCGCTATGCTTAGAGCTAGAAGAGAATTTTTAGAAAAAGCGTTTTCCAGTGATTGCTTTCATAAAAATGATGAAGATCTTAAAGTGATTGGTGTTTCTTCTACTGATTCCTTGTTTAGTAAAATTAAGATTGATGATAAAGGGACTGAATAAGAGTCAACTTTAGTTAGAAGGCGTCCCGATAATTCGGAGGGTGAAAATCTTGTTGAGAAAATTGATAAAAGTGTGTTTGGAGAGGTCAAAACTTTAACTAGTGATGTGCCCACTCTTTTGGATTACAAAGACTTTAATTATGATAATTGCTCTTTGATTGATTGTATTTCTTTGTTGCAATCCATGATAAATTCACCCCATGCTTATGAACAAAATAAAGCTTTCACTAAACATATTGTTGATGCTATGATGAAAGCTTTGGAAGAAAAGTTGGAATTAGAGATTTCAATTCCTATAAAATTACATGATGAATGGGAACCTACTATCAAAGTCAAGATTAAAAATTATGAGTGTTTTGCTTTGTGTGATTTGGGTGCTAGTGTTTCCACAATTCCAAAATCTTTATGTGATGTGCTTGGTCTTACCGATATTGAAGAATGTTCTTTAAATTTGCACTTGGCGGATTCTACTATTAAAAAGCCTACGGGAAGAATTAATGATGTTCTTATTCTTGCAAATAGGAATTATGTGCCCATAGATTTTTATTGTTCTTGATATTTATTGCAATCCGTCTTGTCCAATTATTCTTGGTAGACCGTTTTTACGCACTATAGGTGCCGTGATTGATATGAAAGAAGGAAACATCAAATTCCAATTTCCTTTGAGAAAGGGTATGGAACACTTCCCTAGGACAAGAATTAATCCACCATATGAATCAATCATGAGGGCATCTTATGGATCTATGAATAAAGATGACAACACTCAGATCTATGCATTATGCCTAGCTAGGGGCATAAAACGATAGCGCTTGTTGGGAGGCAACCCAATGAATAAAATTTATTTTTTGTCTTTTTATTTCTGTTCTTGTTTGTTTGCATAATTATTCTACTGTTATGATTGTGTTTATTATGTTTTAATTAGTGTTTGTGCCAAGCAAAGCCTTTGGGATAGCTTTGGTGATAGTTGATTTGATCTTGCTGGAAAACAGAAACTTTTGCATCCAGTAAAATAATTTTAACAATTCACCGAAGCGACGAAAAATTCTGAATTTGTTACACAAGATTGATATACAAATTGTCTCTGTTTTCCTAATTTGTCACAAACTTTGGAGTTACAGAAGTATGAGAACAATTCATATCTTCGTAGACTGTTCTGTTTTTGACAGATTCTATTTTCTTTGCATTGTGTGCTTATTTTGATGAATCTATGGTTTGTATTGGAGGTTATAAGCCATGGTAAATTTAGAATACAGTAGATATAATGCAATAACAAAATTTGAATGGGTTTTCTACAGTACTTAAAGTAAAGATTAGTTTTCTTATACTAACGGATCTCACGAAGGTTTTGTTGAGTTTTGTGTGATCGAAGTTTTCAGGTTTTGGGTGAGATCACGATGGATGAAGGAATAAGGAGTAAGAAGAGCCTAAGCTTGGGGATGCCCCATGGCACCCCAAGTTTTTATCCAAAAGTGGAGCAAGCAACTAAGCTTGGGGATGCCCCGAGCGGCATCCCCTCTTTCTTCTAACGACCATCGGTATTTTACTTGGAGCTATATTTTTATTCGTCACATATCATGAGTTTTGCTTGGAGCATCTTGTATGATATGAGTCTTTGCTTGTTTTGCTCTTCTTTTTAAATCAAGTATCCTTGCTGGACACACCTATTTGAGATAGCCAAAATTATGCCATGATTTCTTAGAATTGCTCTCTATGCTTCACTTAAATCTTTATGAGCTTTGGAATTGCTCTAGTGCTTCACTTATATCTTTTTTTAGCACGGTGTGCTTTAGTATTTTTGAAGAAATGCTCTCATGCTTCACTTAGATTTATTTGAGAGTTAGTAATTTTTTTTTAGAAACTCTATCATGCTTCACTTAAATTATTTTGAGAGAAGAACATTTTTATGCCCATGTTCTTCACTTAGATTTGTTTGAGCTATCAAAAGCAACATATAAAATTAGTCCCAAAGTGATAGATATCCAAGAGGGATATAATAAAAAATTTCATGAAGATCATTGGATAAAATAAACTTGATTCCTTGTAATAGTTTTGCGATATGATGATATAATATGTGAGTCATGTTAATGAGTAATTATGTCTTAGTAAGAATATTGATGTTAAGGTTTGTGATTCCCTATGCAAGCACGAAAGTCAATAGTTATGCAAAGAAATTATATCCTACTTGTGGTGCATTATTCGGTGTTAGTTATGCTTAATGCTCGCTTATGAGATTTTTCGTTTCTTGGTTGGATGCTTCTCAATCTTTTGCTAGCCTTCATTTGCACTAAGTATGATCACTACTTATGCATCCAAAATCCTTAAACCCAGTTTTGCCATATGAGTCCACTATACCTACCTATATGTGGTATTCTTTTGCCATTCTAAGCAAATTTGTATGTGCCATCTCTAATTTTTAAAATAAATTTCTCTTTTGTGTGCTCGTACCGCTCATGAAGCGGCAGGGGGTGGCCAATATTTTCCATGCTAGATGTGTTATTCTCAAGATAAGTGTTTATTCACTTGTCATTGCATGAGAGTACGGCAAAGGTATTAGGGATGCCCAGTCCCGAAATGAAAAATGAATTTACTTTATGTTGTCAAATAATAAATTCCTTGGAAAGTGTTGGTATGGACGGCACCCGTGGATTCGGTTAGCCGTGGAATGTGAAAGTATGGTGAAAAAAGGAATAAACTTTATTTTCTGTTCGGGAACCGCCTATGATATATCTAGCATGGAAAGTGTTGGGAATTACTCGGTCGTTTTCGTTGACAGGAAAAGCATGCCACCCAAAATGTTTTTATCTCTATCTTTTTCGCTTTGAGCTCTGGCACCTCAACAAATCCCTACTTCCCTCTGCGAAGGGCCTTTCTATTTACTTTATGCAATTTTTATTTTGAGTCTCCATCTTTTCTTATAAAGCACCAACTAAGGGGCACTATGATCGTACTTGAGCATTGGGTGTAGCTAATATGCGAGTGTGTTTCATGAATGGATCAATGATTGAGCATAATGGGCTAGGGATAACTTGCTTTAGTATTGGTATTTTGAAGGACATGGTTGGTTGTTGATATGCTTGAGTATTGAAATCTTCATGTCAAAACTAGACTATTGCTTTGAATCGTATAAAAGTCCAAATGTCCATGCTATAAAGAAAAGAATATGTGATGAACATGTTAGGCGGCATTCCACATCAAAAATTCTGTTTTTATCATTTACCTACTCGAGGACGAGCAGGAATTAAGCTTGGGGATGCTGATACATCTCCAACGTATCTATAATTTTTTATTGTTCCATGCTGTTATATTATCATGCTTGGATGTTTTACAATCATTTTATAGAAACTTTATGTCATTTTTTGGGACTAACCTATTGACATAGTGCCCAGTGCCAGTGCCAGTTGCTGTTTTTTGCTTTTTCTTACTTCACAGAAAATCAATACCAAACGGAGTCCAAATGCAGCGAAACTTTTTGGTGATTTTTTCTGGACCAGAAGACACACGATGGGCCAAGAAAGTACCCGAGGGGGGCTCCGAGGGGAGCACAACCCACCAGGGCGCGCCTGGGGGCCCAGTCGCGCCCAGGTGGGTTGTGCCCACCTCGGCCGCCTCCCGCACCGCCTCTTTGCTCTATAAATACCCTGGATGTCCAAAAACCCTAGGGGAGTCGACGAAAAACAATTCCAGCCGCCGCAAGTTCCAGAAACCACATATCCAATCTAGACACCATCACGGAGGGGTTCATCATCCTCATTGGTGCCTCTCCGATGATGCGTGAGTAGTTCATTGTAAACCTACGGGACCATAGTTAGTAGCTAGATGGCTTCCTCTCTCTTATTTGATTCTCAATACAATGGTCTTTTGGAGATCTATTTGATGTAACTCTTTTTACGGTGTGATTGTTAGGATCCGATGAACTTTGAGTTTATGATCAGATCTATCTTTTTATCCATGAAAGTTATTTGAGTCTTTTGATCTCTTATATGCATGATTACTTATAGCCTCGTATTTCTTCTTCGAATCTTTGGTTTAGTTAGGCCGACTAGATCGATTTTTCTTGCCATGGGAAGAGGTGCTTTGTGATGGGTTCGATCTTACGGTGCTCAATCCCAGTGACAGAAGGGGAAATGACATGTATGTATCGTTGCCATTAAGGATAAGAAGATGGGGTCTAATTCCTACATGAATAGATCTTGTCTACATCATGTCATCGTTCTTATTGCATTACTCCATTTCTCCATGAACTTAATACACTAGATGCATGCTGGATAGCGGTCGATGTGTGGAGTAATAGTAGTAGATGCAGGCAGGAGTCGGTCTACTAATCTTGGATGTGATGCCTATATAATGATCATTACCTGGATATTGTCATGATTATTTGTAGTTCTATCAATTGTCCAACAGTAATTTGTTTACGCACCGTATGCTATTTTTCTCAAGAGAAACCACTAGTGAAATCTACGGCCCCCGGGTCTATTTTCCCATCATATACTTTCAAATCTATATTGCTATTTGCCTTTTAATTTATTTGCATATTTTATTTTCAGATCTATATTATCAAAAACCCAAAAATACCTTGCTGAATTTTATTTGCTTTTATTTGCATCTATCAATCTATTACAACTTTCTCACGTCCGTTTGCCAATTTCTGATGCCGCTACCCGAAAGGGATTGACAACCCCTTTTACACGTCGGGTTGCATGTATTTGTTCTTTGTGTGCAGGTGCCGTTCACGTAGTGTTGCGTGGTTCTCCTACTGGTTCGATAACCTTGGTCTCATCACTGAGGGAAATACCTACTGTAGCTGTGCTGCATCATCCCTTCCTCTTTGGGGAAATACCGACATAGTTCTAGCCGCAATCACTTATCATTTACAAATATTAAAGGGGAACATTGATCCCCTGATCTTGTGTTGCCACCCGACCAGTGGCTCGGGGGCTATGGCATTACCTATTCAATGCAGAAAATTCAAAGTGCGTGGTGTTTGGCTTGACCGAGCTATGGACAAACGCGTCTTCGGACAACAATAGGTACCATCTGGGACTTATCCGGCATTGGAGCTCGGATACAGTCCGGCGTTGGAGCTCAGATACAGTCCGCATTGGAGCTCGGATGCAATCTGGCTTTGGAGCATGGATGCAGTCCGGCGTTGGAGCTCGGCTGCAAAAAGACACCTCGGATGCAGTCCGGCGTTGGAGCTTGGATACAGTTCGGTGTTGGAGCTCGGACGCGAGAGGACACCGCCACATGGGAAACACTTCAAACCCGGGGTGTGGCGTAAAAATAACAAGGCATTGATAAAGGCCGAACACTTAAAGGGGCTCCTCAGATACCCGACGTGTAAACTCTTCGGATCCACTTCGAAAATCCTCAAGATTGAAGATGATTTGTTGAACCAGTTTTCAAGACCGAGGACCGAAGATGAAGAAGAGTTCGGAAGAATCGAGGAGCGTCCCCAACTTGAAGACCGGTTCAGGGGGCTACTGACGGTGTCCTGGACTAGGGGGTACTCACCACGTCGTCTCCCGACCAGCTGGATCGGGCCGAGGACCCCCATGGTGGTTCACTCATGGGCCACTTCAGGCAGCCCATGCCGCATACAAGGGAGATTCCACAAGACTTGGCGCCCAAGCCGAGGACTCTTCTAAACCCTAGGCCTCTGGTGCATTATATAAACCAAGGCCAGGCTAGTCAATAGATGATCTGATATTCATTAGAACAATCTCATGGTAGATGCATGTACTCTGTACTATCCCCCATATGAATACAATCAAAAGCAGGACGTAGGGTATTATCTCTTTGAGAGAGCCCGAACCTGGGTAAAAACCTTTGTCCATGTTATCATCATTCCAAGATGCCTAGCTTAGGATCCCTACTACGAGATATGTCGGATATAGAACCGACAGTACACCTTCTACCACAGATTTGAAGGCAAGATCTTTGTTGCTAAAAATGGAACCTTTCTAGAGAAGGAGTTTCTCTCGAAAGAAGTGAGTGGGAGGAAAGTAGAACTTGATGAGGTAATTGTACCTTCTCTCGAATTGGAAAGTAGCACATCAGAGAAAACCGTTCCCATGATGCCTACACCAACTAGAGAGGAAGCTAATGATGATGATCATGAAACTTTAGATCAAGTTACGACTGGACCTCGTAGGTCAAACAAAGCACATTTTGCACCAGGGTGGTACGGTAATCCTGTCCTGGAAGTTATGTTATTAGACCATGGCGAACCTACGAACTATGAAGAAGCTATGATGAGCCCAGATTCCGATAAATGGCTTGAGGCCATGAAATCTGAGATAGGTGCCATGTATGAGAACAAAGTATGGACTTTGGTGGACTTACCCGATGATCGTCAAGCCATAGAAAATAAATGGATCTTCAAGAAGAAGACTAATGTTGATGGCAATGTTATTGTCTACAAAGCTCGACTTGTTGCAAAAGGTTTTCGACAAGTTCAAGGAGTTGACTACGGTGAGACTTTCTCACCTGTAGCGATGCTTAAGTCTGTTCGAATCATGTTAATAATTGCCGCATTTTATAATTATGAAATCTGGCAAATGGACGTCGAAACTGCATTCCTTAATGGATTTCTTAAAGAAGAGTTGTATATGATGCAACCAGAAGGTTTTGTCGATAATAAAGGTGCTAACAAAGTGTGCAAGCTCCAGCGATCCATCTATGGACTCGTGCAAGCGTCTCGAAGTTGGAATATACGCTTTGATGAGTTGACCAAAGCATATGGTTTTATACAGACTTACGGTGAAGCCTGTATTTACAAGAAAGTGAGTGGCAGCTCTGTAGCATTTCTGATATTATATGTGGATGACATATTGTTGATTGGAAATGATATAGAATTTCTGGATAGCATAAAAGGATACTTGAATAAGAATTTTTCAATGAAACACCTCGGTGAAGCTGCTTATATATTGGGCATCAAGATCTATAGGGATAGATCGAGACGCGTAATAGGACTTTCACAAAGCACATACCTTGACAAAGTTTTGAAGAAGTTCAAAATGGACCAGTCAAAGAAAGGGTTCTTGCCTGTGTTGCAAGGAGTGAAATTGAGTCAGACTCAAAGCCCAACCACTGCAGAAGATAGAGATAAAATGAAAGCCATTCCCTATGCCTCAGCCATAGGTTCTATCATGTATGCTATGCTGTGTACCAGACCTGATGTCTACCTTGCCATAAGTTTGGCAGGGAGGTACCAAAGTAATCCAGGAGTGGATCACTGGACAGCGGTCAAGAACATCCTGAAGTACCTGAAAAGGACCAAGGATATGTTTCTCATTTATGGAGGTGACGAAGAGCTCGTCGTAAATGGTTATGTCGATGCTAGCTTCGACACTGATCCGGATGACTCTAAGTCACAAACCGGATACATATTTATATTGAATGGTGGAGCTATCAGTTGGTGCAGGTCCAAGCAGAACATCGTGGCGGGATCTACGTGTGAAGCGGAATACGTAGCTGCTTCAGAAGCATCGCATGAAGGAGTCTGGATGAAGGAGTTCATATCCGATCTAGGTGTAATACCCAGTGCATCGGGTCCAATGAAAATCTTTTGTGACAACACTGGAGCAATTGCCTTGGTGAAGTAATCCAGGTTTCACAAGAGAACCAAACACATCAAGAGACGCTTCAACTCCATTCGTGAAAAGGTCAAGGATGGAGACATAGAGATTTGCAAAATACGTACGGATCTGAATGTGGCAAACCCGTTGACTAAGCCTCTTCCGCGAGCAAAACATGATCAGCACCAAGACTCCATGGGTGTTAGATTCATTACAATGTAATCTAGATTATTGACTCTAGTGCAAGTGGGAGACTGAAGGAAATATGCCATAGAGGCAATAATAAAGTTGTTATTTTATATTTCCTTATTCATGATAAAGGTTTATTATTCATGCTAGAATTGTATTGATCGGAAACTTAAATACATGTGTGAATACATAAACAAATACCGTGTCCCTAGTAAGCCTCTACTAGACTAGCTCATTGATCAAAGATGGTTAAGGTTTCCTAACCATAGACATGTGTTGTCATTTGATAACGGGATCACATCATTAGGAGAATGATGTGATGGACAAGACCCATCCGTTAGCTTAGCATATGATCGTTCAGTTTATTGCTATTGCTTTCTTGAATGTCAAATACATGTTCCTTCGACCATGAGATCATGCAACTCCAGGATACCGGAGGAATACCTTGTGTGCTATCAAACGTCACAACATAACTGGGTGATCATAAAGATGCTCTACAGGTATCTCTGAAGGTGTTTGTTGAGTTGGCATGGATCGAGATTGGGATTTGTCACTCCGAGTATCAGAGAGGTATCTCTGGGCCCTCTCGGTAATACACATCATAATAAGCCTTGCAAGCAAATGACTAATGAGTTAGTTATGAGATGATGTATTACGGAATGAGTAAAGAGACTTGCTGGTAACGAGATTGAACTAGATATGAAGATATCAATGATCGAATCTCGGGCAAGTAACATACCGATGGACAAAGGGAATTACGTATGTTGTCATAAGGTTCGGCCGATAAAGATCTTCATAGAATATGTAGGAGCCAATATGGGCATACAGGTTCCGCTATTGGTTATTGACCGGAGAGGTGTCTCGGTCATGTCTACATAGTTCTCGAACCCGTAGGGTCCGCACGCTTAACGTTCGTTGACGATATAGTGTTATATGAGTTATATGATTTGGTGATCGAATATTGTTCGGAGTCCCGGATGAGATCACGGACATGACGAGGAGCTCTGGAATGGTCCGAAGGTAAAGATTGATATATAGGACGATGATATTCGGACACCAGAAGAGTTTCGGAGTGCACCGGGTAGTCATCGGATCACCGGAAGGGGTTCCGGGCACCCCGGGAGGTTAATGGGCCACATGGGCCAATAGAGGGGAGCACACCAGCCCACAAGGGGCTGGCACGCCCCTCCTTTGGCAGACGGACTTGGGGAGAAAAGGAAAGGGGGGATTCGTCCCCCCCTTGCCTTCCTCTCCTCCCCTTTCCCTTTTCCCCCGGAGCAAATAAGGAAGGGGGGGGGGGCGGCCAGGGCAGGAGCCCAAGTAGGATTCGGCCCTACTTGGGACGCCTCCTGGCTGCTCCCCTCTCCCCCCCACCTATATATATGTGAGAGGGGGGCGCCACACAGAAGCACGACAATATCTTAGCCGTGTGCGGTGCCCCCCTCCACAGTTTCGTCCCTCGGTCATATTTTCGTAGTGCTTAGGCGAAGCCCTGCGGAGATAGCATCACCACCACCGTCACCATGCCGTCGTGCTGCCGGAACTCATCCACTACTTCGCCGTCTTGCTGGATCAAGAAGGCGAGCATGTCACCGAGCTGAACGTGTGCTGAACGCGGAGGTGTCGTACGTTCGGTACTCGATCGGTTGGATCGCGAAGAAGTTTGACTACATCAACCGCGTTAACAAACGCTTCCGCTTACGGTCTACGAGGGTACGTAGACACACTCTCCCCATCGTTGCTATGCATCTCTATGGATAGATCTTGCGTGTGCGTAGAAATCTTTTTGTTTTCCATGCAATGTTTCCCAACAATGAGCAATCCCCCAAAAGAGTTTTGGAAATGGAGCTATGAGCAAGGAGATCAAAAATCGCAGCAAGAAGAGCAAGAACACGGGCTATGGGGGCAAGTTTATTTTTTCTGGAGGAAGACGATGAGCATGAGTGGCAGCAATAAGTGAGGGGGCTTACATGGGCCCCACAAGCCTGCATGGCACGCCCAGGGGGGTGGGCACGCCCTGTGAGCTTGTGGCTCATAGGTGCACCCCCTGGGGTGTGTTCAGTGCCACTATTTTTCATATTTTGCAGAATCATATTAAATTTTCAGGGCGTTCTGAGAACTTTTATTTTATGGTCATTTTTTATTGCACGGGTAATTCAGAAAACAATAAAATAATAGCATTTCTACTTTATTAATTCTAAATAACAGAAAGTAAAAATGGGTACAGAAAGTTGTGTTTACTAAATTCATCGACCACATGCCTGTCAAAAGGAATCCATTAATAAGGTTGATCAAGTCTTATAAATAAACTTCTTCCGAATGGCATGAAACCAGAGAATCTTTGTATAACACTAGGTTACCTCAATGGGGATATGCATGTCCCCAACCATAAGAATTTCATATTTCTTTTTGACAGTAGGAATAGGGAAGTCAAAACCTCCGATAGTGATTGTTGAAATGTTTCCAATAGAATTGATACTATTCACTTGAGGTTGTTTCTTTGGAAAGTGTACCGTATGCTCATTACCATTGACATGAAAAGTGTTATTGCCTTTGTTGCAATGAATAACAGCCCCTGTGGTATTCAAAAAGGGTCTACCAAGGATGATCAACATACTGTCGTCCTCGGGTATATCAAGAATAACAAAGTCCGTTAAGATGGTAACATTTGCAACTATGACAGGCACATCCTCACAAATACCAATGGGTATAGAAGTTTATTTATCAACCATTTGCAAAGAGATTTCAGTTGGTGTCAACTTATTCAAATCAAGTCTTCGATACAAAGAGAAAGGCATAACACTAACACCGGCTCCTTGATCACATAAAGCAGTTTTAACATAGTTTCTTTTAATGGAGCATGGTATAGTTGCTATTCCTGGGTCTCCTAGTTTCTTTGGTATTCCACCCTTAAATGAATAATTTGCAAGCATGGTGGAAATTTCATCTTTAGGTATCTTTCTTTTACTTGTGACAATATCTTTCATATACTTAGCATAAGGAGACATTTTCAGAATATCAGTCAAATGAAGGCACAAAAAGACAGGTCTAAGCATTTCAACAAAGCGCTCAAATTCTTCTTCATCCTTATTCTTTGAAGCTTTAGGAGGAAAGGGCATGGGTTTTTGAACCCATGGTTCTCTTTCTTTACCATGTTTTCTAGCAATGAAGTCTCTCTTATCATATCTTTTATTCTTAGGTTGTGGGTTATCAAGATCAACAGTAGGTTCTATTTCCACATCATTATCATTATTAGGTTGAGCATCAACATGAACATTATCATTATCATTATTACTAGGTTCATGTTCATCACTAGATTGTGTTTCAGCATCAGAGCTAGAAATATCATTTGGATTTTCTGGTGTGTCTATAGTAGGTTCACTAGAAGCATGCAAAGTCTTATCATCTTTCTTTTTCTTTTTAGGCGGACTAGGTGCATTGGTATTAATTCTCTGAGAATCTTGTTCAACTCTATTAGGGTGACCTTCAGGATGCAAAGGTTCCTGAGTCATTTTACCACCCATAGTCATAACTCTAACAACATGATCATTCATCTCATTAAGCAAATCATTTTGTGACTTGATGACTTGTTCTACTTGGGTTTTTATCATGAATGCATGTTACTCACACCCTTGACATCATTAACAGTTCTAAACATAAAGTCACTCAAGCGTTCAATCAAATAAGCATTTCATTTCAATTGTCTGCTAACATATGCATTAAAATTTTCTTGTTTAACAATAAAGTTATCCAATTCATCCAAGCATTGACTAGCAGATTTAGTATAAGGAATATCACTTTCATCAAATCTATAGAGAGAATTTACCTCTACTACCTATGTCGGGGTATCGAGACCGTGTATTTCTTCAATAGGTGGTAAATTCTTAGCATCTTCAGCTTTAATACCTTTTTCTTTCATAGATTTCTTTGCCTCTTGCATATCTTCAGGACTGAGAAATAGAATGCCTCTCTTCTTCGGAGTTGGTTTGGGTGGTGGTTCAGGAAGAGTCCAATCATTATCATTTCTCAATATATTATTCAGTAGTTCTTCAGCTTGTTCAATAGTTTGTTCCCTGAAAACACAACCAACACAACTATCTAGGTGGTCCTTAAAAGCATCGGTTAGTCCATTATAAAAGATATCTAGTATTTTATTTTTCTTGAGAGGATGATCAGGCAAAGCATTAAGTAATTGGAGAAGCCTCCCCCAAGCTTAAGGGAGATTCTCTTCTTCAATTTGCACAAAGTTAAATATTTCTTGTAAAGTAGCTTGTTTCTTATGGGCAGGGAAATATTTTTCAGAGAAGTAATATATCATATCCTGGGGACTACACACACAACCAGGAGCAAGAGAATTAAACCATATCTTAGCATCACCCTTTAATGAGAAAGGAAACAACTTAAGAATATAGTAGTATCGAATTTTTTCCTCATGAGCAAATAGGGTGGCTATATCATTCAGCTTAGTAAGATGTGCCACAACAGTTTTGTATTCATAACCATGGAAAGGATCAGATTCAACCAAAGTAATTAACTCAGGGTCAACAAAGAATTCGTAATCCTTATCAGTAACACAGATAGGTGAAGTAGCAAACTTAGGATCATATTGCATTCTAGCATTCAAAGATTTTTCATTCAACTTGCATAATAATTTCTTAAGATCATCTCTATCCTTACAAGCAAGAAAGTCCCTAGCTACCTCTCCGTACATAACATAACCCTCAGGTATCTCAGGCAATTCATATCTAGGAGAGCTAGGTCCATAAGGTTTTCAAGATTTTCAGTTTCAATAATTTCATCAGTTTTACCATTCTCAATTTCTTTAGCTTTAGCAAGTTGTTCATCAAGAAATTCACCTAGTGGCACAGTATCATCAAGCAAAGTACTAGCATCATCATTAGCGTCATTCATAGTATAAGTAGCATCATCAATTACTTGCGATATATCAGAAATAATAGCAGGTGGTGGTGTCGCAAGTTTACTTAAAACAGAAGGTGAATCAAGTGCAGAGCTAGATGGTAGTTCCTTACCTCCCCTCGTCTTAGAGGGAACGATATTGGTTCTATCATCCTTAAGATTCCTCATAGTGATCAACAGATATAAATCCCAAGTGACTCAACAAATATAGCTATGCTCCACGGCAACAGCGCCGGAAAAAGCTCTTGATAACCCACAAGTATAGGGGATAGCAACCGTTTTCGAGGGTAGAGTATTCAACCCAAATTTATTGATTCGACACAAGGGGAGCCAAAGAATATTCGCAAGTATTAGCTGTTGAGTTGTCAATTCAACCACACCTGAAAGACTTAATATCTGCAACAAGGTGATCAGTAGCAAAGTAGTATGATAGTAATGGTAGCAGTAGCAATTTTGTAGTGATTATAATAGCAGCAACGGCGAAAGTAACTTAGCAAAGATCAAAATGTGAAAAGATCTTAGGCATTGGGTAAGTGATGGATAATTGCGTTGGATGGGATTCATCATGCAAGAGTCATAACCTAGGACAACACAGAACTAGCACCAATTCATCAATGTAATGTAGGCATGTATTCCGTATATAGTCATACGTGCTTATGGAAAAGAACTTGCATGACATCTTTTGTCCTACCCTCCCGTGGCAGTGGGGTCCATAAGGAAACTAAGGGATATTAAGGCCTCCTTTTAATAGAGAACCGGAACAAAGCATTAGCACTTAGTGAATACATGAACTCCTCAAACTACGGTAATCACCAGAAAGAATCTCAATTATTGTCACCTTGGGGTATGCGGATCATAACTCGTAATAGGTGCATATAACTTGCAAGATAGGATCAAGAACACACATATATTCATGAAAACATAATAGGTTCAGATCTGAAATCATGGCACTCGGGCCCTAGCGACAAGCATTAAGCATAGCAAAGTCATAGCAACATCAATCTCAGAACATAGTGGATACTAGGGATCAAGCCCTAACAAAACTAACTCGATTACATGATAAATCTCATCCAACCCATCACCGTCCAGCAAGCCTACAAAGGAATTACTCACTCCCGGCGGTGAGCATCATGAAATTGGTGATGGAGGAAGGTTGATGATGATGACGGCGTCGAATCCCCCTCTCCGGAGCCCTGAACGGACTCCAGATCAGCCCTCTCGATGAAGAATAGGAGGTGGCGGCGGCTCTGTATCGTAAAACGCGATGAATCATTCTCTCTGATTCTTTTTCTTGGCGAATAGGAATATATGGAGTCAGAGTTAGGGTTGCCAAAGGTCCAGGGGGCCTACAAGCTCGTAGGGCGCGCCCCCTGAGCTCGTGAATCCTGGGTGGCCCCCTCTGGTATATTTTTCCAACAATATTTTTTATATTTTCCACAAAAATTCTGTGTAAATTTTAAGGACAATCCGAGAACTTTGATTTCTACACAAAAACAACACCAAGGAAATTCTACTGAAAACAGTGTTAGTATGGGTTAGTTTCATTCAAATCATGCAAATTAGAGTCCAAAACAAGAGCAAAAGTGTTTGGAAAAGTAGATACGATGGAGACGTATCAGGAGGGCACGCCCCCAGACTTGTCGCTTCCCCATGAGGCTTCTGGTCCTTCCTCGAAGCTTCGGGTGTCTCTTTTGGTCCATACAAAATCACCGTAATTTTTCATCCCATTCCGAGAACTTTTATTTCTACACAAAAACCAACACCACGGTAGTTCTGCTGAAAATAGCGTCAGTCCGGGTTAGTTCCATTCAAATCATACCAAGGTTTTTTCTCTGTTTGGACTCTGTTTGATATTGATTTCCTGAAAAGCCAAAAACAACAAATGGCAATGGTTAATAGGTTAGTTCCAAAAAATATAATTGCATATAATTGCATAATAAACATCCAAGATTGATACTATAATAGCATGAAATGATAAAAAATTATACATACGTTGGAGACGTATCAAGCATCCCCAAGCTTCATTCTTGCTCGTCCTCGAGTAGGTAAATGATAAAAACAGAATTTTTGATGTGGAATGCAACCTATCATATTCATCATGTAATCTCTCTTTTGTTGCATGAATATCAAGATCCGAATGATTCAAAGCAATAGTCTATAATTTGACAACCCTTAGGCGATACATGAGCGCAAGCCATGGATATAACACTATGGGTGGAATAGAGTATGATGATAGGGGCTGGTATGGAGAAGAAAAAAAGGAGAAAGGCTCACATCGAAGAGGCTAATCAACGGACTATGGAGATGCCCATCAATTGATGTCAATGCAAGGAGTAAGGATTTCCATGCAACAGATGCACTAAGAGTTATAAGTGTATGAAAGCTCAAAAAAAAAAGAAAACTAAGTGGGTGTGCATCCAACTTGCTTGCTCATGAAGACCTCGGGCATTTGAGGAAGCCCATCATTGGAATATACAAGCCAAGTTCTATAATGAAAAATTCCCACTAGTTATAAGAAAGTGAAAGCACATGAGACTCTCTAAATGAAAAACATGGTGCTGCTTTGAAGCACAAGTGTGGAAAAGGATAGTAACATTGCCCCTTCTCTCTTTTTCTCTCATTTTTTGTTGGGCTCTTTTAGCCTCTCTTTTTTTCCTCACTTGGGACAATGCTCTAATAATAAATAATGATGATCATCACACTTCTATTTACTTACAACTCAAAATTATAACTCGATACTGGAACAAAATATGACTCTATATGAATGCCTCTGGCAGTGTACCAGGATGTGCAATGATCTAGCGTAACATGTATAAAAAATGATGAACGGTGGCTGAGCCACAAATACTATATCAGCTATATGATCATGCAAAGCAATATGACAATAATGATGTGTGTCATAAAAAACGGAACGGTGGAACTTGCATGGCAATATATCTCGGAATGGCTATGAAAATGCCATAATAGATAGGTATGGTGGCTGTTTTGAGGAAGATATAAGGAGGCTTATGTGTGATAGAGCGTATCATATCACGGGGTTTGGATGCACCGGCGAAGTTTGCACCACATCTCGAGGTGAGAAAGGGCAATGCATCGTACCGAAGAGGCTAGCTAATTGCGGAAAGGTGAGAGTGTGTATAATCCATGGACTCACATTAGTCATAAAGAACTCATACTTATTGCAAAAGTTTATTATCCCTCTAAGAAAAGTACTACTATGCATGCCCCTAGGGGGGTAGATTGGTAGGAAAAGACCATCGCTCTTCCCCGACTGCCATTCATAAGGAAGACAATCAATAATAAATCATGCTCCAACTTCATAGCATAGCGAGAGACTATATGTGCATGCTTTAGGAATCACAAACCTTAACACCAATATTCTTACTAAACCACAATCATTCACTAGTACCTCCCATATATCACCATCTTTATATCGCAAAACTATTGCAATGAATCAAACTTATCATATTCAGTGATCTACATGAAAGTTTTTTATTATATCCCTCTTGAATACCTATCATATTAAGACCAAATTCATAACCCGTGAAAATTGCCATTATATTTATCAAACTCTCAAAATAATATAAGTGAAGGATGAGAGTGCAACTATTTCTTTAAAATACAACCACCGCCGTGCTCTAAAAAGTGTAAGTGAAGCACTAGAGCAACTGCCTAGCTCAAAAGATATAAGTGAAGCACATAGAGTATTCTAACAAATCACGAATAATGTGTGTCCCTCTCAAAAAGAAGTGTCCAGGAAAGATGATTGTGGAAAACTAAAAAGTAAATAATCATATAATACATGACGCTCCAAGCAAAACTCATATCATGTGATGAATAAAAATATAGCTCCAAGTAATATTACCGATGGTTGGTAGACGAAAGAGGGGATGCCATCCGGGGCATCCCCAAGCTTAGATGCTTGGGTGTCCTTAGATATTTCCTTGGGGTGCCTTGGGCATCCCCAAGCTTAGGCTCTTGCCACTCCTTGTTCCATCATCCATCGTGATCTCACTCAAAACTTGAAAACTTCAGCACACAAAACTCAACAAAAACCTTCGTGAGATCCATTAGTATAACAAACAAATCACAACTTTAGGTACTACTGTAAACCCATTCATATTTTATTATTTCATAATAACTACTGTATTCTAACTTCACCATGGCTTATACCCCCCGATACAATCCATAGATTCATCAAAACAAGCAAACAATGCAACGAAAACAGAATCTGTCAAAAACAGAACAGTCTATAGTAATCTGAATTATCCTCATACTTATGCAACTCTGAAAATGCTGAAAACTTAGTACAACATGGGTAATTTGTATATTAATCATGTGTAAAAAATTCAAATCAAAAGAACATTGCAATGAATTTAAACAATTCTGCTACTGGGCGCAAAAGTCTCTGTTTTTTCACAGAATCAAATCAACTATCATCCAAATCATCCCAAAGGCTTTACTTGTCACAAACACTAATTTAAACACAAAAACACAACCATAATAGTATCATAATTGCGTGCACACTCAAAAAAACAGAATGATAACTATTGGGTTGTCTCCCAAGAAGCTCTTTCTTTATAGCCATTAAGATAGGCTTGGGATATTAATGATGCTCACATAAAAGACAAGAATTAAAGCACAAAGAGAGCATCATAAAACATGTGACCAACACATTTAAGTCTAACATGCTTCCTATGCATAGGCATTTTATAGGAAAACAAATTATCAAGACAACCAATTTCTAGCATATGCAAATAGGAAGAAGGAAGCATTAATAATTTCAACACAAAGAGAGGTGATTTAGTAACATCAAAATTTCTACAACCATATTTTCCTGTCTCATAATAATTACATGTAGGATCATATTCAAATTCAACAATATAGCTATCATAAACAATATTCTATTTATGATCCACATGCATAATTTTTTGATAATCTTCCGAGATAGTGGGATCAGCATTAATTAAAGTCATGACCTCTTCTAACCCACTTTTATCAATAATTTCATTAGACTGAACACTCTCCAAATATGTGGGATTCTTTTTTCCTAAAGTTGACACTTTTCCATACCCACTTTCAATATTATTGCAAACATTATTATCAATTCCATATTTATCATGAGGCGTAAATATATTTTCATGATCATAAGAAGCATCGCCCCAATCATGATCATTACAATGAGTAGTGGACATAACAAAATCATCATCCCCAAGCTTGGGGTTTTGCATATCATTAACACAATTGACATTAATATAATTTATAATAACATCATTGCAATCATGCTTTTCATTCAAGGAGCTATCGTGAATCACTTTATAAATTTCTTCTTTTAACACTTCATCACAATTTTCAGATTCATGAATTTCAAGCAAAACTTCATAAAGATAATCTAGTGCACTCAACTCACTAGCAATTGGTTCATCATAATTGGATCTTTTAAAAAGATTAGCAAGAGGATGAAGATCCATCTTATTTTTCTTATTTCTTTTCTGTTCTTTTGAGTGTTGACATGAACACAAAAGGCAAGCAAACAAGCAAAATGAATAAAAAGGGCAAACGAAAATATTTTTGTGTTTCTTGTAAAAACGTTTTAGAAGTGGGGGAGATGAAAACGAGAGGCAAATGGCAAATAATGTAAATGCAAGGAGATGAAAGTTTATGCGATGGTACTTGATAGATGTTGGTGATGTCGCCCCGGCAACGGCGCCAGAAATTCTTCCTCCTACTTGTGAGCTACGTTGGGATTTCCTCAAAGAAGAGAGGATGATGCAGTACAATAGAGATAAGTATTTCCCTTAGTTAAGAACCAAGGTTATCAATCAAGTA
This sequence comes from Thinopyrum elongatum, assembly GCA_011799875.1. Classification (NCBI taxonomy): domain Eukaryota; kingdom Viridiplantae; phylum Streptophyta; class Magnoliopsida; order Poales; family Poaceae; genus Thinopyrum; species Thinopyrum elongatum. Next base: position 376,213,914 of record CM022301.1, on the reverse strand, counting down.
GGAGAACTGTCGGGGGGATGGACCCCGGGCAGGCAACGGAACCCGGATCCTTTTCAAAAAACATTGGGGCCGGCATCGCCCCTCCATCCGGCTTGTACTTGGCCGGGTCCTTCAACCCGGCCAAGTCCTTCAACCCGGCAAAGTCCTTCAACCTAGCCAAGTCCCTCAAGCCGGCAAAATCCTTCAACCCGGCCAAGTCCTTCAACCCGGCCAAGACCGCAACACGGCCAGGCCTGCCAGCGCACGTGTAACACCCCCGGTGGTTAGCAACAGTAATCGCTTTTGATAATGACATGTCAGCAAGCTTAATAGTGCATAATCATCATTAGCATCATATTGCATTTCAACTCCTAAGTCAAATTCAAATTTAAATCAAAGTGGAATATAAAAGTTGTCCAACATAGAAACTAAAATGTCAGATAAATAACAAATATTCCAGAGGCTATTCTAAAATTGAAACCAACATCATTGGAATTGGATAAGTGACTCGAACAACCTCAAACAGTGGATAAATATAATATTTAATAACCATTTATTAAATCTGAAATAAATATGGAATTATATTTTGTCCAAACTAATTTTAGGTGTTAGGGAATAATGCACTGGTATTTATGAACTAGGTCTCATGTTTTACAAAAACCATTTTGAGGCCTAGCTATTTACTAGATTGAGAAAGGAGAATAAAGAAAAGGAAAAAGAAACAGAAAAGGATAAAGGAAAAGAACCCCCCCCCTCTGGCCCAACTGGGCCGTAGCCCAGCTGGCCCACCGGCCCACCCCCACTCTCCCCTTATCCCCCTGGAGACCCAAACCCTAAATCCCCACCCCCCCCACCGACAGATCCCCCCCCCTCTACTCTCGTCACTTCCCCCCCCCCCACCAACCGATCCAGATCGGGCGCAGGCCCAGACGCGCCCTCGACGCGCCCCCCGCCCCGTCGCGCCTCCCCCTCGCCAACGCCGACGCCGGCGCTGCCCCGTCGCCACGCCAACCCTTCGTCCTGACTCGCCGTCCTCGCCGACTCCACCGAAGCGGCCTCCCCTGTCGACCCGTCGTCTCCGGCCTCCACCCGAGCCCCTCCTCGCGCTCGACGCGGACGGCCCCGCCTGACCCCGTCGCGACTCCCCCTCCACGAGTCGAGCCCGCGCCCGTCCCTGCAAATCTCGGTGAGGCCCAGGCCTCCCCCTCCCCTGCCCCCTGAGGGCGGCGCAGCGCGCCGCCCCGACCCGCGCGCGGCCTCGCAGTGCTCGCTCGCCTGGCGTTCGCCCCGCTCGCCCGCGCGCACCGCGCCCCCCCTCTCGCGCTGCCACTCGCGCGACACCGTCCCGCTGCCGCTCCGGCCACGCGCGCGTCCCACGCCCCTCCCCTCGCCCCGCCCGCGCCCGCCCCGTCCGCCCCCGCTGCCCGATCGCAGCACACTCGCGCGCGTCCCTGCCTGTCGCCCGTCGCCCGTGCATGGTGCCACTTCCGTGTCGCGATCCCCGTCCACCCCCCTGTGTCCACGACCGTGGGGCCGAACCCCCCTGTGCCACTGCCAACGGCCCAGAGGCCAGAACAAAAAAAAAAGGAAAAAGAAAATATATAGAAATAAAATAAAAGCAAAATAAAAATAAAAATTAATTAATTAGATAAATTAATTAGTTAATTATTAGTTAATTATCCTGATTAGGTTAATCTAATTTACTAATTAGTGTTAATAAACAGTAATTAGTAATAACTTAATAACCGTGACATCAGCATGAGGTCATGCTGTGATCATCAGCAAGTTTGGATAGTTGAATTAAATAATTAAAAATTTCAGAAATTAATAAAAACTTTAGAAAATCATATAAATAAACCGTAACCCGATGAAAATATTTTATACATGAAACTTGCTCAGAACGACGATACGAACCCGGGATCAGCCCTCTGTATTCCGTCAGACGCCCGCCACATAGAACGTGAAAAATTAGACCGAGTTTCGAAATGTATAGTGTCCAACCTAATAAATAAATCCGAATTAAATTCCTAAATTAACTAAATCGTTTAGTTAGGCCGTAGAACACCCGGCATATCATTTAGGCATGTCATACATATGGTGTTATATGCGTGAAATTTATTGTCCTCTCCCCCTCCTTCTCTCCGATAGACGCCCGAGACCGACGGCGCTGCACCAGGATAGACTACTCTACAGACGAGCAGCCGTTGACGACCTCCCTCTCTTGCCAGAGCAAACAGGCAAGCCCCCCCCCCTTGAGCATTCCAGTACAGCCCATTCTATTCTCCTGCTTGCATTAGATTTCGCTACTGTTAATGTATGTTATTCTGATGCATAGCCTGCTGTTGTAACCTGTTCATTGCTACCTATACTGCCATGTAAACTGTTTAGTATAGGGTGGTATGAACCATCTGTGACCCCACCACTTAATTTGTCGCCCCTGCTTGTTCATCGACGACTCGATCAACAGTGATCGTCGATCAGAGAAAGACGCCTCATTCACATCCCCCTTAGTTGTACGACTTGCTTAGTTACTATCGAGTGCCGAGGGTGATACCTCGTTAACGCCATCCTGATGAATACTCGCAGCATAGAGTTTCGGTCGTGGTCATCGAGGGTGATTCCTCTTCTCCATGTCGATACGACTGTCGTGCACCCCTCAGTGTGAACTCGAGGTGATACTATACGTTCACCTGATGATTATGACCACACGGTTACTTGACCTTTGTCACAGGTGGGTCCACCCTGGTGGGTACCGCTGGGGATCTATGATTTCTTGCGGTGTGCCGGAAGGCACTCGATGTGGACATTGTGGCGGAGCATCAGAGACTCTGATTGTCTCCGCTTGATACTAATTGAGCCTTGGATTCGGGTGTGTGATCTGAGGGGCGACGTGCCTATACGCAATCCCACCACGCGGGATTATGGTTATGGGGCTCGGCGATGTAGTTTCTCCGAAAGCTTATCAGACGTCACGATTCACCGTGCGGGCTGATCGGGATTGGGCTGGATACTTCACTGACGAGTTCAGTGTCGCGCCTGCAACCGGCCAGCAAGAACGCGCAGGGTGCCCAGGGGATGGCCTGAGACCCCTGGGTGCATAGGTTAGTCGGCGTGCTGACCTCTCTGCTGAGCTAGGTAGAAGCGCTTCGTGTTGATCTTCCGAGGACGGGAGATGACCAGCAAGTATGTGAACAGAGTGTGATCGAGGTTGGGTAACAGTAGTGCACCCTGCAGGGATGAATCTTCTACAGATAGCGGTCCTACGGTAAAGGACGCTCAGTTTGTGTATCCCGATACTACTACTAAACTGGATACTGTTACTTAATGAAGCTTCGGATTACTTTCTCGCTGGGGTGGGAGGAGGAGGATCTTGAGCTGTACTTCAACATGTTTGACTAATAAAATGCTATTCTACTCTTTCTACTACTGAAGAGATGGGCTTTGAGAAGATTGTTGAAGATGCTAGCTTCGATAGGACTAGGCCTTTCTCTCTATCTGGCATTTTGCAGCCAGTCCACATTACAGCCTTTTCTCCATTGATAATGTTGACTATGTAGTTATAGATCCTTGCGTGCTGAGTACTTCGGATTGAGTACTACGGTTGCTTTATTTCTCTTTCCCCATATACCCCACTTGATGATACACCAGACGATGGAGTCCAGCGAGACAGACGCCACCAACAGGAGCCTACTACCAGGCGGGTCCAGAGGGCACGTACTAGGATCGAGCCAGTGACAGGAGTAGGATCGGAGGCTCCCAGGCAGGAGGCCAAGCCTTTCGATTAGTGTCGCTGTTGTGCTAGCCTTCTTAAGGAAGAACTTGTCTAACTATGTCTGTACCCAGATATTATTTGTATGAGACTTATGTATTCGGATCTCGGATCCCTGTTTGTAGTAGTCATATTTTGGACCTCCGTTTATTTGTGTTTAGAGTTGTGTTGTGATATCTTCCCGTGAGGCCCTGGGCTTGATCGTACACGTTTGCGGTATGACTAGGTTGACGTGAACGGGGGCGATGGGATTGCGTGTTAACCCGAACGAGTTCAGCTATTCTCGACTGGACTTCCCCCAAAGATTGTTGTAAGCCAAGTCAGAAGTTTTTCTCGGACGTCGCTAGTTATTGCCGTCATTCTTTGAGAACTTTTGCAAGATTTGCAAACCATTGACAAATCTGCTTCACAAGTGTTAAATTTGAGTGGGACAGCAAAATGCCGAAAGCTTTCAGACACTAAAAGATCAATTGACATCTGCCCTCCCGTATCTAGCACACCCGATTCCCAAAGGATGTCGTGATATACTGTGATTGCATCTCGTCAAGGATTAGCTGTGTCCTATGCCAGAGCGCAAAGCTGTTGCTTAATGCCTGTCCCCGGACAATTGGCGTCCTCATGAAGAACTTATCCGTGCATGATCTGAACTTTTTCTGCGGTTAGCTATGCCTTGAAGCTAATGGCGACATTACCCTTCTCGTAACCGTTGGCTATATATACGGATACCAAAGCTTGAAGTAAATTATATACTCAACCAGACTGAACCTCGTCAACAAAGATGGCTCGAAACAATTGCCGATTATGATTGACATTTCATATACCCCCGGCAAGGCAATGTAATGGCCGAATGCTTGAGTCGTCAAGTCCTTAAAAAAAAAGCAACATCTTATGGTTCAGAAACACAACCTCTCTCCATGAAGAGCTTTTGCAAAAGTGAACCTCCATATTGTTTCACAGGGTTCCCCATACCCTGGTTGTCGAACCAGATTTTAGAACCCGGCATTAAGTTATGCAATGTATGACACTGAAGTTGAAAAGATCAACAGCGATCTCTCTAAAGGAACCGTCGGAAATTCCATCTTGATGCAGATGGGATCCTAATTTTTCAACACGCCCGTCTCTTCGTACCCAAGTTCAGAATGAGAGTGAAACCGTTATGAAGGCAGCTCATGACATCCTTTCCCATTCACCTGGTACACCAAGATGTACGCAGTGACTTTGTCAGAGATACTGGTGGCCTAATAGACGCGAGACATTGCTCGTTTTATTTTCTGAGTGTGACGTTTGCCGCCAGCTTAAAGCTCAACATCAAAGGCCCGCAGAACCTGCAACACCTGGAAATTCCTGAATGGACATGGGACAAGGTCCAAATGGATTTCATTACTGGTTTTCCCAAATCCCAGAACGGGTATGATGCTATATTTGTCGTCATTGACTGATGCTCTAAGGTTGCCCACTTTTGCCATTTAAAGAAACATCACTGCTAGCCCAGTTTAGGCAGACTTGTATGGTTTCCCAAAAAAAAAACAAATGTGTCACTCCACGGTGTTCCGTTGGAGATCATTCTGATCGTGGAACCTCTTCACCTCCAGATTCCTGGAACTAGTTTCCAAGAAGGCTATGGGAACTCACCTGTCTTTTTAGCACCCACCAGCTTTTCACCTCATTCACAGGGTCAAGTTGAACTAGTTAATCAAGTGCTTCGAAGATATGCTTCGATCGGCGTCTCTCCTTCGGTAGAAATTGAGGAATCTCTCCCGTATGCCGACATCTCTTAACAAACAATAGCTCATCAGGCTAGTCTGACGAGGCACCGTTTTGAAGTTCTATACGGACGTAAGTGTCGCACCCCTCTGAATTGGTCAGAAACTGGGAACGCTCACTGCGTCGTACCGACATTATTCGCAAGCTGAAGAACAAGTCCGCATTGTCTTAGAAAATTTGAAATCTGCTCAGTCTCCTCAGAAGACAACTATGACCGAAAAAGCACCAGGAAATGTCTAATCAACCTGGCGAGCATCTTACCACCTCCGCTTCAACTCTTCCGTTTGAAAGGCACTCATCGTTCAATCAAAGGCAAGTTAGCCCCTCGCTACATTGGCCCGTTCCGTATTCTTGCCCTCGATGAGCAGTGGCATATCAGTTTGCAAATTGCCAGCCAAAACCTTTCTCAAGTACATGACGTCTTCATGTAATCCCAACTCCGCCGCTGCTTCAAGGATCTATTGAGCTGTGGATCATGAATGCTTGAATTACGGGAAGATCGTCATATATCCAGAATATCCCATCCTAATTCTTGATCAGCCTGAGAGTCGAACACGTCAAAAGTCAATCAAGTTCCTCAAGGTCAGTGGTCAACATCATTCTGAGATGAGGCCACTTTTTGGGAACGCGAGATCGGCTTCCGGAAGATACCCCTCTTTCTTTCAGTCTTCTCTTAATTCTCGGGACGAGAATTCTTAATAGATGAGAGAATTGTAACACCCCGGTGGTTAGCAACAGTAATCGCTTTTGATATGGACTGTCAATGTCACAAGCTTAATAGTGTCATAATCATCATTAGTCATCATATTGCCTTTCACTCCTAAGTCAAATTCAAATTAAATCAAAGTGGAATATAAAAGTTGTCCAACATAGAAACTAAAATGTCAGATAAATAACAATATTCCAGAGGCTATTCTAAATTGAAAACCAACATCATTGGAATTGGATAAGTGACTCGAACAACCTCAAACCGTGGATAAATATAATATTTAAAACCATTTATAAATCTGAAATAAATATGGAAGTATATTTTGTCCAAACTAATTTTAGGTGTTAGGGAATAATGCACTGGTATTGTGAACTAGGTCTCATGTTTACAAACATTTTGAGCCTAGCTATTTACTAGATTGAGAAAGGAGAATAAAGAAAAGGAAAAAGAACCGAAAAGGATAAGGAAAAGAACCCCCCCCCCCCTCTGGCCAACTGGGCCGTAGCCCAGCTGGCCCACCGGCCCACCCACACTCCCTCCTAGATCCCCCTGGAGACCCAAACCCTAAATCCCCACCCCCCACCGACAGATCCCCCCCCTCTCTCCGCTCACTTCCCCCCCCCCACCACCCGATCCAGGATCGGTGGCAGGCCGACGCGCCACTCGGACGCGCCAACCTCCAACCCCCCTCGCTTCGCCGCCTCCCTCCTCGTCCAACGGCCGTACGTCCTTCTGCTTTTCCCTGTCGCCACGCCACCTCGTTCTGACTGGACTCGCCTCCTCGCCGGCTCCACCACGCGCGCCTCCCCCCGTCTACCGCCCTCGTCTCCGTTCCTCCCCCCAGCCCCCTCCTCAATGCGCCGCTACCCGCCGCCCTCCCCGCCATTCTCGGCATACGCCCCCCCTCCACTAGTCTCTACGCCGCTTCCCCTCCCTGCAAATCTCGTGAGTGCCCCAGGATAAACTCCTAAACCTGCCAGCCTTGAGCGCGCACGCGCGCCGCCCCGCCACCGCGCGCGCGCCTCGCCAGTGCTCGCTCGCCCCTCGGCCGCTATGCCCGCGCTTCCCACGCGCACCGCGTCCCCCCCATTAGCGCTGCCACTTCTGCGCGCCACCTCCCCTCTGCCACTCCGGCCACCCGCGCTTCCCACTCATCCCGCTTCCTCTCCCCTCCCCCTCCCGCTCGCCATCGTCTCGTCCCCCTCCTCGTTCCCGCCTGTCTGCCAATCGCACACACTCTCTCCGATTCTCTCCTTTCCCTTCTCTCTCATTCCCATTTCCCTTTTCCCCTTCGCGATTGTTCCCCTCCCCCTGACCCCTTTTCCACTTACACCTTGTTTCCCAACCCCCCTGTGCCACTTCCAAACGGGCCCACGGCCCTACTATGTCTAGCTTTTAATTGCGCTGTTATGCTGTCCCGCATTGAACCCGAATTTTGTGTATGGATCATGATGGTGTCTTAATCGACTAGTGTTATGTATCTATTACACTGCTTTAAAGTATTGTCGTGGTACATCATTACTTGTCGCTAAACACTCGCAATTGCTTATCTAAGCTACCCCCTGTTGATACTTAGCAGGATGGTTAGACCAGGTGGTCGTGGTCGTGGTCGTGCCCTGAACGTCCACACCGCCAGACTATATGGCGGCTATGATGCAACAGTTTGAGCTTAACCGCCAGTTCATGGTTGGAATCATGGCTCAGTTTCCGCATCAGAACAACCAGAACCAGAACCCAGCTTCAATAACTTTGACAGAGTTTACGCGACTCAACCCAACGCAGTTTCGCAACTCTGACAAGCCACTGGATGCTGATGACTGGCTCCGCGACATCACTCACGAGATGGAGTCTGCTAATGTCGCCCCCGCCAACTTTGTCACCTTCGCGGCCTTTTTCTTAAAGGGCCCCGCTGCTCAATGGTGGGACACACACAAGCGTACTCTGCCTGTTGGAACAGTCATCACCTGGTATGAGTTCCAGGCTGCTTTCCGTACACGTTACATCCCTCAAGCAATTATGGAACGCATGAAGACCCAGTTCCGTAACCTCACCCAGGGCAATAAGACCGTTGAAGCTTATCGGCGGGAATTTCTTGATCTCTCCCGCTATGCTGAAGAAGACATCGCCACAGATGCTCGCAGACAGGAGAAGTTCCGTAACGGACTCCACCCTGACCTCAAGCTTGCACTAGCTGCTCAAGACATCAATGACTTCTCAACTCTAGTGAACAAGGCTATTCTTGTTGAGACCGCTCAGATGGAACACAAGGACTCGCAGAAGCGCTATCGTGATGCTGGCTCATCTTCGGGCTCAGCACCGAAGCGTAGAGTTTGGATTCCCAACAACGCGTTCCGTCCC
>CM022301.1:376189449-376205110 GCA_011799875.1 Thinopyrum elongatum | reverse complement strand
TGCTGGCCGTGGGGCATATGGGCCGGTGGCAACAATCAGACCCGCAACTATAATACTGGGTCTGCTTCAACGTGGTCGTGGTCAGGCTACAACATGACATTGATAGAAAGCCAGGTAACCATACCTGCTACTGTGATGGGTTACCTTCTTGTGTGACATCAGTACCTGCTTCTGTATTAATTTGATTCAGGAGCATCGCATTATCAGTTGAATGCATTGAGCTATCTCATGTTCAGTGCACTTCACGAAAAGATGAACCTGACCCATTCCCAATAGTTTTCATACCCTCGAGGCCAATGTCAAACCCCCTATGATGGCACTAATGTCCCTGTTGAAATCGAGGAATTTGAATTCCTAGATTACTATTATCCTAAAGTCTTCCACCTGACCTCATACGGTAATGGATTGGTTTGAAAGCTCACCACTTGCTTGCGATCAATTGTGCCACAAACAGTTATCCATTCTTCACCCCTCCGATGAGATAGTAACTACACTGCCCGCAATTACTCGAGGACGCTGAAAGCTGAGTATATATGTTATGAATGCTTTGAACGCCTCACCTCTGGAAGAGATCGAGAACGTTCCTGTCGTTCGAATTTTCCGGTCTTCTCAGAGAACTTCCGAATACCCCGGCTCTAGAGGCCTAGGTGTCGAGTTTGGTCATTGATGGCTTGAAGCGGCACCGTTCCTTTGCACAGCGACTTTATAGATGCCTCGCACACCTTCTTGAAGCTTCAAGGAAGATCGACAACGTCACTTAAGAGTGGTTTCATACGCCCCAGTTCCTCTGCTTGGGGGAGCCCCTTCACTCTTCGTTAAGAAGAAGATGGAACTAACCGATTGGTTCAGGATTACCTGGCACCATTAACCAAGCCCCATCCAGATAAAATACCCACTGCCCCGTATCAATGATCTTTGATGAATCACTTGCCGGAATCATCGGGTGTCTCAAAACTCACTTGTAGGTTTTGTTATCACCCAAATCCGTGTCCGGAAGAGGACATTCCAAGACTGCATCTCGTCACTCGTTATGGCTCCTGAATACCACCGTCATGTCATTTGGCTAACGAATGCTCCAGCTACATTCTCCCCGTCTGCTGAATTATCGATTCATGGATACTCGTGACAAATTAGTCGGGTATATCTAGATGAATATTCTGGTCTATCTAAGATATAGAGAACATGTGCGAAATTCTCTGCCTTGTTCTAGAAGGCTCGAGAACCCAGTGTGTATGCCAAGTATTCCAAATGCGAATTTTGGCTTCCTGAAGTAACTTACATTGGACATTGATTTCCAAGGGATGGGATTGCGTGTTAACCCCGAACGAGTTCAGCTATTCTCGACTGGACTTCCCCAAAGATGTTAAGCCAAGTCAGAAGAGTTTTTCTCGGACGTCGCTAGTTATTGCCGTCGATTCGTTGAGAACTTTTGCAAGATTTGCAAAACCATTGACAAATCTGCTCACAAAGGTGTTAAATTTGATGGAAGAAGCAAAATGCACGAAAGCTTTTACAGACACTAAAAGATACAATGACATCTGCCCCCGTACTAGCACCCCGATTCCCAAAGGATTTGTGAATATACTGTGATTGCATCTCGTCAGGATTAGGCTGTGTCCTAATGCACAGAGCGCAAAGCTGATTGCTTAATGCCTGTCCCGGACAATTGGCGTCCTCATGAAGAAACTTCATCCGTGCATGATCTTGAACTTTTTCGCGGTTATGTATGCCTTGAAGCTAATGGCGACAGTTACCTTCTCGTAACGTTTGCGCAGATACTACAGGATCACCAAAGCTTGAAGGTAATTATATACTCAACCAGACTGAACCTTCGTCAACAAATGATGCTCGAAACAATTGCCGATTATGATATGAATATTCATATACCACGGCAAGCAATGTAATGGCCCGATGCTTGAGTCGCAAGTCCCTATAAAAAAAGCAACATATTATGGTTCAAGAAACACAACCTCTCTCCATGAAGAGCTTTTGCCAAAATGAACCTCCATATTGTTCACAGGGTATCCCCATACCCTGGTTGTCGAACCAGATTTTAGAACACGGCATTAAGGTATGCAAATGTATGAACTGAAGTAAAAGATCAACAGCGATACTAGCAAGGAACCGTCGGAAATTCCATTTGATGCAGATGGGATCCTATTTTTCCAACACGCCCGTCTCTTCGTACCCAAGTTCAGAATGAGAGTGAAACCGTTATGAAGGACAGCTCAGGACAATCCCTTGTCCATTCACCTGGTCGGACACAAGATTGTACGCAGTGACATTTGTCAGAGATACTGGTGGCCTAATGAACGCGAGACATTGCTCGTTTGTGTTTTCTGAGTGGTGACGTTTGCCGCGACGTTAAAGCTCAACCTCAAAGGGCCCGCAGAACCTGCAACACCTGGAAATTCCTGAATGGAAATGGGACAAGGTCCAAATGGATTTTCATTACTGGTTTTCCAATTCCCAGAAGTGGTATGATTATATTTGTCGTCATTGACTGATTCTCTAAGGTTGCCACTTTTGCCATTTAACAGAAAATCACTGCTAGCCCAGTTAGCAGACTTGTATGGTGTTCCCGAAAAAACATGTGTCACTCCACGGTGTACCGTTGGAGATCAGTTCTGATCGTGGAAGCCTCTTCCAAAAAACCTCAGATTCTGGAACTAGTTTCCAAGAAGCTATGGGAACTCACCTGTCTTTTTAGCACCACCGCTTTTCACCCTCATTCAACGGGTCAAGTTGAACTAGTTAATCAAGTGCTTCGAAGATATGACTTCGAATTGCGCGTCATCTCCTTCGGTAAGAAATGGAGGAATCTCTCCCGTATGTTCCGAACATATCTAACCAAACAATAGTCATCAGCATAGTCTGAACGAGGCACCGTTTTGAAGTTTCTATACGGACGGTAAGTGTCGAACCCTCTGAATTGGTCAGAAACTGGGAGACGCTCACTAGTCGGTACCGGACATTATTCGGCAAGCTGAAGAACAAGTCCGCATTGTTCTTGAACATTTGCAAATCTGCTCAGTCTACTCAGAAGACAACTATGACGAAAAGCACACAGGAAATAGTCTACAACCTGGCGAGCCAACTTACCTACCGTCCGTCCTCTTCGTTGAAAGGCACTCATCGTTCGGAATCAAGGCAGTTAGCCCCCTCGATACATTGGGGCACGTTCGTATTCTTGCCCGTCGAAGATGAAGAAGTGGACATATCAGTTTGCAAATTGCCAGCCAAAACCTTTCTCAAGTACAGCGAGTCTTCATGTATCCCAACTCCGCCGCTGCTTTCAAGGATCTATTGAGCTGTGGATCATGAATGCTTGAATTCGGGAAGATCGTCATATATCCAGAATATCCCATCCTAATTCTTGATCAAGCCTGAGGTCGAACACGTCAAAAGTTCAATCAAGTTCCTCACGGTTCAGTGTTCAAATCATTCTGAAGATGAGGGCCACTGGGAACGCGAGGATCGTGCTTCCGGAAGAATACCCCTCTTTCTTTCAGTCTTCCTCTTAATTCGCGGCGAGAAGAATTCTTAATAGATGAGAGCAAAGTTGTAACACCCCGGGGTGGTTGCAACAGTATATCGCTTCTTTGATATGGACTGTCAAGCATCAAGCTAATAGTGTCATAATCATCATTACATCATATTGCATTTCAACTCCTAAGTCAAATTCAAATTAAATGAAAAGTGGAATATAAAAGTTGGTCCAACAATCGAAACTAAAATGTCAGATTAAATACACAAATATTCCAGAGGCTTATTCTAAAATTGAAACCAACACATTGGAATTGGATAAGTGACTCGAACAACCTCAAACAGTGGATAAATATAATATTTAATGAACCATTTATTAAATCTGAAATAAATATGCGGAATTATATTTTTTGTCCAAACTAATTTTAGGTTGGTTAGGGATAATGCACTGGTATTTATGACTAGGTTCTCATGTGTTACAAAACCCTTTTGAGGCCTAGCTATTTACTAGATTGAGAAAGGATAATAAAGAAAAGGAAAAAGAAACGAAAAGGATAAGGAAAAGAAAACCCCCCCCCTCTGGCCAACTGGGCCGTAGCCCAGTGGCCCACCGGCCCACCCCCCCTCCCACTGATCCCCCTGGAGAACCCAACCCTAATCCCCACCCCCCACCGACAGATCCCCCCCCTCTCTCTACCTCAACTTCCCCCCCCCCCCCACCCGATTCCAGATCGGTGGCGCAGGCCCGAACGCGCCTCGACGCGCCAACCACACCCCCCCGCCTTCGCCGCCTCCCTCCTCGTCCAACGCCTACGATCGCCGTGCTTTGCCCCGATCCCACGTCCACCTCGTTCGTCTGACTCGTCCTCCCTCGCCCTCCTCACCGACGACGCCTTCCTCCCCTAGCTTCGTTCTCCTATCCTCCGCCCTCCCCCAGCCTCAATCCTCGGTCGACCCGCCGCCTCTACCAAGCCCCCCCCACTCGATCTCCGATCGCCGACCCCCTCACACTCGTAGCCCGCTTGCAGCCGCTCCCTGCAACTCTCGGTGATGCCCCAGGCCTCCCCCTCCCCTGCCCCAGTGAGCGCGACACGCGCCGCGACCCGCACCCGCGCGCGTCCATCGCCAGTGCGTCGCTCGCCTCGCCGTTCGCCCGCGCTCCCCGTCGCGCACCGCGTCCCCCCATCTCGCGCTGCCACTTTGCGCGACACCGGTCCCACATGCCACTCCGGCACCCGCGCCATACCGCCTCCCTCCCCTCCACGCTCGCATCCTGCTCGCCCCCCCCGCTCCCGCCCGTGTCAGGCCCAATCGGGCCACATCGTCTCGCGATCGCGCCTTCACGTCAGTCTCCGTTCGCCTTTCCCTTTCCCTGCGCATGTGCCACTGCCCGTGACCCCTTTCCACTCACCCCTTGTTCCCATGGACCGGGCCGACCCCCCTGTGCCAACGTCCAAACGGGCCCACGGGCCCAGAACAAAAAAAAAGGAAAAAGAAAAATATATAGAAAATAAAATAACAGACAAATAAAAATAATAATAATTATTAATTAGATAAATTAATTAGTTAATTATATAGTAATTATCCTGATTAGGTTAATCTAATTAACTATTAGTTTAATTAAAAACAGTAACTTAGTTAATAACTTAATTACCGCTGACATCAGCATGAGGGTATGCTGATGTCAGCATTCAGCACTGTGTGTCGGATACATATGTTAATTGAAAGTAATTAATGATAACTTTCAGAAATAATAAAAACTTTGAAAATCAATAAATAAACCGTTAACTCCGAATGAAAATATTTATACATGAAATTGCCTTCAGACGACGCATACGAACCCGGTACCGGCCCTCTGTATCCCCGTCCAGACGCCCGCAACTATAAGACGGTGAACAATTAGACGATTTCGATAATGATAGTGTCCAACCCTATTAAATAAATCCGAATTAACTTCCTAAATTAATAAATCGTTTAGTTAGGCCCGTAGAACCACCCCGCATATACATTTGAGGCATGTCATACATATGTTTGCATTATTGTCCTGTGAATATTTAGTTTCCTCTCCCCTCCTTCTCTGCGGACAGACGCCGAGGACCGACGGCGCTGCACCAGGATAGACTACTCTAACGAACGAGCGCCTTGACGACCCCCTCCCCTCTGCCAGAGCAACCAGGCAAGCCCCCCCCCCTTGAGGATTCCCCATATCGCCCATTCTATTCTCCTGCTTGCAGTAGATTTCGCTACTGTTAATGTAGCTCCTATTCTGATGCATGCCTGCTGTTTAAACCTGTTCATTGCTACCTTACCTGCATGATAAACTTTTAGTATAGTTGGTATGAACCACTCTTGACCCCACCACCTTACTTGTCGCCCCATGCTGTGTCATCGACGACTCGATCACGTGCTCGTCGATCAGGAGACAGCGCCTCACTTCACATCCCCCTGAGTTTGTACACTACTGCTTAGTTACTATCGAGTTGCCGAGGGTGACTCCTGTTAACGCACTCCTGATGAATACTCTGCAGCCAATAGCGTTCGGGTCGTGGTCATCGAGGGTGATTCTCTTCTCCTGTCGTTACGACTCTGTACGTGCAACCCATCAGTTAAAATTAACCTCGAGGGTGATACTTCATAAGTTCACCCTGGATGATTATGACCACACGGTTACTTGACTTTGTCACAGGTGGGTCCACCCTGGGGGTACCCGCTGGGGATCTTATGATTCGGTGTGCCGCAGGAAAGATGCACTCGAGGGACTTTGGGCGGAGCTCCAGAGCCTCGATTGTCTCCGCTTGATCTATTGAGCCTATTGGATTCGGGTGTGGTGATCTGAGGGTCGACGTGCCCTATGACGCACTCCACCACCGGGGATTATGGTTATGGGCCCTCTGCGATGTGTTTCTCCGAAGCTTATCAGACGTCACGATTCACCAGTGGGGCTGATGCGGGATTGGGCGCGATGGTACTTCAACTGCGAGTTTCAGTGTCGCGCCTGTCACCCCGGCCAGCCACGCACGCGAAGGTGCCCAGGCGATGTGCCCGAGCCCCTGGGGCATAGGTTGTCCGGGTGCGACCTCTCTGCTGAGCCTAGGTAGAGCGCGCTTCGTGTTTGATCTTCTTCGAGGACGGGCATGTACCACCGCAAGTATGTCCGACCCAGAGTTGATCGTAGCGTGGTTGGGTAACGTAGTGCACCCCTGCAGGGATGAATCTCTATCGATAGCCGGTCTACGGTAAGGACGCTCATTTGGTATCCCGATACTACTACTTTAAACTGGATACTGTTACATATATGAAGCTGCGGGATTACTTCTCGCTGGGAGTCGAGGAGGATCTCTTGCTCTGTACTTCAACACTGTTTACTAAATAAAATGCTATTCACTCTCTTCTACGACTGCATCAGATGTGGCTTTGTGAGAAGATGTTTGAAGATTGTATTCTTCGATAGGACTTAGGCCTTTCTCTCTATTCTGGCATTTCTGCAGCCCAGTCCACATTACAGCCTTTTCTCCATTGATAATGTTCATATGTATGTATAGATCGCTTGCTGAGTAATTCGGATGAGTTACTCACGGGTGCTTTATTTCTCTTTTCCCCCATATACCCACCCACCTTGATGATAACCAGACGATGGAGTCCCAGAGCCAGCCGCCACCACCAACGGAGCCTACTACCAGGCGGGTCCAGAGGGCACGGATACTACTGGATCGAGCCAGTGACCAGGAGTAGATCGGTAGGCTCCAGGCAGGAGGGCCAACGCCTTTCGATCTAGTGTCGCTGTTGTTGCTAGCCTTCTTAGGCGAGAAACTTGTCTAACTATTCTGTACCCAGATATATTTGTATGACTGACTTATTATTCGGATCCTGGATCCCTGTTCGTAATATTGTGGCCTCCGTTTATTTTGTGGTTACAGTTGTTTGTGACTATCTCCCGTGCGTCCTGGGCTTGATCGTAGCACCGTTTGCGGGTATGACTAGTTACGATTGAACCGGGGGCGTCAAGCACGCCGCTGAACCGGCAATCCGGGCTCTCACAACTAGCCCGCCCTTGTGGCGTCTTCTCAACCCGGCAACGGGTCAGCTCCAGCGTCCCATCCAAGGTTGTCGATTGGAACAAGCCCCGTAGAGGGAGAGCTGGCGACATGGCCCACCAACTCTTCTGACTTGAGCAAGCCGCGGTCAATATGCCACCACCTGCTCCGCTGGCACCAAGGCCGACGTTGCAAACAAAGTGCGCCCTCGTCCTCGCTGGGGGGGGGGGGACGCAAGCCGATGGCGACGGCTGGGTGCACCACTGTAGCTGAGCCGGCCACAACCACTCCGTGATGCACGACCAAGTGAGACAGGGCCCTTCTGCGCATGGGGCCCGCGCCCAGGAGACCGGCGAATCTGGCACCCGGCGGGTCCCAGTCCGCTTCGCCCAACGCTGCATACCGGCCCCGCGCCTGTAACTTTTACCATGTAACCCAGGGGTTTGACCTATAAAAACCCCCCAGGAGCCTCCATGTTAGCGGAGCAACACATGCGATCAGACCATCATAGAGCACACACATACCCAGGAGAAGGAGCAGCTACAGCCCTGCCACTGTCTTCCTTCCTCCTCCAACACCTCTAGGACGACCCTGTAACGATACAAAAACCACTACGCAGGCAGGACTAGGCGTGTTATCTACTCCGGAGAGGCCCCGAACCTGGGTTTTCTGTTCTCCGTGCTCGTCTCATGCCGACCCCGTCGCCGCTGAGAGCCCACCGGTTGCCCTCGAGTCCTATCACCTCTCTTAGCCATCCCATGGCATCTGTCGTGCGCCCACCACGACAGTTGGCGCCACCGTGGGCCTGCTCAAGGTCCCGGCCAGAGACATGATAATGTTCCAGACGTGGCCCCTCATCGTTCCGGTGAGCGCGCTGCGCGGCCCCCGAGCCCGTCGTGCTGGCAAGCCGACATCATCGACCGCTCCCCACCACTTCGTCGTGCTTGCGCATCTCCGACGTCGGCCCGCGGCCGAGATAACCCCAGCGGGGGCTGGACGTCTCCGTACTCACCCGTCCCCCCTCGGCGACGGCCATTCGTTCGCCGAGCAGGCGGACCTCGCGTCCGTCGGGTAGAGGTATTCATCACTGGTTCTGCCGGCTCGTACTTCCTCTAGCAAGCAGGCCGGCCCAGCAAGGCCGCGGCGTGATCCACACCAAGCTGGTCCGACCACGCTGCGCGCCATGATGCAGCAACCTCAACTTCCCCATCGCCACCGACCATCGACGCCACCGACGCTTAGGAGGCCGAGGCCCCTTGAAAGGAGTGCAAGCGCCTGCTGGACAGGGCCAGACACTCCTGCTATGCAGCGCGGCTGGAGGGCCACCAGCGGGAGCGCGAGCCTGTGTACGGTTCACTCCGACCGCCTGCCGACCGCCGGTCGCGAGGGCGACCTTGGCGGCGCCACGGCCGTGCCTTGCACTGTCCCCAATCTACATCACCCCGCGTCAAGAACACACGCTGCGGAGGCAGCCGCAGTTGGCATGGTCAGACAGGGCGAGGAGCTTAGATGTCTGGCAGCGCCAGAACGACTTTCGGTCGCCGCGAACGCGCCGCAAGACCGCCTCGACCGTTCCCGCACTTACGCCTTCCCGAGCACCAGACCCCGAACTGCGAGCAACAGAACACAGCGTATTCCACCGCGCCCTGGACGAGGATGCATAGTCCGGTCAGACCCGACCGGCGCAACCGCGCTCGACAGCTTGGTGACGGACCCGGTTCAAATACAAGCCATCTCGGGGGAACCCGGCGCCGCAAGATCCTCCCCCGCAGTTCGGCGGTATTGTCACCTGGCTTCCTGTTTTGCCAACCCGGCCCTCGCTGGCCTCCGTCATTAGCCAGGCTTGGGGGTCCCGCGCCCCATCGGCACGCCGTTAGCTCGCATCGCCTTTCGAACCATGCCGCCCTCTCCCTGTAGAGCTTGGAGGAAGACAACGGCCGTTGAGCTCGTTTCTCTTTTGTTTTTTCGTCCTTCTGAATCCGGGATGAGCCCTTCCACCAAAGATTCAGACTGCCCCGTTACACCCCCAAGTAGTAACGCCACTGTCAAGCCAGAGGACCGGGCTCATCGACCTACACCACCGGCCATCGTCATCGCGGCGCAATGCGCCGCCTTGGCCACGCTACGACTCCGCTCAGCCTCCTCAGGGTCGGCCCCGCACGTGGATTCACAGCTTGCTGGTCGGCCAGCCATCAATGCGTGTCGACTTGCAGAGTGCCTTTGTACGCAACTTCACCGGCACTACAGCCCCCTGGCCGTCCCAAGCCCAGGTCGTCCATGTGCGTGCAGGCGGCCGGCTGAAACCGGCGCGAGTACCACTCGCGCGCGGACAACGAGTCTCCGGAAGAGCTGCGAGGGTCTGTCCATGAGGTCCAAGCCATTCGTACTTTGTGAGCTGTTGCCAGGATGGCACCCTCCTTCAAGCACACAGTCTGTGCTCTGAGCCCTATCCACCATGGCCGCGCTATGGTTTCATCCGCGACAAGTAACCATAGCCGACTCGCCATGAAAATCCAGGGTGGTGCTGGATGAAGCTGGGCAAGGCGATTCCTACTTTTTGTGTACCACCCCCCAAGCCGGCTGTGGCGAGAGCAACCGCTTAGCAGAACAACCCACCAGAAACAGCGCAAGGCGACCGGTAGCCCCGGCTACGACGCCGCCCTGTCGCACGCCGCGACTAGGCGCCCGCGGCCGAGCACGGCCGGCAAGCATCGTCAATCCGGTCAAGACGCATGGCAGCCGCCTGAGTTTTAGATAGATGCTCGACCGCTCCTGCAACCGCAACCATAGCGGCGCTATTCATAAGACCGTCCGCCGCACAACGCTCCGCAGTGCCGCCAATCACCATAGCGCTATGCCGAGGGGCGACACCCGCCGCCTTCGGCTCCGGCTTCACGGGCGGGGTGGCCAGCCAGGCTCTGCCTCCTCCTCCTCTGCCTCCGCAAAATGGCGTGTTGCGCAACACTTGTCTTACCCACACCAGCATCGACGAGATACGTCGTCTTCACTCAGCCTTGGTGATGACTATTAGCGTTATGATGCAGCTTCCGCAGGAGGTGAACACCGTCGTCTGGCGTTTGCCGGTAATACATGCACTGGTCGGATAGCCCGATCAGCTGACCCGGCCAAGACCACCCGGCCGTCATGCCGAATCCGGGTGGGCTATGCTCGTCCCGACACCACTATCGTCGGTAAAACCTGGCACACTTGCAAGAGTTTTTCGCGGGTTCTCATCGATGGTCTGGCAGCATGCATCAACATCCTCTAACCGGCGACACGATACCCAAGCTCGGCCTCGAGGCCCAGGAATGGAGCCGAGCGGACTGTGGTCCACGAGATCGTGCAGGGTCTCTCCTGCTCTCAACCCATTCGCCGGTTCCGGCTTGACGTCTTTTTGGTACAAGCGACATTCCTCCGGCGCGAAACCAATCTGTTCGAGGTGTGAACGTCTCCAGCGCGTACCATGCGCGTTTGGGGCCGGCCTTCACTCGACCAAGTTTGATGGCGGTCCCCCACTACGCCTACCTAACTAGATTGAGCTGTTATAGTTGGGTCCAAGGGCCTCGTCACCATCACGCGTGACTTACCGCACGTCCCTGGAAGGCGCTCAAGCTGGTGCTATGCACTGCCGAGTCGCTAGTCATAGCCGAGGATGGCGCTAGCTCAACCAGATTGTCACGCTGGCCAATGAGATGACCGGCCGTGCCGGCTTCAGCCAGGCAGCCGGCGGCGAGGCCTCATTCCAGCCGTCAGAGACCAAGAAGGTCAAGCTGAACCGAAAGACCCGCCACCTTAGCAAGTACGGTCATCATGGCTCACTCCGCCCGATTAGCAAATTATGAGGCGAGCCTAGTCGACTTCTCCGTGAGATTGGTAATCTTTTTGCATGGACCCTTCAAAGGACATGCCGGGAATTTCGAGGAGTACGCCGTAGCCAAACTGCATCCGCAATGGACGCCAAGCCTGTCCGTCAATGCTTATGTCCGCTTTTCGGAAAGAAAGAGAAGAACCATCGGTGAAGATGGTCGCCAAGTGATCGCGGCCGCTTCATATGGAATGGGTTTCACCCCCGAGTGGCTGGCCACCCGGTCTCGTCCTGAAGAAGAACAACTGCCTGTCCCATGTGTAAAGACGACACCAGTCCTGAACCAGTGTGCCTGCAGTCACTGCAAGGTTATCCTTTCGACCTCCCTGCGGGTTTGATCAAGTCATGACGACTCCACCGCGGCTGGCGAGCTTGGGACTGTCCTTCCTGGATGCTTACTTGGCCTATCATCAGATCAAGCTGGACCCGGTCCGTGCCCTGAAGACGGTCCTTCATCACGCCTTTGGGTGGTTATTGTAATCTCCCATGTGTGTCAGTGCTTGTTCAGCAAGACGCCGGCGCCACCATCCAGCGCTGCATGCATAGAAATGCTTGCTGACGCCACTCGGCCGCAATATCCACGTCTACGTGGACGACATCGTGTGTGAAGACTCAAGCAGCACCCCTTACGCTCCTTGACGACTGAGGGAACCTTTGCCAAATCTGTTGTGCAGTAACAGATCAAGCTCAAATCCGGGAAGTGCATCTTTGGCGTACCGGCAGGAAGCTGACCGGCTTCCTCGTCTCGGAGTGCGGAATGAGGCGACCGCGAAGAAGATCAAGCGCACATGAGCGATTGTATGCCAAGAGCCAACCCGCTGGGAGATGTCCCGAAGTCATCGGCTGCTTGTGCCTCGGTCCAGCATGTCGCCGTTCCGCTACTGGGCGAGAGGGGCCCTGCCTTGTATCAGCTGATGAAGAAGACGGGTCGTCGTTTTCGTAATGCGATTAAGACCAGGTGATAGAAGCTTTCCCGAGATCTCAAACGATTATGCTCTCACCGCCAACCCGTCTTGGCCGCAGACAGCAGACAAGGAGCCGCTCTTGCTATCATTGGCCACCACCTAGCGGTCGTAACACGGTGTTTTATGATAGATGCGACCAGAGAAGGGCAAGATCATCAGTATTGATTGAGGCGGTTCTTTGCTCTTTTTTTTTCTCTATTTACCTGAGCGTTGTGCTATCAGCCTCCAAGCAGATATCGACCGCCATATCCAGTAGAATGATGTGTTCGTCAGGGTGTACTTTAACCGCCCAAGAAGCTGAAGCGTAATCCCAGGGCACTCACCAGGTCAGCACGCCCCCATCGATTGTTATGTATCTGGGGCTGCCGGATGCTCTGGCCGGGTTGCCAGTGGGCCATTTCCGAACTAGCCGGCCACACCATGTCCTCTATGAGGTTCCCGCACCACGATCAAGTCCCATGGCTCCTGCGATCGTATCATGCTGCCTCATCTGACATGAAGGTAGCACCCTAGCTACCTGCTGTGACGCCCCCGGTCTTAATCTTGCACTAATCATACACGGCAAATGCCACGGATCAAGCTAAGGACCACTTGAAGATCACCACACACAACTCTAAAAACAAAAAAATCATAACCGCTTTATATTACAAGCAAGGGCCTCGAGGGCTCGAATTTACAAAAAAAATACTCTCGATGCATACAAGCGTCGCGGAAGTCAGATATCTGAGTACAGATTTAATAAAAGAAAGACAGAAAGGCTTAAGAAGCGGCGGAAAACAGAAAGTACTACACATCGAAAGGCGTCGGCCTCCCTGCCTAGGAACCTCCGAACCTATCTGGTCGATAGCATCTCGTAGTAGAAGCCATCCTCGGGGTAGACGTAGTCGCGGTGGTGCAGCTATCAGGGGCTCCGTCAACTTGGTCTCGACAACTATAGGGGGAAAAAAGAAAGCAAAGCAAACCGTTGAGTACTCTGAATACTCAGCAAGCACAGGATCTACCTACATATGCATCATGTATCAAAGAGAGGCCTTGTATATGTGGCCTGGGCTGCAGATATGCCAGAATAGATAGGAAAGCCTATGTTCCTATCGAAGACTAGCACTTCAAGAACTTCCAGCCAATCTAGTCGAGCATCTTGCAGGCATTTAGAAGAGTACAGGGTAGCATAATGGGTAAGTAGTAGTAGAATCAGGAACAGTCTCCCCGAGAATCCTTGCCTCGACTTCCTGCTAGAAAGCGATCCGGAGCCACAGTATCCAGGTGTATCTCTCAATTCTAGCTGTTACCGATCGGGTATACAATCTTGAGTGTCCTTTACCGCGGTAGCGACCGGTATAATAGATGTGTTTTCCTGCAGGGTGCAAACACCAACTTACGCCACCACGCTCGATATACGGGGGTCGGCCGGACCACTTCCTGGGTCATTTGCCCGGCTTCGGCCAACGACACACCGCACCCTACCTAACAGCTCCAGAGAGGTCCCATCGGTCTACCTCCTAAGTGCTCGGGTCTTGGGCCTCGCCCTGGCATCTCGCTCGTTGCGCGCAGGGTGGATACTAGCCGCTCGGCGCGATCCGACCATTGACCGCCACTGCTGAAAAATGGCGTCAGATAGAGCTTTCGGCTGATGTGACGATGCACGAACGCCCATACTATGGTGAATACCCACTTGAGGTTAGTGCTATCCACCAGAGGCCGGTCGATAATATCAATCTCGTTAGGACCTAGGGGCTTGCGAAACGGTCAGAGACTCACGAAAGATGTGGACCCCGTCGGCCCGTTCGAGGGACTTGCTGCAAGGGCTAAATGCCCGGCGCGCCCTGTGAGATAATACTAGGTAACTATCCTCATCGCGGGTACCCCTTAGGGTCGACTCCGCCTTCCAAGCATCATATCAACAATAATGTAAGGCATCCGTGTGGTCACCGTATCAAGGGGAATCCGAGCATCACCCTCGTTGGACCTCCCCCACTGATGTAACATCAAGAATGGACTAAAGGACATCACCCTCGAGGTCCACACAGTGAGGTGTTGCTGACTTCGTCGTTGATCGCGGTGGTGTGTAGGAGGAATCACCCTGCCTTACCACACCGATTGCAACTCACAAGGTTATCATCAAAGTAGCTTATGATGGGTACTCACCTCGGCACTCGATAGAAAACCAGTAGTGGTCGAGCAACGAAGGGGGAAGTGAGGTGCGCAGTGCCAGGGGTCTGATCTTTGATCCCGTGGTCGGGTCTTCTGAAACTCCAGCGGGGCAGTCGGGATAAAGTGGGGTCCATACTGGTCCTCTACCAGCCGAATACGTATACAAGTCTAGGATATCCTGATGGGTACAAAATAGGTTAAATAAAAGGCTATGCGCAGAAAGAGAATCATTACAGTAGCAAAATCTAAGTGCAAGCATGAATATGTAGAACTAGGCGATGATCGGGATGATCAAAGGGGGGTGGCTTGCCTGGTTGCGCGGCGCAACGGCAAGGCGACAGTAAGTAGCCAATCCCGGAGCTGCGTCGGCAACGGGCTCTATCGAGAGAGAAGAGGGGGAGGAAACGTAGTAATAAAAGCAACAAGTGCTAACACAAGTACGACATGACAATTAAACATGACGGGTGGTGCTAAGATGTAAGGTTGCATGTCACGAGGAAGGGGGAATCCATCGGAGAACGTTTTCCCGGTTTCGGACATTGTGTTGAAGATGACGGAGGGGATCGGTTCATGTTTCGGATAGTTGGAACGTGTTGCGGACGAACGACTGACGTATCACGGCTTCGTCTCCGTCTCTGAGCAACTTTCATGTAAAAAGTTTTTTCTCGCAAGGGGCGGTGGACCGAAGATCGGGCTGCCGGCGTACCGCGCCGGACACAGCGCATGGTGGGCGTCCTCGCTTTATCAACGCAGTGCATCCGACGCGCAGCCGGCATGATGGCCTCAAAACGACCCAGCAAACGAAGCGCACGTCGCTTCGACCGCGACCCCAGGTCAGGCGGGACTACCCGCTGAGTTTAAGCATATAAATAAGCGGAGGAGAAGAAACTTACAAGGATTCCCCTAGTAACGGCGAGCGAACCGGGAGCAGCCCAGCCTGAGAATCGGGCGGCTGTGCCGTCCGAATTGTAGTCTGGAGAGGCGTCCTCAGCGACGGACCGGGCCCAAGTCCCCTGGAAAGGGGCGCCTGGGAGGGTGAGAGCCCCGTCCGGCCCGGACCCTGTCGCCCCACGAGGCGCCGTCAACGAGTCGGGTTGTTTGGGAATGCAGCCCAAATCGGGCGGTAGACTCCGTCCAAGGCTAAATACAGGCGAGAGACC
>CM022301.1:376110981-376189224 GCA_011799875.1 Thinopyrum elongatum | reverse complement strand
TTTGGATTCCCAACACGCGTTCCGTCCCAATACCTCTGCGCCAAAGAAACAATGCTGCCACCACGTCTGCCTCCTCCACCACCGAGGCGTCAAAGGCTCAAGCTATTCAGAAACAATGCCCCTCTTCGCTGAAGATGGTTTGTGTTTCAAGTGCCGCAAACCAGGCCACCAGGCTAAAGACTGCCGCCAGACTCAGAATCAGTTAGATTTTCCTCGTGCTGGCCGTGGATATGGCCGTGGCAACAATCAGACCCGCAACTATAATACTGGGTCTGCTTCACGTGGTCGTGGTCAGGCTTACAACATTGACATTGAAGAAGTCCAGGATCAACCTGCTACTGTGATGGGTACCCTTCTTGTTGACTCAGTACCTGCTTCTGTATTATTTGATTCAGGAGCATCGCATTCATTCATGTCTGAAGCATTTGCATTATCTCATGACATTGCATTCGAAAAGATGAACCTGCCAATAGTTGTCCATACCCCTCGAGGCCAATGTCAAACCACTATGATGGCACATAATGTCCCTGTTGAAATCGAGGAATTTGAATTCCTAGCTTCCCCTATTATCCTAAAGTCTTCCACCATAGACCTCATACTCGGAATGGATTGGTTGAAAGCTCACATTGCTTCGATCAATTGTGCCACTAAAGTTATCCAACTTCTTCACCCCTCCGATGAGATAGTGAACTACACTGCCCGAATTACTCGAGACGCTGAAGCTGAGATATATGTTATGAATGCTTTGAACGCCTCACCTCTGGAAGAGATCGAGAACGTTCCTGTCGTTCGAAATTTTCCAGACGTCTTTCCAGAAGAACTTCCAGGCATACCCCCGGCTAGAGCTGTCGAGTTTGTCATTGACTTGAAGCCTGGCACCGTTCCTATTGCCAAGCGACCTTATAAGATGCCTCCGCATCACCTTCTTGAGCTTAAGGAAGAAATCGACAAGTCACTTAAGAGTGGTTTCATCCGCCCCAGTTCCTCTGCTTGGGGAGCACCTTCACTCTTCGTTAAGAAGAAGGATGGAACTAACCGATTGGTTCAGGATTACCGGCCCATTAACCAAGCCACAATCCAGAATAAATACCCACTGCCCCGTATCAATGATCTTTATGATCAACTTGCCGGATCATCGGTGTTCTCTAAACTCGACTTGAGGTTGGGTTATCACCAGATCCGTGTCCGTGAAGAGGACATTCCCAAGACTGCATTCGTCACTCGTTATGGCTCCTATGAATACACCGTCATGTCATTTGGCCTAACGAATGCTCCAGCTACATTCTCCCGTCTGATGAATTATATATTCATGGATTACCTCGACAAATTCGTCGTGGTATATCTAGATGATATTCTGGTCTATTCTAAGAATAAAGAGGAACATGCTGAACATCTCTGCCTTGTTCTAGAAAGGCTCCGAGAACACCAGTTGTATGCCAAGTATTCCAAATGCGAATTTTGGCTTCCTGAAGTAACTTACCTTGGACATGTGATTTCCAAGGATGGGATTGCTGTTAACCCCGAACGAGTTCAGGCTATTCTCGACTGGACTCCCCCAAAGAATGTTAAGCAAGTCAGAAGTTTTCTCGGACTCGCTAGTTATTGCCGTCGATTCGTTGAGAACTTTTGCAAGATTGCAAAACCATTGACAAATCTGCTTCACAAAGGTGTTAAATTTGAGTGGACAGAAAAATGCCAAGAAAGCTTTCAGACACTAAAAGATAAATTGACATCTGCCCCAGTACTAGCACCCCCGGATTCCCAAAAGGATTTCGTGATATACTGTGATGCATCTCGTCAAGGATTAGGCTGTGTCCTAATGCAAGAGCGCAAAGTGATTGCTTATGCCTCCCGACAATTGCGTCCTCATGAAGAAAATTATCCCGTGCATGATCTTGAACTTTCTGCGGTTATCTATGCCTTGAAGCTATGGCGACATTACCTTCTCGGTAACCGTTGCGAGATATACACGGATCACCAAAGCTTGAAGTATTTATATACTCAACCAGATCTGAACCTTCGTCAACAAAGATGGCTCGAAACAATTGCCGATTATGATATGAATATTTCATATACCCCCGGCAAGGCTAATGTAATGGCCGATGCTTTGAGTCGCAAGTCCTATAGCAACAATCTTATGGTTCAAGAAACACAACCTCTTCTCCATGAAGAGCTTTGCAAATTGAACCTCCATATTGTTCCACAGGGTTATCCCAATACCCTGGTTGTCGAACCAGATTTAGAACACGGCATTAAGGTTATGCAAAGGTATGACACTGAAGTTGAAAAGATCAAGCGATACCTCGAGAAAGGAAAGCCGTCGGAATTCCATCTTGATGCAGATGGGATCCTATTTTTCCAACACCGTCTCTTCGTACCCAAGTTCAAGAATGAGAGTGAAAACGTTATGAAGGAAGCTCATGACACTCCCTTGTCCATTCACCCTGGTAGCACAAAGATGTACCGTGACATTTGTCAGAGATACTGGTGGCCTAATATGAAGCGAGACATTGCTCGTTATGTTTCTGAGTGTGACGTTTGCCGCCGCGTTAAAGCTCAACATCAAAGGCCCGCAGGAACTCTGCAACCCCTGGAAATTCCTGAATGGAAATGGGACAAGGTCCAAATGGATTTCATTACTGGTTTTCCCAAATCCCAGAAGGGTAATGATGCTATATTTGTCGTCATTGACTGATTCTCTAAGGTTGCCCACTTTCTGCCAGTTAAAGAGACAATCACTGCTAGCCAGTTAGCAGACTTGTATGTTTCCCGAATTGTGTCACTCCACGGTGTTCCGTTGGAGATCAGTTCTGATCGTGGAAGCCTCTTCACCTCCAGATTCTGGAATAGTTTCCAAGAAGCTATGGGAACTCACCTGTCTTTTAGCACCGCTTTTCACCCTCAGTCACAGGGTCAAGTTGAACTAGTTAATCAAGTGCTCGAAGATATGCTTCGAGCTTGCGTCATCTCCTTCGGTAAGAAATGGGAGGAATCTCTCCCGTATGCCGAAATCTCTTACAACAATAGCTATCAAGCTAGTCTGAAGATGGCACCGTTTGAAGTTCTATACGGACGTAAGTGTCGAACCCCTCTGAATTGGTCAGAAACTGGGGAACGCTCACTCGTCGGACCGGACATTATTCGGCAAGCTGAAGAACAAGTCCGCATTGTTCGTGAACATTTGAAATCTGCTCAGTCTCGTCAGAAGAGCAACTATGACCGAAAGCACCAGGAAATAGTCTATCAACCTGGCGAGCAAGCTTACCTCCGCGTCACTCCGTTGAAAGGCACTCATCGGTTCGGAATCAAAGGCAAGTTAGCCCCTCGCTACATTGGCCCGTTCCGTATTCTTGCCCGTCGAGGAGAAGTGGCATATCAGTTGCAATTGCCGCCAAACCTTTCTCAAGTACATGACGTCTTTCATGTATCCCAACTCCGCATGACTGCTTCAAGGATCCTATTAGAGCTGTGGATCATGAAGTGCTTGAATACGGGAAGATCTGTCATATCCAGAATATCCCATCCGTATTCTTGATCAAGCTGAGCGTCGAACACGTCAAAAGTCAATCAAGTTCCTCAAGGTTCAGTGTCAAATCATTCTGAAGATGAGGGCCACTGGGAACGCGAGGATCGTCTTCGCGAAGAATACCCCTCTTTCTTTCAGTCTTCCTCTTAATTCCGGACGAGAATTCTTAATAGATAGAGGAGAATGTAACACCCCCGGTGGTTAGCAACAGTAATCGCTTTTGATAATGACATGTCAGCAAGCTTAATAGTGACATAATCATCATTAGCATCATATTGCATTTCAACTCCTAAGTCAAATTCAAATTTAAATGAAAGTGGAATATAAAAGTTGTCCAAAAATGAAACTAAAATGTCAGATAAATAACAAATATTCCAGAGGCTATTCTAAATTGAACCAAACATCATTGGAATTGGATAAGTGACTCGAACAACCTCAAACAGTGGATAAATATAATATTTAATAACCATTTATTAAATCTGAAAATAAATATGGAATTATATTTGTCCAAACTAATTTTAGGTGTTAGGGAATAATGCACTGGTATTTATGAACTAGGTCTCATGTTTTACAAAAACCATTTTGAGGCCTAGCTATTTACTAGATGAGAAAGGAGAATAAAGAAAAGGAAAAAAGAAACAGAAAAGGATAAAGGAAAAGAACCCCCCCCCTCTGGCCCAACTGGGCCGTAGCCCAGCTGGCCCACCGGCCCACCCCCACTCTCCCCTTATCCCCTGGAGACCCAACCCTAATCCCCACCCCCCACCGACAGATCCCCCCCTCTCTCTCGCTCACTTCCCCCCCCCCCCCCACCCGATCCAGATCGGGCGCAGGCCCGACGCGCCCTCGACGCGCCACCGCCGCCCCGTCGCCGCCTCCCCCTCGCCAACGCCGACGCCGGCGCGCACCCGATCGCCACGCACAACCCGTCGCGACCTCGCCGCCTCGCCGACCCACCGACGCCGGCCTCCCCGTCGACCCGTCGTCTCCGGCCTCCACCCCGAGCCCCTCCTCGCGCTCGACGCCGACGCCCCGCCTCGACCCCGTCGCCGACCCCCCCTCCACGAGCTCGAGCCCGCTGCCCCGTCCCTGCAAATCTCGGTGAGGCCCCAGGCCTCCCCCTCCCCTGCCCCGTGAGCGCGCACGCGCGCCGCCCCGCACCCGCGCGCGGCCTCGCCAGTGCTCGCTCGCCTCGGCCGTTCGCCCGCGCTCGCCCGCGCGCACCGCGCCCCCCCTCTCGCGCTGCCACTCGCGCGCCACCGCCCGCTGCCACTCCGGCCACCGCGCGCGTCCCACGCTCCCTCCGGCCTCGCCCCGCCCGCCGCCCGCGCCCGCGTCCGGCCCCCGCGCGTGCCCGCCTGCGGCCGCGCACACGCGCGCTGCGCGCCGTGCCCGTCGCTCGCGCCCGTGCCCTGGGCCACTGCCCGATGGGCCCCGCCACCCCCCTGTGCCACTGGACCGTGGGGCCGAACCCCCCTGTGCCACTGCCAAACGGGCCCACGGCCCAGAACAAAAAAAAAAGGAAAAAGAAAAATAATATAGAAAATAAAATAAAAGCAAAATAAAAATAAATAATTAATTAATTAGATAAATTAATTAGTTAATTAATTAGTTAATTAATCCTGATTAGGTTAATCTAATTAACTAATTAGTGTTAATTAAACAGTAATTAGTAATTAACTTAATTAACCGCTGACATCAGCATGAGGTCATGCTGATGTCATCATCAGCACTGTTTCGGATAATGTTGAATTAAATAATTAATTAAATTTCAGAAATTAATAAAAACTTTAGAAAATCATATTAAATAAACCGTAACTCCGATGAAAATATTTTATACATGAAACTTGCTCAGAACGACGATACGAACCCGGATACGCCCTCTGTATTCCCGTCAGACGCCCGCAACTATAAGAACGTTGAACAATTAGACCGAATTCGATAGATGAATAGTGTCCAACCCTAATTAAATAAATCCGAATAAATTCCTAAATTAACTAAATCATTTAGTTAGGCAGTAGAACACCCCGGCATATCATTTAGGCATGTCATACATATTGTTTGCATTATTGCCGTGAAATTTATTGTTTCTCTCCCCCTCCTTCTCTCTCGATAGACGCCGAGACCGACGACGCTGCACCAGGTTACGACTACTCTACCGACGAGCAGCCCGTTGACGACCTCCCTCTCTTGCCAGAGCAACCAGGCAAGCCCCCCCTTGAGCATTCCAGATATCGCCCATTCTATTCTCCTGCTTGCATTAGATTTCGCTACTGTTAATGTATGCTCCTATTCTGATGCATAGCCTGCTGTTGTAACCTGTTCATTGCTACCTTACCTGCCTATGATAAACTGATTAGTATAGGTTGGTAGTGAACCATCAGTGACCCCACCACCTTACCCTTGTTGCCCCTGCTTGATCATCGACGACTCGATCAACGTGATCGTCGACCAGAGACCGACACCTCACTTCACACCCCCTAAGTTGTACGACTCTGCGTAGTAACTATCGAGTGCCGAGGGTGATACCTCGTAACGGACTCACGATGAATACTCTGCAGTATAGCTGTTCGGTCGTGGTCATCGAGGGTGATTCCTCCTTCTCCACTTCCGATACGACTCTGTCGTGCGACCCCTCAGTGTGAACCTCGAGGGTGATACCTCATACGTTCACCCTGATGATTTGACCACACGGCTACTTGACCTTTGTTACAGGCGGGTCCACCCTGGTGGGTACCCGCTGGGGATCTATGATTTCGGGTGTGCCGGAAGGGCACTCGAGTGTGACATTGTGGCGGAGCATCAGAGACTCTGATTGTCTCCGCTTGATACTAATTGAGCCCATTGGATTTGGGTGTGTGATCTGAGTGGGTCGACGTGCCCTATACGCACTACCACCACGTGGGATAATGGTTATGGGACCCTCTGCAAAGTACGTTTCTCCGAAAGCTCGTCTGACGTCACGATTCACCGTGCGGGCTGATTGTCGGGATTGGGCTGGATACTTCACTGACGAGTTCAGTGTCGCGCCTGCACCCCGGTCAGTCTCGCAACGCGCAGGGTGCCCAGGGCGATGGCCCGAGACCTCTGGGTGCATAGGTTAGTCCGGCGTGCTGACCTCTCTGCCGAGCCTAGGTAGGGCGCTGCTTTGTGTTGATCTTCCGAGGACGGGCATTACCCAGCAAGTGTGTCCGGCCAGAGTTGATCGAGCGTGTTGTGTAACAGTAGTGCACCCCTGCAGGGATGAATCTTCTATCGATAGCCGGTCCTACGGTAAAGGACGCTCAGTTTGTGTATCCCGATCTACTACTTAAACTGGATACTTGTTACTTAATTGAAGCTTCGGGATTACTTTCTCGCTGGGAGTCGAGGAAGGATCTTTGAGCTGTACTTCAACATGTTTGCTAAATAAAATGCTATTCTACTCTCTTCTACTGCTGCAAGATGATGGCTTTGAGAAGATGTTTGAAGATGCTAGTCTTCGATAGGACTAGGCCTTTCTCTCTATTCTGGCATTTCTGCAGCCCAGTCCACATATACAGCCTTTTCTCCATTGATAATGTTGCATATGTAGTATAGATCCTTGCTTGCTGAGTACTTCGGATGAGTACTCACGGTTGCTTTATTTTCTCTTTTCCCCATATACCCCACCTTGATGATACACCAGACGATGGAGTCCAGGAGCCAGACGCCACCACCGGAGCCTACTACCAGGCGGGTCCAGAGGGCACGTACTACTGGATCGAGCCAGCTGACCAGGAGTAGGATCGGAGGCTCCCAGGCAGGAGGCCAACGCCTTTCGATCTAGTGTCGCTGTTTGTGCTAGCCTTCTTAAGGCAGAACTTGTCTAACTATGTCTGTACCCAGATATTATTTGTATGACTGACTTATGTATTCGGATCTTCGGATCCCTGGTCTGTAATATTGTGGACCTCCGTTTATTTGTGTTTAGAGTTGTGTTGTGATATCTTCCCGTGAGTCCCTGGGCTTGATCGTACACGTTTGCGTGTATGACTAGTGTACGATTGAACCGGGGGCGTCACAGCACGCCGGCTGAACCCGGCAATCCGAGGCTTCTCCAACAAACTAGCACCCCTGTGGCGTCTTCCTCAACCCGGCAACGGGTCAGCTCCCGTCCCATCCAAGGTGTACGATGGAACAAGCCCCCGTAGAGGGGATGAGCGTGGCTACAGTGGCCCACCAACTCTTCTGACTGGCAGAAGCGCGGCAATAGTGCCCCACCTGCTCCGCTGACCAAGGCCGACGTGGCAACAGTGCGCCCCTCGTCCTGCTGACGCAAGCCGATGGCGACCAGGCGGTGCACCACTGTAGCTGAGCCGGCCCAACCACTCCGTGATGCACGACAAGATGGAGAACAGGGCCCTCTGGCGCATGGGGCCCGCGCCCGGAGAACCGGCGAATCCTGGCACCCGGCGGGTCCCAGCTCCGGCTTCCCAGACGCTGACATCCCGGCCCCGCGCCCTTGTAACTTTACCATTGTAACCCTAGGGGGTTGACCTATAAAACCCCCCAGGAGCCCTCCATGTACGGGAGCAAACACATGCGATCAGACCATCAGTAGAGCACACACATACACCAGGAGAAGGAGCAGCCTAAGCCCTGGCCTGTCTTCCTTCCTCCTCCAAACAGCTCTAGGAGCGACCCTGTACTGATACACATAAACCACTCTCGGCAGGACTAGGCGTGTTATCTCTCCGGAGAGCCCCGAACCTGGGTATGTCTTGCATCCCGTGCTCGCTCATGCCGACCTCGCCGCTGGAGCCCACCGGTGCCCTCGAGCCTATCCCTCTCTTTAGCCATCCCATGGCATCTGTCGTGCGCCCACCACGACAGTTGGCGCCCACCGTGGGGCTGCTCAAGGTCCCGGCCAGAGACATGTTCCAGACGGGGCCCCTCATCGATTCCGGTGAGCGCGCTGCGCGTCCCCCGAGCCCGTCGTGCTGGCAGCCGACATCATCGACCCGCTCACCACCTCCTTCGTCGTGCTGCGCATCTCCGACGCGCCCGCGGCCGATGAGTACCCCAGCGGGGTGCTGGACGTCTCCGACTCACCCGTCCCCCTCGGCGACGACATCTTCGCCGAGGCAGCGGACCCCTCCGTCCGGGTAGAGGTATTCATCACTGGCTCCGGCTCTACTTCCTCTAGCAAGCAGGCCGCCGCAGCCAAGGCCGCGGCGGATCACACCAGCTTGGCCGACCCGCTGCGCGCCATGATGCAGAACCTCAACGTCCCCATCGCCACCGACATCGACGCCACCGACGCTGAGGAGGCCCGAGCCCGGCTTGAGAAGGAGTGCAAGCGCCTGCTGGACAGGGCCAAGACACTCGCTGCTATGCAGCGCCGGCTGGAGGCCACCCAGCGGGAGCGCGAAGCTGTGTACGGCTTCACTCCGACCGCTGCCGAGCCCAGCCGGGTCGCTGAGGTGCGGACCTGTGGCGGCGCCATCGGCCGTGCCCTTGGCACGGTCCCCACTATCTACGACACCCCGGTCAAGAACATGCACGCTGCGGAGGCAGCCGCAGTTGGCATGGAGCAGACAGGGCGAGGAGCTGTAGGAGTGCCTGCAGCGCCAGAACGAGCTTCTCGGCGCCGCGAACGCGCAGCAAGACCGCCTCGACCGTCCCGCCACGTCCGCCTCGCGACGCACCAAGGACCCCGAACGCGAGCAACAGAACACAGCGTATTCCCCGCGCCCGGACGAGGCTCAGTCCGGTCAGACCCGAACCCGGCGCAACCGCGCCTCGACAGCTGGTGACGGCCCGGGCAACAAGCCAGCTACGGGAACCCGGCGCCAGCAAGATCCTCCCCCGCAGTTCGGCCGGCATGGCCACCTGGCTCCGGCCAACCCGGCGCCTCGCGGCCCCGTCATGAGCCAGCTGGGCCCGCGCGCCATCGGCAACGCCGACGCTCGCCATCGCCTCGACCAGCTCGCCCTCTCCCTCGAGCTGGAGGAAGACAACGCCGTTGGCCTGGTTTTTTCGGTCCATGAATCCGGGATGAGCCCTTCCACAAAGGATTCACACTGCCCCGTGACACCCCCAAGTATAACGGCACTGTCAAGCCAGAGGACTGGCTCATCGACTACACCACCGCCATCGGCATCGCGGGCGGCAACCGCCGCCTTGCCGTACGCTACGCCCCGCTCATGCTCCAGGGTTCGGCCCGCACGTGGATGAACAGCTTGCTGGTCGGCAGCATCAATGCGTGGGTCGACTTCGAGCAGGCCTTTGTACGCAACTTCACCGGCACCTACAAGCGCCCTGGCCGTCCCAGCCAGGTCGCCATGTGCGTGCAGGGGCCGGCTGAAACCGGCCGCGAGTACCTCGCGCGCTGGACCGAGCTCCGGAAGAGCTGCGAGGGCGTCCATGAGGTCCAAGCCATTCAGTACTTTGTGAGCTGTTGCCAGGATGGCACCCTCCTCAAGCACAAGCTCCTGTGCTCTGAGCCTACCACCATGGCCGCGCTCATGGTCATCGCGGACAAGTACCAATGCCGACTCCGCCATGAAAATCCAGGTGGTGCTGGATGAAGCTGGCAAGGCGATGCCGGTACCGCCCCCCAAGCCGGCTTGCGAGAGCAACCGCTAGCAGAACAACCACCAGAACAACAAGCGCAAGGCCGACCGGTAGGCCCCGTGCTACGACGGCCGCCTTGTCGCAACCGCCGAATAGGCGCCCGCGGCCGAGCCGGCCGGCAAGCATCGTCAAGCCGGCAAGACGGCATGGCAGCCGCCATGAGTTTCGAAGAGATGCTCGACGCTCCCTGCAAGCACCATAGCGGCGCAAGACCGTCCACGCACACGCTCCGGCAGTGCGCCATCACCAAGCGCATCATGAGGGGCGACATCCCGCCGCCTTCGGCTCCGGCTCCGGGCGTGGGGCAGCCGGCTCCGCCTCCTCCTCCTCTGCCTCCGGCAAATGGCGTGATGCGCAACAATGTCTTCCCCAACCAGAACGCGAGCTACGTCGTCTTCACCAGCCTTGGTGATGACAAGCGTAGTGAGTGCCAGCTTCGGCAGGAGGTGAACACCGTCGTCCTGGCTGTGCCGGAATACATGCACTGGTCGGAGCGCCCGATCAGCTAGACCCGGCAAGACCACCCGGCCGTCATGCCGAATCCGGGTGGCTATGCCCTCGTCCTCGACACCACTATCGTCGCAACCTGGCACACTTGCAAGTTTTCGCGGGTTCTCATCGATGGCGGCAGCAGCATCAACATCCTCTACCGCGACACGATGACCAAGCTCGGCCTCGAGGCCAAGGACCTGGAGCCGACGCGGACTGTGTTCCACGAGATCGTGCCGGGTCTCTCCTGCTCCCCCATCGGCCGGGTCCGGCTTGACGTCCTTTTTGGTACAAGCGACCATTTCCGGCGCGAACCAATCTGGTTCGAGGTGGTGGAACTGTCCAGCGCGTACCATGCGCTGTTGGGCCGGCCTTCACTCGCCAAGTTTATGGCGGTCCCCCACTACGCCTACCTCAAGATGAAGCTGCCGGGTCCCAAGGGCCTCGTCACCATCACCGGCGACTACCGCAAGTCCCTGGAATGCGCTCAAGCTGGTGCTAGACTGGCCGAGTCGCTAGTCATAGCCGAGGAGTGGCGCTAGCTCAACCAGATTGTCACGCTGGCCAATGAGATGCCGGCCGTGCCGGCTTCAGCCAAGGAGCCGGCCGGCGAGGCCTCATTCCAGCCGTCCAAGGAGACCAAGAAGGTCAAGCTGAACCCGAAAGACCCGACCTGTAGCAAGTACGTCATCATGGGCACCCGCCTCGATAGCAAATAGGAAGGCGAGCTCGTCGACTTCCTCCGTGAGAATTGGGATATCTTTGCATGGACCCCAAAGGACATGCCGGGAATTTCGAGGAAGTACGCCGAGCACAAACTGCATGTCCGCAAGGACGCCAAGCCTGTCCGTCAATGCCTATGTCGCTTTTCGGAAGAAAAGAGAAGAACCATCGGTGAAGAGGTCGCCAAGCTGCTCGCGGCCGGCTTCATCATGGAAGTGTTTCACCCCGAGTGGCTGGCCAACCCGGTCTTCGTCCTGAAGAAGAACAACGCCTGTCACATGTGTATAGACTACACCAGCCTGAACAAGGCCTGCCCCAAGGATCCTTTCGCCCTCCCGCGGATTGATCAAGTCATCGACTCCACCGCCGGCTGCGAGCTCCTGTCCTTCCTGGATGCTTACTCCGGCTATCATCAGATCAAGCTGGACCCGGCCGATGCCCTGAAGACGTCCTTCATCACGCCCTTTGGGGCGTATTGCTACATCACCATGTCGTTCAGCTTGAAGAACGCCGGCGCCACCATCCAGCGCTGCATGCAGAAATGCTTGCTGACGCAACTCGGCCGCAATATCCACGTCTACGTGGACGACATCGTGGTGAAGACCAAGCAGCACCTTACGCTCCTTGACGACCTGAGGGAAACCTTTGCCAATCTGTGTGAGTACCAGATCAAGCTCAACTCGGAGAAGTGCATCTTTGGCGTGCCGGCCAGGAAGCTGCTCGGCTTCCTCGTCTCGGAGTGCGGAATTGAGGCGAACCCGGAGAAGATCAAGGCCATCGAGCGCATGCGCAAGCCAACCCGGCTGCGAGATGTCCAGAAGTTCATCGGCTGCTTGGCCTCGGTCAGCCGGTTCCTCAGCCGACTGGGCGAGAGGGCCCTGCCCTTGTATCAGCTGATGAAGAAGACGTCGTCGTTCGAATGGAACGACCAGGCGAACGAAGCTTTCCGAGATCTCAAGCGCATGCTCTCCACCGCACCCGTCTTGGCCGCGACAGCAGACAAGGAGCCGCTCTTGCTATACATTGCCACCACCTCGCGGTCGGTCAGCACGGTGTTGGTGGTCGAGCGACCAGAGAAGGGCAAGATCCAGTCTGTTCAGCGCCCGGTCTATTACCTGAGCGAGGTGCTATCCGCCTCCAAGCAGAACTACCCGCACTACCAGAAGATGTGTTACGTCGTGTACTTTACCGCCAAGAAGCTGAAGCAGTAATCCCAAGGGCACGTCATCACCATGGTCAGCACGGCCCCCATCGATGAGATCATGGGCTGCCGGGATGCCTCTGGCCGGGTTGCCAAGTGGGCCATCGAACTAGCCGGCCACACCATCCTCTATGAGTCCCGCACCACGATCAAGTCCCAGGCCCTGGCCGACTTCCTCATCGACAGGACGGAGACCCAGTACCTGCTGTGACGCCCCCGGCTTAATCGTGCACTAATCATACACGCAAATGCACACGATCAAGCCTAAGGACTCACTTGAAGATACCACAACACAACTCTAAAACATAAATAAAATCATACAAGCTTTATATTACAAGCCAGGGCCTCGAGGGCTCGAATACATAGCTCGATGGCATACAAGCGTCAGCGGAAGCATCAGATATCTGAGTACAGATATAAAAGAAAGACAGAAAGGCCTTAAGAAGGCGGGACAAAAGAAAGTACTACAATCGAAAGGCGTAGGCCTCCTGCCTAGGACCCTCCGAACCTACTCCTGGTCGATAGCCATCTCGTAGTAGAAGCCATCCTCGGGGTAGTAGTAGTAGTCGACGGTGCAGCTGTCTCAGGGGCTCCGTCAACTGGTCTCGACAAACTGATAGGGGGAGAAAAAGAAAGCAAAGCAACCGTGAGTACTCTGAAGTACTCAGCAAGCAAGGATCTACACTACATATGCATCATTATCAAAGAGAGGCTGTATATGTGGACTGGGCTGCAGATATGCCAGAATAGAGAGGAAAGCCTAGTCCTATCGAAGACTAGCATCTTCAAGAATCTTCCAGCATCTTCGAGCATCTTGCAGCATTTAGAAGAGTACAGGGTAGCATAATGTAAGTAGTAGTAGAATCAGGTAACAGTCTCGCCCAGAGATCCTTCCTCGACTCCCTGCGAGAAAGCGATCCCGGAGCCACATATCCAGGTATCATCTCAATTCTAGCTGTACCGATCGGGATACAACTCTGAGTGTCCTTTACCGTAGGACCGGCTATCAATAGATGTGTTCTTCCCTGCAGGGGTGCACCAACTTACCCACCACGCTCGATTAACTCCGGCCGGACACACTTTCCTGGGTCATGCCCGGCCTCGGCCAAACGACACACCGCAACCCTACCTACAGCTCAGCAGAGAGGTCCCCATCGGTCTACCTCCTAAGTGCTCAGGGGTCTTGGGCCATCGCCCTGTGCACTCCGGCTCGTTGCGCGCAGGGTGGATACTAGCGCCTCGGCGCGATCCGACCATGCCGCCATGCTGAACTGGACGTCTGATAGAGCTTTCGGCTGATGTTACGATGCAGAACGCCCATACTATGCCCACGTGATGGTTAGTGCTATCCGACCAGAGGCCGGCTCAGATTAATATCCAAATCGTTAGGACTAGGGGCTTGCGGAAACGAGCAGAGACTCACGAAAGATGTGACCCCGTCGCCCCGTCTCGAGGACTTGCTGCAAGGGCTAAGAATGCCCGGCCGCGCCTCGTGGAATAACTCACGGGTAACTATCCATCATCCGCGGGTACCCCTTAGGGTCGACCCGCCTTTCCAAGCATCAGTATCAACAATAATGTAAGGCATCCGTGTGGTCACCGTATCAAGGGGAATCCGAGGCATCACCCTCGTTGGACTCCCACCTGATGTAACATCAAGATGGACGTAAGAGGCATCACCCTCGAGGTCCACACGTGAGGTGTTGCTCGACTTCGTCGTTATCGGGGGTGGTGTAGGAGGAATCACCCTCGCTTACCACGACCGATTAGCTAACCTACAAGGTTATCATCAGAAGTGCTGATGAGGTATCACCCTCGGCACTCGATAGTAACCCAGTAGTGTCGAGCAACGAAGGGGAAGTGAGGTGCGGTGCCAGGGGTCTGATCTTTGATCCCGTTGGTCGGGTCTTCTGAAACTCCAGCGGGGCAGTCGGGATAAAGTGGGGGTCACTAATGGGTCTCTACCCAGCCTATACTATACAGTCTAGGATATCCATGAGGGTAACAAAATAGGTTACAATAAACAGGCTATGCAGCAGAAAAGGAGCAATCAATTACAGTAGCAAAATCTAATGCAAGCATGAGATATTAGAATAGGCGATATCGGGATGATCAAAGGGGGGGGGCTTGCCTGGTTGCTCGGCGGCAAAGGCAAGGTCGACAGTAATGTAGCCAATCACCGGAGCTGCGTCGGCACCGGGCTCTATCGAGAGAGAAGAGGGGGAGGAAACAGTATAAATATAAAGCAAACAAGTGCTACACAAAGTACGACATGACAATAAACAGTGACGGGTGTGTCCTAATGTAAGGTTGCATGTCACCGAGGAAGGGGGAATCCATCCGGGAACGTTTTCCCGGTTTCGGACATTTGTTAGACAGATGACCGGAGGGGATCGGTTCCATGTTCGGATAGTTCGGAACGTGTTGCGGACGAACGGACTACGTATCCGGCTTCGTCTCGTCGTTCTGAGCAACTTTCATGTATAAAGTTTTTCCATCCGAGCTACGGTTTATTTTCTATGATTTTCTAAAGATTTAATTATTTCCTGGAATTTCTGGTTTTATTTAATTCGAATTATCCAAAACAGTGACAGAATTCTTTTTACACTCAGAGTGTGCCAGCCCATTAGAATGACAGGTGGGTCCGGGGGTCCAGTCAGCAGCTGGCTGTGCACATCTTATCCAAACAAATAGTGTCGCGGGCCCCACATGTAAGTGACACAGTGTTTAATTATTTTAACTAAAACATTTTCTAATTAAAAGCCTGGGGCCCGCCTGTCATAGAGACAGGGTTAATTAAACCGGTGATTAGGGCCCTTAATGACGTAGCCACGTCGGCCTCGCCGGAGTTGCGCCGGCGACGACCAAACCGACGGCGGGAGTCCACCGCGCGGGCGCTATAGGGTACCGAATCGAACGCGGTTTGCGGCTAAGGGTAGCTGGCGATGCGGCGCATCCAATGGAGCAAGCGGCAGGGGCGGGGGTGAACGGAGGAGGCGTCGGCGGTGAGTTAGGCGGTGGCCGGATCTCGGGATCGACGAGGGCGACGACTACGGCGAGAAAGAGAGTACGGGGCTAGGGGAAGGGCCGCGGGCTCACAGTGGTCATGATGGGCGGGTCGGCGAGCTCGGGGAGGACCGGACGGTGGCGAATCGACAGCGGCGATCCCCACTGCCCGAGGACGAAGACGAAGAGGAGGCGGTCATTGCAGGGGGTCCCGGCTCCAACGAGCGACACCTGACGGCGTGGAGAAGCGAGGCGGAGCCCGTGGACGTGGCGGCGAGGCACGGGGGTGACTGTGGCCACGAGTTCTAGCGAGGTTCGACCATGGCGGCGACGGACGAGGGTGGGGGAAGAGCGAGGCGAGCGAGGGAGAGGCAGAAGAGGGGACGAGTGGACGAGGATGGAGGTAAGGCCGAGGGGGCCAACCTTATCCCCCTCGCCTGGCCACGGGCGTCGCGGTGTCGGCTCCTCGCCGGAGCACGCGCGCACGACCACGACGACGATGACATGGGGAGGGGAGCAGGTAAGCAGAGGCCCTGGTGGGCTGGGCCGGGGCACTGTGCACTTAGGCCCAGTGCACAGTGCCTCTTTCCTTTTTCTTTTCGGTTTTAAACAAACAGCAGCAGTTTTGCATTATTTCTAGCCACCAAATGAATTAGTAAAAGTGTGAAACTAGGTCACATGATTACATTGCAATATCCAGCACTGCCACAAAAAGTTTGGACATTTTTGGAGATCATTTGGATTTTTCTAAAAATGAAAAAGGCATTTAACTTGCTGCTTTGGCTCTGTTTAATTTGTTCTGGCCCATTTCAAGTTGATGGTGATGTTGTGTTCCTTAACAAGTAAATGTTATGGAATATTTGCAAGATGATGAACATTTTAGTTTCCACTTTGGAACAACTTTTATTTTCATTTTGAATTTGAATTTATTTCAGAGAAGAATTTGAAATGAAGTGTTTAACCACTGTGATCTAGCATTGCAAATGGGTATGACTTGGCATGATTATCATTATGTCACAGTGCTTATTACACAGGGGTGTTACAATTCTCCTCCTCTAAAAGAAATTCTCGTCCCGAGAATTCAAGAGGTAGAAGGAAAGAGGTCGGGGTATTCAGCACGGAGGTTATCCTCGCGTTCCCAAGTGGATTCATCTTCGGTATGATTTGACCACTGCACTTTCAGGAATTTGGTGACCTTCTGACGGGTTCGACGTTCAGCTTCGTCAAGGATGCGGATCGGATGCTCTTTATAAGATAGATCATCTTGCAATTCGAGCATCTCGTGATCCACTGCTCTGTGCGGAGACTCCTAAGCATTTACGAAGCTGTGATACGTGGAAGACATCGTGGATATGAGAGAATTGCGGCGGCAACTCCAATTTATATGCCACATGTCCATGTCTTGCAACTATGCGAAAAGGACCAATATAGCGGGGAGCTAACTTGCCCTTGATTCCAAAACGATGAGTGCCCTTCAGGGGAGTGACACGCAGATAAGCTTGATCGCCAGGTTGATAAGTCAAACCCCATCGTTTGCGATCATAGTTGCTCTTCTGGTGGTCCTGGGCCGCCTTGAGATTTTCTCGGACTATGCGGACTTGTTCTTCTGCGTGTTGAATAATATCCGGAGCCATGAGCGGTCGTTCCCCAGTTTCTGACCAATTCAGAGGGGTTCGACACTTACGTCCATAGAGAACTTCAAAGGGGGCCATTTCCAAGCTGGCTTGATAGCTGTTGTTATAAGAGAATTCCGCATACGGAAGAGATTCTTCCCACTTCTTACCGAAAGAAATAGCACAAGCTCGCAGCATGTCTTCAAGTACTTGATTTACTCGTTCGACTTGGCCTTGGGACTGGGGATGATATGCTGAACTCCAGGTGATATGAGTTCCCATAGCTTGTTGGAAACTTTCCCAGAACTTGGAAGTGAAAAGGCCGCCACGGTCCGAACTGATCTCTTTCGGAATACCGTGGAGTGAAACAATTCTGGAGATGTATAATTCTGCTAACTGACTAGCAGTGATCGTCTCCTTGACAGGCAGAAAATGTGCAACTTTAGAAAGTTGGTCGACGACGACAAGAATAGCATCGTGACCCTTCTGTGACTTGGGAAGGCCAGTAATGAAATCCATCTGCACTTTATCCCACTTCCACAAGGGAATAGGGAGCGGTTGCAGAATTCCAGCAGGCTTCTGATGTTCTGCTTTAACGCGACGACAAACGTCACATTCAGCAACATATCGAGCAATATCCTGCTTCATTCTAGACCACCAGTACCTTTGTCGAAGATCACGATACATCTTGGTGCTACCCGGATGAATAGACAGCGGGGTATCATGTGCCTCCTTCATGACTTTGTCAGTCATAAGCTCGAAGCGAGGTACTACAATACGGTCTCTGAAATACAAGGTTCCATCTTCAGACAGCGTGAAATCCCTGTACTTTTCCAGGTGAAG
The DNA here is from genome assembly GCA_011799875.1 of Thinopyrum elongatum. NCBI lineage: Eukaryota > Viridiplantae > Streptophyta > Magnoliopsida > Poales > Poaceae > Thinopyrum > Thinopyrum elongatum. The sequence continues at coordinate 376,171,226 of CM022301.1, read as the reverse complement.
ATCTTTCTTCATCAAACCAACTTCAGCATCTTTAGCTTGTGCACTCTTAACAGCCTTCTCAAGGTCTGGTTCAACAACCAAGGTTGATAGGTATCCTTGAGGAACTATCTCGATATTTAGCTTTCGAAGCTCTTCATACAGGAGTGGTTGCTCTAGCTGAACTTCAAGTTCACAGCAATAGGATTTGCGGCTCAATGCATCAGCCATTACATTAGCCTTGCCAGGGGTATAAGAAATACCCAAATCATAGTCCGCAATGGTCTCCATCCATCTTTGCTGACGGAGGTTTAAAGATGGCTGAGTGAACAAGTACTTCAGACTTTTATGGTCTGTGTAGATCTCGCAACGATTACCGAGGAGGTAATGTCGCCACAACTGCAGTGCATAGATGACGGCAGCTAGTTCTAGATCATGTACCGGATAATTCTCTTCATGCGGGCGCAACTGACGAGAGCCATAGGCAATCACTTTACGCTCTTGCATTAGGACACAGCCTAATCCTTCACGGGATGCGTCGCAATATATCACAAAATCCTTGCGAGAATCTGGAGGAGCAAGTACTGGGGCGGATGTCAGCTTGTCTTTGAGTGTTTGAAAACTTTCCTGACATTTTTCTGTCCATTCAAACTTAATGCCCTTGTGAAGAAGATCAGTCAGAGGCTTAGCAATCTTTGAGAAATTCTCGACAAAGCGGCGGCAATAGCTTGCAAGACCGAGAAAACTTCTCACTTGCTTGACGTTCTTCGGGGGATTCCAGTCCAGAATAGCTTGAACTCGTTCTGGGTTAACAGCTATGCCATCTTTTGAAATCACATGGCCGAGGTATGTCACTTCAGATAACCAGAACTCGCATTTGGAAAACTTGGCATACAGTTGGTGTTCACGCAGCTTCTCCAGTACAAGCCGAAGATGTTCGGCATGTTCTTCCTCATTCTTCGAATAAACCAGAATATCATCCAGATATACCACGACGAATTTGTCGAGATAATCCATGAAGATGTAATTCATTAACCGGGAGAAGGTTGCTGGAGCATTAGTCAGACCGAAGGACATGACAGTGTACTCATAAGAACCATAGCGAGTAACGAATGCTGTCTTCGGAATATCCTCTTCACGAACTCGGATCTGGTGGTATCCCAATCTCAAATCAAGCTTAGAGAATACTGAGGAACCAGCAAGTTGATCATACAGATCGTTGATTCTGGGAAGCGGATACTTGTTCTGAATCGTGGCTTGGTTGATAGGTCGGTAATCCTGAACCAATCGATTTGTACCATCCTTCTTCTTTACAAAGAGTGAAGGTGCTCCCCAAGCAGAGGAACTGGGGCGGATGAAGCCTTTCTTAAGTGACTTGTCGATCTCTTCCTTGAGTTCAAGAAGGTGGTGCGAAGGCATCTTATAAGGACGCTTCGCAATAGGGGTAGTGCCTGGTTTCAAGTCGATGACAAACTCGACAGCTCTGGCAGGGGGAATTCCTGGAAGTTCTTCTGGAAAGACATCTTGAAAATCACGAACAACTGGAATGTTCTCGATGCCTTCAAGAGGTGAAGCGTTCAATGCATTCATAACATATATCTGATTCTTGGCATCCTGAGATGTTCGAGCTGAGTATCTGATTGTTTGTCCAGAAGGGTGAGTGAGCTGGACTGTCTTAGTGGCACAGTCAATCAAAGCTTTATTCGCTGTCAACCAATCCATACCAAGAATGATGTCAATGTTGGAAGGTCCGAGCACAATAAGGGAAGCCGGAAAAAGTAGACCTCCAATCTCAATGTGGTTGTGGGGACTTACTATTGAGGTTTGCCACTTAGACCCCGGGGATTGAATCGCTAAAGGAGTGGACAAATTTTCCGTACCTAACCCATGCAACTGAGCAAATTGTTGGGACACGAAAGCATGCGATGCTCCTGAATCGAAAAGAACAGAAGCTGGCACTGAATTAACGCGAAGGGTTCCCATCACAATTTTGGGTGACTCGCGAGCTTCTTCAATCTTGACATGGGTGACTTGACCTCGAGCTATAGCAGACGGACTGGCATTAGAGCTTCTGAGACGACGGTTCCGACAGCTCTTCTTTCGACCAACAGGAGGACGTGGTGCAACCTGAGGAGATGCCATAGCACTAGGCTGTCCATCCTGAACTGTTAGCTGTCTCGGCGGTGAAGGAAGATGAGGTGCAACATAAGATGGTCTCGGTGCAGGGGCAGGTCGGTGATGAACATTGTGTGGGATCCAGACTCGGCGTTTCTGAACAGGCTGACCCGAAGATGAGCCTACTTCACGAGTGCATTTGAGCGACTCCTGATATTTAGCCAGACCAGTTTCAACTCGGTAGGCTTGACTGACAAGTGTCGCAAAGTCCTCACAATCATGGACAAGAAGTGCGAGCTGTATATCGGAACGTAGTCCTTCACGGAACTTCTCCTGCTTACGTGCGTCAGTGTCGACATCATCTTTAGCATAGCGGGATAATTCGAGAAATTTCCTCTGATATTCATCCACAGTCATCGTGCCCTGGGTGAGTTTACGGAACTCCTGTTTCTTCTGGTCGATCAGACCTTGAGGAATGTACCGTGCACGAAAAGCTGACTGGAATTCTTGCCAAGTGGGTACAGATTCAGCAGGCATCATACTCTTGTGGTTTTCCCACCATTAAGCAGCTGGACCCTTCAAGTGAAATGTCGCAAAGGTGACATAACTAGCAGGGGCAACGTTAGCTGACTCCATCTCAAACATGATGTCACGAAGCCAATCATCAGCATCCATAGGATTGGTGGAGCTGCGGAAAACAGACGGGTTGAGGCGCACGAATTCTGGCAAAGTTATTGGAGCAGTCTGTTGCTGAGCATTTTGAGTGGGAAACTAAGCCAATACTCCGGTCATAAACTGACGGTTGAGTTCAAACTGCTGCCTCATTTCAGCAATATAAGATGGAGGTGGAGGATCGTCAGCCATCCTGCCAAATCAACAGTGGTAGTTTAGCAAGAAAACTGCAGGTGTGTGGAATGATTCATGAAGTAAGGTGCACAACAGAAGGAAGTGCAATAGATACTTCATCATATTCGCACCAGACATTCAAATCCACACATAGCCTCGGTTACAATCTGGCATTACGACAGCTGAAAAGAGAAGGCTAGACAACTAGGCGGCGCGCAGGCACGCGGTAAGGAAGTACACAACGAGACATAGCAAAGGCTACATCAACGTCGGAGAAAACTGTAGGAGCGAGGAATCTGCAAGTGACAACACAGGGTACCCTCGATAAGAGGATCCTGTAAGCAGAACCTCGCCCACAATCTTGAAGCAAGGGGGGATAATTTCAGAACTCCGGATGGATGTGATCACGAGAACCTAATGTTGGAGTTAGTAAAATTTTACCCGAAAGGAAGAGAGAGTAGAGTCCCAGAGTAAAGGTTGAGGAGTAAAAGATCCTAATACCACCCAATTGGCGACGTGGGCCCGTAAGCCACACAGCCAAGTTAGTAAAACAGTTTTGGACCACTAGACTCAACTTCGGCCAAGGAGTTGGAAAGGGGGATCCCTAGAGGCAGTCGGCTCTGATACCAACCTGGCACGGGGGTGACTGTGGCCGCGAGTTCTAGCGAGGTTCGACCATGGGGGCGACGGACGAGGGTGGGGGAAGAGCGAGGCGAGCGAGGGAGAGGCAGAAGAGGGGACGAGTGGACGAGGATGGAGGTAAGGCCGAGGGGGCCAACCTTATCCCCCTCGCCTGGCCACGGGCATCGCGGTGTCGGCTCCTCGCCGGAGCGCGCGCGCGCGACCACGGCGACGACGACACGGGGAGGGGAGCAGGTAAGCAGAGGCCCTGGTGGGCTGGGCCGGGGCACTGTGCACTTAGGCCAAGTGCACAGTGCCTCTTTCCTTTTTCTTTTCGGTTTTAAACAAACAGCAGCAGTTTTGCATTATTTCTAGCCATCAAATGAATTAGTAAAAGTGTGAAACTAGGTCACATGATTACATTGCAATATCCAGCACTGCCACAAAAAGTTTGGACATTTTTGGAGATCATTTGGATTTTTCTAAAAATGAAAAAGGCATTTAACTTGCTGCTTTGGCTCTGTTTAATTTGTTCTGGCCCATTTCAAGTTGATGGTGATGTTGTGTTCCTTAACAAGTAAATGTTATGGAATATTTGCAAGATGATGAACATTTTAGTTTCCACTTTGGAACAACTTTTATTTTCATTTTGAATTTGAATTTATTTCAGAGAAGAATTTGAAATGAAGTGTTTAACCACTGTGATCTAGCATTGCAAATGGGTATGACTTCGCATGATTATCATTATGTCACAGTGCTTATTACACAGGGGTGTTACACCTGCCACCGCCGCCGGACTCGACGCATTGGCACATGCACTTCGACGGCTCCAAGATGCGCTCCGGGTTAGGAGCCGGCATCGTGCTGTCCTCCCCAAAAGGCGACCGGCTGCGGTATGTGCTCTAGATCCACTTCACCGCCTCCAACAACATCGCCGAGTACGAAGCCCTTGTGCACGGCCTCCGGCTTGCCAAGGAACTCGGCGTCCGGCGCATCCTGTGCTATGGCGACTCGGATCTAGTGGTGCAGCAGTGCTCCGACGAATGGTACGCCCGGGACACGAACATGGCCAGGGCCAGCTACCGCTTCCTGGTCCAGCAAATCTCTGGCGCCTTCAGCGGCTGCGAGTTCCTCCATGTCCCGTGCGCAGAAAATGAAGCCGCTGACATGCTAGCCAAGATTGGCTCATCCCGGAAGCCCATACCATCCGGCGTCTCCCTTGAGTACCTGCGCAAGCCATCCGTCAAGCCGTCTCTGGATTCCGAGTCCATCTTCATCCCAGACGACCCCGCAATGCCCCTCCCCAACCCGAACCCGGAAATTGCAGATCCCGGCCCGAGGGCTGCAGATCCCGGCCCGGGGGCTGCGGATCCCGTCCCGGGGGCTGCTAAACCCGACCCAGGGACTGCTAAACCCGGCCCGGGGACTGCCGTGCTCACCCCGGCCGCCGTCATCCCCAACCCGAGGGCTGCCGCCTCCGGCTCGGGGGCTGCTGCCCCAGAACCCGTCATGGTGGCCGTCTTCACCGTCGTGATGGCTCCGTCATGGGCCCAGCCGATCTGGGCATTCCTGGAGAGTGGAGCGCTCCCCATGGACGAGACCGAGGCCCGGCAAGTGCAACGCCAGGCGTCCGCCTACAACATCATAAACAACGAGCTCGTCAAGCGCAGTGCGACCGGCGTGTTCCAGCGTTGCGTCGAGCAGGACAAGGGCATATAGATCCTCCTCGACATACATCAGGGCGAGTGCGGGCACCACGCCGCCTCCAGGTCTCTGGTGGCCAAGGCTTTTCGCCATGGGTTCTATTGGCCTACGACCCTCAAAGACGCCGAGTCGCTCGTCCTCAAGTGCAAGGGATGCCAACGCTTCAGCAAGCACAGCCACCAGCCGGCTTCAGCCCTACGAACCATACCGATTACCTGGCCCTTCGCGGTCTGGGGGCTTGACATGGTAGGACCCTTCAAGATGGCCCGGGGCGGCATGACACACTTGCTCGTAGTGGTCGACAAGTTCACCAAGTGGATCGAGGCGCGGACGATCAAGAAACTGGATGGGCCAACAGCCGTCTGGTTCGTCAAAGACATCGCGGTACGCTACGGCATCCCAAACAGCATCATCATGGACAGTGGCACCAACTTCGCCAAAGGCGCCTTGGCGCAATACTGCTCCGTCTCCGGCATCCGGCTCGACCTGGCCTCCGTGGCTCATCCTCAGTCCAACGGCTAGGTCGAGCGGGCCAACGGCCTCATCCTGTCCGCCATCAAGCCATGGCTCGTCGAGCCCCTCATCCGTTCACTCGGCAGCTGGCTTGACGAGCTGCCGGCCGTCCTCTGGAGTCTCCGCACAACGCCAAACCGGTCGACCGGGTTCACCCCGTTCTTCCTTGTCTACGGAGCAGAAGCCGTCATCCCGACCGACATCGAGTTCGACTCGCCGCGAGTCGTAATGTACACGGAAGCCCAAGCCAAGGAAGCCCGCGACGACGACGTCGACCTACTCGAAGAAGCGCGCCTTCTGGCCCTCAGCCGATCCGCCATCTACCAGCAAGGCCTGAGGCACTACCACAGCAGAAAGATCAAGCCCCTCGCATTCCACGAGGGAGACCTCATCCTCTGGCTTGTCCAGCAGCAAGCCGGCCAGCACAAGTTGGCCTCCCCATGGGAGGGCCCTTTCATCATCAGCAAAGCCCTGTGCGACCGCAACGCGTACTATCTTATCGACGCCCGCAAGACGAACAAACGCAAGAGAGACACCGCCTGGGAAGAAACAAGCTGGCCCTGGAATGCAGAGCTCCTCCGCCCTTTTTACAGTTAGCTGTATGCACGTATGTATCGCTGCCTTTTGTAATTCCGTAAAAGACTATGGGACCCCCGAACGACACTCGAGGGCTGCCTTTTCCGTACCAAGTTATTGTGTTCTACACATCCTTGCGCTTTTTCTTAAAACCTCCACCGCCGGGTTGACACGCTCAACCCGGGGGCTCGGGGGCTGGCTGGCTTGACCATAACCCGCCGTCCTCCTTAGCACGTCTCGGCGTGTTCGGGTTGCCGAGGCCCCTCACTTCAGCTGTTGGCTGGCAAGAACTATGGGCCAAAGCACCTGCACGCCGCGAGACACTAAGCCGGACCCGCTGGCTTGGCCAACCCGGCTTCACTGCACTAAGTTGCTGCACGATCGGCTGCTCCCCAGCCGGCTTCGCCGGCTGCTGCCAGCCGACCCAGTGGGTGTTTCGCTCGCGCTCAACTTTGAAGGGCCTAAGTACTGCGTGCTCTTTTTCCAAGGGCCGAACCTCTTGTCACAAACCGGAACCCTGCTGTTCGACTCGCAGGGGGGAGGCCCAAAGAAGGAGCAAACAAGAAAAAACCTAGAGAACAGAGGGCAAGGGCGTAAAACACTTGCGAGAACATTTGCACTCAGTCGCTGCACGACCGGCTGCTCGCCCTCAATGTTTGGCGGGCCTAAGTACTGCGTGCTTTCTCGAAGGACCGAACTCCTTGTCACAGAACGGAACCCGGCTGTTCGACTCATGGGGGGGAGGCCCAAAGGGGAAGCAAGCAAGAAAACAGTTTAGAGAACAAGGAGCAAAGGCGTAAACGGTCACAAAAGTATTTACATCATGATAAAATGGGCCCAAGGCCAAAGTTCATTACATTCACCAACACCCCAGTGGGTGGGTGGACCTGCTACTTAACAAAGTGTGATAAAGTTAAAGCAGGACGGCTTCAGGCGTTCCCCGCTCCGGGTTGTGCAGCCGCGGCTCCTCCTCGGTGGCCTCCGGGTCCACCGAGGTACCGGTATCAGCCAACCCGGCATCCTCATCATCGATGTAGACGCCCGTCTCCTCAGAGCTGCCTTCCGGGTCGTCCAGCAGCAAGCCAAAGTTGTCGGGCGGCACCACCCCGCTGTCGTCAGTCAGCTCCACCTGGAATTCATCGTGGAGTGCAAACGAGGCTAGGTAGCTGGCCCTGGCGGCGATCCGGCCCGCCTCCGCCTGCAGCTGGGGCTCCGCACCGGCTCGTTGGGCCACCAGCCAGTCCAGCGCAAGGTCCGGATACCAGGACATGATGAACCGGAGCGCTACGTTGGCTCCGACACGGGTCGTAGAAGCATGCCACGCATGAAGCCGCGCCAGCCCGGCTTCCAGCCACCGCGCCAGCCGCGTGAAGCTGTTGGGCCTTATGGCGCCAGGCCAGAGGGGCGCCGTCATCTGCACGCCGGCTAACGAAACACACCCCATCTGCTCGCCCAAGACCTACAGGCGGGCCTCGGCGGCCTGCATGATCTCCGGAAAGCTCCAGGCGACGTTCAGGTCAAGCCTAGAGCCGACGATCCCCTGGGGCGACCGCTGAACACGAACGGCCTCCTCCGCCGCCCTCTGCATCTCGGGGAAGTGCCCTGCCAAGAAGAAAGACAGTCAGCAGCAAAAAAGCAAAGGCGGCCTCACAACCCGGCGAAACCAACAAAAAAGCACTTACTGGTGAAGGTCTCATCCAGGTGTTGTGCCTCGAGCAACGTACCATGCTGCTCCAGGTCGCCGGCACGGTCGCGCGCCTCTAGCGCCCTCTCCAACTTGGTGCCCTTATCAACAGCCGCCTTCAGCTCGGCGTCCTTGGCGGCGACCGCGTTCCCGTGCTCCTCCTTGAGGCAGAGGAGTTCCGCCTGATGGGCCTCCGCCATCTTGGCCGCCTCCGCCTTCAAGCGCTCAACCTCAGCCTGGAGCTGGCCCTTGTCGTCGACCAGCCGGTCGCGCTGCTGGCCGGTTTCGACGAGCTGCCACTGGGCCTCCGCCACCTTGGCCGCCTCCGCCGTCAGGCGCTCCACTTCGTCCTGTAGCCAGCTCTTGTCACCGGCCAGCTGCTCGTGCTGCCGACCGGCTATGACAAGCGCCCGATGGGCCTCTGCCACCTTCGCCTTCAGCTCCCCTACCCCAACCCGGAGTCGGCCGGCGTAGGCGATAGCCAGGTCGTGCTGGTGGCCGGCTCGGATCAGCCGGGTTCGCTAGGGCAGTACCTCAGCTGCAGCAGCTGCGCGGCAAAGATTCAGAGTCAATACAAAGAAAGAACAAGAATACTTAAGATTAGACCCAACTACTACGTAGTTGACCCGAATCTCGGGGGCTACACCCAGTGGGTGCGCTAGCGCGCCCCCACTAAGAGCATGCAAAAAACTTACCGTCAGCAAGGCGGAGCGCCTCCTCCCTGGCGGCAAGCCGCGCCGTGAGCTGCTGGTGCTTGTCCAAGAGCCGGTTGTAGACGCTAACCCGGTAAGCGTCCAATTGCTGCAAGGGAACAAAAATCAGCATAAGACAAACCATTTGAAGATTTGACCCAACTACTACGTAGTTGGCTCGAATCTCGGGAGCTACACCCAGTGGGTGCGCTAGCGCATCCCCACTGACTAGCTGCAAGAAAGAAGATGGAGGAAGAAAAACTTACCAACACGGCGCGCTCCAGCTCCCGTGCCCGCTCCGCTTCGGCCTGGGCGAAGGCCTGAACCCGCTCCGCGCGCCCACGGAGACGCTGGCTCACGGCGGCCATGGCGGCTTCCTCTTGCGTCAGGGGCCCGAAGACGGGCTGGCTGGGCCCAGTGTGGACTTGCTGCGACCCGGCAACCAGATGGCCCCTGGCGCCGCCGGTGGCAGCCTGACCACCAGGGCATGCTCGCCGCTCGCCGTCTCCTCCGCGGTCGGCGCCCCCTTCGGCGCGCCGACCGGCGTCGTCTTTAGCGCCGCGTCCGGCGTCGCCTGCGGCACCTCCTCCGAGGCGGCCCTGCCTCCTCCCTCCACCTCCGCCCACTCGACCATGTCGGCCCGCGGCGGAGTGCCGTCCCCGATCACCACGACCACCCCGGTCGCCCACCGCCGCCAATGGCACGAAGACCATCTCCGCCGGCTCCAAGCCTGCCGGCATCTCCGGCCACGCCGGCTCCCCGGTGGCCTGCTCCCTCGCCTCCGTGGCCCTGGCCCAAGCTCGGGCCGACGCCGCCTCCATCTCCTCCACGACCCTGTTTCGGTCCTGCCAGGCCAAGCCCTCGGCGTCGTCCGGGTTCAGGCCGAGGGTCGTCGGGTATCTCCTCATCCCGGTCGATGGCACTGTTCCGGGACTTCCGGAACGCGAAGCCGCCCCCGGACGCGGCGTCCGCCGCCGCCAACGCTAGCGACAGCGGCGACCTGAATCACGGCGGAAGGAACATAAGAAAAGAACGAGTCGGCAAATCGCCGGGGCCAGCAAGGAAATGTACCCGATCGCGGTCGGGATGGTTGGTCTTGTCGGCGCCACCGGGGCGGCGCGGCGCCTCTTCTTAGCGCCCGGCTTGCCACCAGCGGCCTGGTCCGTCGTGCGCTTGGCGGCCGGCTTCCTCGGCGCCGCATCCCCCTTCCCGTGCGGCCGGCCGGTTGCGGCCGGCACGCGGGATGACCCGGCCCCGGCCGCATCGCCCTCTCCTCCCCTCAGCGGCGCTGCGTTGTCAGCATACGTCAGAACCCCTGCGTCATCTTCCGGCCAACCTCGCGAAGGATCGGGGCGCAAAGACTTACCCGTGTGGCGCGTCTCGCCGACTTCGGCGTCGGCCATCTCCAGGTTCCCGGCAAAGGCCGCCGCCTCCTCCGAGCCGGCCTGCGGAGCGGCCCCCACTTGCGTCGTGGTTCCGTTATATGGGTGCCGGATGGCGTTTAGCAGCACCTCCCTCGTCACGTCGGGGCGGAGGAAAAGTTGAGACATAGCAAAAAACGGAGACCAAGGACTCACCGCCGGCGCCGGGCTCCCGTGGCTGTAGGGCACCTTCCCGAACGGCCAATCCTCCTTCAGCCCGGCCTTCGAGATATCGTTGACCCGGCCAGCAATTTGCTCCAGCGTCAACCGCCGGGATGACATCCTGTTGGGGTCTTGGAGGCCGGTCATCTCGCCGATGATGTGCGTCCGGCGCTGCAGCGGCAGCACCCGGCGCGCAATGAAGGCGGCGATGAGGTCCGACCCAGTGAGCCCCTCCCGCGTCACCATCTCCGTCACCCGGCTGCTCATGTTCAGCACCTCCTGCGCCAGGTTCTTGGGGCAGTAGGACCAGTTGGTCTTGGCTTGCGGCGTCACGTTGGCGAAGGGCGGCAGGTTGATGCGGTCTGCGCCGAGATTGCGGACGTAGAAGAAGGAGTTCTTCCATTTCTTGGCAGAGTCCTCCAGCGGCATCTTGGGGCATCCTCCACATGTCCGCGTCGAGATGACGGTGGCTCCGCAGGCAGACATGACGCCGGCCTCCAGCCCCTGCTGCTTCAGGAAGAAGAAGCGGACCCAGACGTCAACGGTGCGCTCGACGCCCAGATACCCCTCGCACAGGGTGACGAACCCCGAGAGCTGCAGCACCGCATTTGTGCCCAGATGATGCGGCTGGAGCCCGAAGAACTCAAGGAACGCGCGGAAGAAGTCGCTCGCGGGGAGACCGAACCCGCGCTTGAAGTGGGTGAAGAAGACCACGCGCTCGGTCCCCTCCGGCCGTGGCTCCAGCTCGCCGTCCGGTAGGCGCACGGCCACCTCCGTCTCCGGCGACAGCCGCCGCGTGTCGCGTAAGTACTGGACGTCCCCCGCAGTGATGGTGGATCCCATCCACGAGCCCGATGGCAGCGCCATCAGTGGTGCGGGGCACGTGGGTGAAGGCAAGAAGAGGGAGCGGCGGTGAAGTTTCGCTCGAGAGCAGCGGAGAGTCGCGGTGTGCGGCAGTCGCAGAGGCAAGAGCATGAGAGGAAGAAGAAGATGGGGGGCGCGCATGAATGATTTCCGCCGCCCCTCCCCCCAATTTATAAGCCACGGTCTGAACGTGGGGAAGTGGGATCGGTTGCGCCCCCCCCCCTCCCACTTCCCCGCAATAAATGTGCATGATCCACGCGCGCTTTAACTGCATCGAGAAGGGCAACCGCCCGCGGGCGCCGCAATAAATCCGCGCGCATGGGCCGAGGGCGTGAAGTGGCGGGCCCCAGCCCACTGTCATGTCTCATCACGCGCGTGGCCTGTCAGGCCTCTTCGGCTCTTGAGCGCCATGTGGCGCCCGCGCAAGGACCAAGAGATTGTGTCCCTTCCCCTTCAAGATTCGACGGACTCCTCGGTTTCCCGCCCATGCCGGGATGCCGTGATTCGGCTTCCGGAAGCCGGCACACAGTGGGTGTTGCCGGACTCGGCGGTCACAAGCTTCATCAACATCAGTCGCCTTCTCAGGGGGTGAAACTGCGAAGGCCCCCCTGCTTGAAGCCGGCGAGCCTTCACAGCTTCGGGGACTACTGTTGGGGGGATGGACCCCGGGCAGGCAACGGAACCCGGATCCTTTTCAAAAAACATCGTGGCCGGCATCGCCCCTCCATCCGGCTCGTACTTGGCCGGGTCCTTCAACCCGGCCAAGTCCTTCAACCCGGGAAAGTCCTTCAACCCGGCCAAGTCCTTCAACCCGGCAAAATCCTTCAACCCGGCCAAGTCCTTCAACTCGGCCAAGACCGCAACACGGCCAAGCCTGCCAGCGCACGCCGGCCGAACCCGGCAATCCAAGGCTTCTCCAACAAGCTAGCGCCCTCGTGGCATCTTCCTCAACCCGGCCACGGGTCAGCTCCCGTCCCATCCAAGGCGTACGATGGAACAAGTCCTCGTAGAGGGGACGAGCGTGGCTACAGTGCCCCACCAACTCTTATGATTGGCAGGAGTGCGGCAATAGTGCCCCACCTGCTCTGCTGACCAAGGCCGACGAGGCAACAGTGCGCCCCTCGTCCTGCTGACGCAAGCTGATGGCGACCAGGCGGTGCACCATTGTAGCTGAGCCGGCCCAACCACTCCATGACGCATGACAAGACGGAGAACAGGGCCCTCTGGCGCACGGGGCCCGCGCCCGGAGAACCCGGCGAATCCTGGCACCCGGCAGGTCCCAGCTTCGGCTTCCCAAACGCTGACATCCCGGCCCCGCACCCTCTTAACTTTACCATTGTAACCCTGGGGGTTGACCTATAAAACCCCCCAGGAGCCCTCCATGTACGGGGGCGAACACATGCGGTTAGACCATCAGTAGAGCACACACATACACCAGGAGAAGGAGCAGCCTAAGCCCTGGCCTGTCTTCCTTCCTCCTCCGAACAGCTCTAGGAGTGACCCTGTACTGATACACATAAACCACTCTCGGCAGGACTAGGGGTGTTATCTCTCCGGAGAGCCCCGAACCTGGGTATGTCTTGCGTCCCGCGCTCGCTCATCCCGACCTCGCCTCTAAAGCCCACCGGTGCCCTCGAGCCTATCCCTCTCTTTAGCCATCCCATGGCATCTGCCGTGCGCCCACCACGACAAGAACCACGCAACACCTTGTTAGTAGTACCTACACACAAAATAACAAATACTTACATCCAACACAAAAAAGAGGTTGTCAATCCCTTGGCGGTTACTTGCAAGGATCAAATCTTGTAGTGATAGATAGATAAGAACACAAAATACAACAAAGTAAATAAAATTGCAGCAAGGTATTTTTGGATTTTAATATATGATTAAAATAGACCCGGGGCCATAGTTTTCACTAGAGGCTTCTTTCTTGAAAATAGCATACGATGGGTAAACAAATTACTGTTGGACAATTGATAGAAAAGCAAATAATCATGATGATATCCAAGGCAATGATCATGTATATAGGCATCACGTCCGAGACAAGTAGACCGACTCCTGCCTGCATCTACTACTATTACTCCACACATCGACTTCTATCCAGCATGCATCTAGAGTATTAAGTTCATAAAAAAACGGAGTAACGCCTTAAGCAAGATGACATGATGTAGACAAAGTAAACTCAATCAATATGAATAAACCCCATCTTTTTATCCTTAATGGCAATGATACAAGTATGTGTCATGTCCCTTTCTGTCACTAAGATTGAGCAACGCAAGATCAAACCCATCACAAAGCACCTCTCCCATTGCAAAATCAATCAATCTAGTTGGCCAAACCAAACGGATAGATCGGAGAGAAATACAAAGCTATAACAATCATGCATAAAAGAGTTAAGAGAAGACTCAAATAATATTCATGGATAATATGGTCATAAACTCATAATTCATCAAACCCCAACAAACACACCGTAAAAAAGGATTACATCGAATAGATCTCCAAGAACATCGAGGAGAACATTGTATTGAAGATCAAAGAGAGAGAGAAGAAGCCATCTAGCTACTAGTTATGGACCCGTAGGTCTGTGGTAAACTACTCACACATCATCGGAAGGGCAGCAAGGTTGATGAAGAACCGCTCCGTGATCGATTCCCCCTCCGGCAGAGTACATGAAAAGGCCTAGATGGGATCTCACGAGAACAGAAACTTGTGGCGGCAGTATTTCGGGTGGCTCTCTGATGTATGGAGAATATTTGGGAATTTATAGAGTAATTAGGTCAAGAGGTCCCACGAGGGGCCCACAAGTCTGGGGGCGCCCCCCTAGGTGCGCCTCCCAAGCTTGTCGCTCCCTCATAACCCGTCAGGTCTTCCCCCGAACCTTCTAGTGTCCCATCTGGTCCAGAAAAAATTAATCCAAAGTTTTTTCTCCATTTGTACTCTATTTGATATTGATTTCCTGAAAAGCCAAAAACAAGCAAAAAAACATCAATTGGCACTGCGTGCTAGGTTAATAGGTTAGTCCCCAAAAAGATATATAATTGCATAATAAACATATAAGATTGATACTATAATAGTATGGAATAATAAAAAATTATAGATACGTTGGAGACATACCAGTGTTTCCCTTTTGGCTATCCACAGTGGAGTAACTTTTTACACCTTGTTATACCATATTGCAATATACCACCTGTCTTGGGGTCCACCACCTACAATATTACGGGTGGATAGCACGGATAAGTTTTCTTATAATAACATCGTCTTTTCATCATCTTCCAAAGAATCGACTTCTCGTAAATGAACACATTTCGAGGCAACGACCATTATTCAGGGGGTCGGTAAAGGGCCATGCGCTTGCGTTGGATCGTAAAAGAGAAAGGGGCAAAGTCCAAGGGTGGGATTACCAGGGTGATTTGGTTGAGCCCGAGGGTGGAGCGGCAACGTTTGAACAGTTCATCCAATTTCATTAGGGAATGCTTGATCGGGCAACTCAAATTCAACTTCAAAATGATTTGGTTGAGCATATGTGGACTCATGTTGGAAACCAATAGTTATATCTTCTCATTTTCATCTAATTTATTTGCTACATCTTTTAACTCATTTGGTTGTAAACTAAGTGACTTTTATTTAGTTAGTTGTAAACTATGTGATATATATATATATATTTAATGATGTGTAAGATTTCATTTTTCCAATTAAGATTGTATAGAATGGCCATAAATTGACCAAAAAATGGACAGGGCGGGCCAAATGGCTAGTCCCATTGGATGTCATGGCCAGGAAACGACGGACAAGGGTTGAACGCCTGTCTGACTGGCCACCCAAACAGACTAAAAGCGGATAGATTTTGTGTCTGTTTGGATCGCCACGTTGGACTTGCCCAGCAGCCCTCTGCATGTTTAACAGTTGTAATCCTGGGGTCGATGCCTTTGTTTATTAAAAGCAATCTAAACATACGGCACAGACCACGGTGAACTAGGCAAATCCCGGGGACTACGCATCTTCAACGATTTCAGTAGTGCCGCACCGTCTGCTTTTCCTGGAACTCTCAACACGTAGCCCAAAGAGAGAGAGAGAGAGATGCATGATTCACGGTGTCGTTGCCACAAACCATGTGACCTATCGGTGAATGATTTGTGTTATGTGTATATGTAGTTTTGTTCATAGATCATTGCTACATAGCTTGACATGATGACCGGAGGGCTTCGACATCCCAAACTTGAGTACTGAATGGCTTCAATTTCAATCTCATGAACATTATCACATATAGTTAGATGAGAGGCTTTTTAGGCTGATTTTAAATTAACGAACAAAAAACGACAATATATCCAGAGTTCAGCGTTAATGATTGTTGGTAGAAAATATATTGTCAAATAGCCAGACTTTTTCCAAAATCGAATGCTTCAAATAAGTTATCTCAACTAAAAGCATGTGTGATCTTACAATCTGAAGTACTCGTGTAAAAGCATAAATATAAATATTTTATGGAAAACCTTTATACATGTGCATAAAAACACATACATGCCATGGCCTTCCTAATAAACACAATACATTATACAAGTTTTTTATAAGGTTGCTGCCAGCTTGCTGATTATTCAGTTGATGGGACCGACTGGTCCGCAGATTCAACAAGTACTTGAAGATATCTTGGAAACGACGGCATATTAACTTGCACAAGGCCTTCCAAAATCTGTACGATTACTCCCATGGTCGGCCTAGAGAACTCGTCTTGTTGGACGCACCAACAGGCAACCATGCATGCCCTATCAAGCTCCTCCAAGTTGATGTCTCTTTGCAAGTCAGCATCCAACAATGCCTGCACGTCTCCTTCTTGGATCTTCTTTGCAACAACTATCGGGAAGAACTTGTCCGCGCATTGCTTCCCATGCCCTACATTTCTTTTCTGTGAGATTATCTCAAAGAGCATCATCCCGTAGCTGAACACATCAGCTTTTGTAGTGATGGCAGAACCACTTGTCCATTCAGGTGCCAAATACCCAATGGTTCCTCGCATTGTCGTGATGACCCTGCTGAAGTCCCGGCCTAGCAACTTCGCTAGTCCAAAATCCGCAACTTTTGGGGAAAATGATGCATCCAATAATATGTTTTCTGGCTTGATATCACAATGGATGATGCAATTCCTGCACTTGTCATGTATGTAAGTTAGACCTTTGGCAATGCCGATGGCTATTTGGTATCTTGTGTTCCAAGGGAGAACGTCACCAAAACTATCCCTAAATAAGTATTGATCTAGTGAGCCATGTGGCATGTACTCATAAACCAACATCCGATGCTCTCCCTTTGAGCAAAACCCAAGTAACCGTATCAAATTTACATGGTGAATAGTTCCAAGTATGGTCATCTCTGCCCGGAACTGCTTCTCTCCTTGACGGACACCTTCAAGCTTCTTAATCGCCACAACTGTGCCATCTTGAAGGACTCCTTTGAATACAGAGCCGAAGGATCCAGAACCTAGCTTCTCTGAAAAGTTCTTCGTTATCAGTTGCATATCTTTGTACCTAAAGGCGGCAATATTCATGTCAATGTGATGTAAACCCTTTATCCTTTTTCTCCTATGAAGAAGACATAAAACAACCACAAGGCATACACCGAGTGTAGAGATTCCAATAATAACCCCTGCGGTTCTCCCTCGGGAAGATTTGGTGTGTGGTACTTCAGAAGCGGGAAGTCGAATGAATATACTATCCCTTGTGTTATCAAGATTTTCTTGTAGGTTCATCAAATCAGTGTACCACAAAGAGCAGGTGTTTTTGTAAGAATAAGCCAAGCAAGAACAATTGTTAAGGCAGGCTACCTTACACTCGCTTATGCTTGCAGCTTGCACAACTTGTGGCTCATCAGGTAACCTCACATTATTGGTCACATGGAATCTATCCTCCTCATATCTATTCGTTGATGGCATCGGGCCTCCGCCATTCAAGCTGCACTGCAATGCCACATTCCTGGTGCAACCTCCCGTGTAAACTCCTGAGCTCCATTCAATTGGGCTATCCGCGCCGAAGCCCCTAAGACAACTACACATCGGGACAATGTCTTCAGCGCACCAACTAAAAGCCCCGCACCTAGAATAGACGGAGCACTTTGCACTGGGCTCCAGAAATTATAGCATCCAGTCTTGCTTATCCTCCAACCATACCATCCCCTTCTCCTGGCTAGATGGGTCAATCACAATGCGAAGGAAGAGGTTATCATCCTTGACTGTGAGCAAGAAGTACTGCTCCTTATCATTTTCGACATACTCATATGACTATATCGAGTTTGGCTTCGTCATCACCATCATCAATGGTATGCCATTAAATGCGCCCGTCTTGGGGTTGAACTTCCCAGGGGTGTAATAAGGTCGGGAGTTGTTCCATATGAACAAGTATTGTGCTTCTATGCTCGGGTCCATCGTGGTGAGAAAAGGCCTGGAGATGGGTCCATATAGTTTTTCCATGAGACCAGGCGGTCACTCACGCCAGTGAGCTTGTTTATCCCAAACTTCATGTGAGGAAGTTGGGTATCAGTGGGGTGATTGAAGCTTTGCCATAACATATTAGACATGTTGACTGCATATGCAAGAACTAGATTACCAGTGTTGAGGAGTACAACAACAATCGTGGTGTCGGAGGCTCTAATGGTGGGTGGGTTCTTGCTAGACCAGACTATGGACCTAGACTTGTTGAGAAGAACGAGGTTACCATCAGTGCAGACAGTTAACTCTGATGAAGCCGGGTCGGAGACCGGCATTTCCCTATTGGCTGTCCACACTGGAGTAACTTTCTGCACTTTATTATACCATATTGCAATATACCACTTGTCCTGGGGTCCACCACCTACAAATTCAATTTCATGCATCACGGGAGAGAACACAATTTTAAAGAAAACTGACAGTAAATGGTGACATAGAAACCTATCAAAGTGGGCCATTTTCTTATTTAGTAAGTTTTATGTAGAAAGGCTCCATTTTGGCTTTGCAACTATTTCCCAACTCCAGTTTCACCCTGACATTATACACCGTTTGACATTTTTTTTGTGACAGTTATACAACGTTTAGTTTACTTCCTTGAAGTTATGAAACCGGTGAATTCAGATCACTTGACTAGTCAGCAGCGGTGCTTTGCTGGTTAACAACAAATTAATTGTGCCATGTACACTGCCACACAATTAATTTGACACCTGTGTCTGGGCTCCTCACCTGAACCCCTATGTTGACTTTGTGCCAAATAATTCCACAAGGAAAGGTACGCAATAGACTTGGATTTTTAATAAGTTGTTAATGTGCAAGGATACTCTCTCTGTTGTTAAATGTAAGACCTACTTTGATGTCTACATTCATGCTTTGGACATAAATCTCTCATAGAATATTTGGTTAACGGTTTCAAAATCATAATCGTATGAAAAGGCTTTGGAATAGAAATCTAATGATGTTTGTTTTCTGTAACATAAACTGCATTTTATTGGACTAAACCTTGGTCAAATCATGTCTTTGGGCAATAGAATTACACCTCTTATTTTGAAATGGAGGTAGTACAGACTACAGAGTAGTGTTGGGGTCAAACACATATTTTCCAACCCCTATAAAATGAAGGGCAGCCACACAACGTAACCATGATAGCATATTAGCAACATGCTCACGGGAGATCCATCGGCATATGCTATTGCGGGGACAGGTTCTAATGGACTATAGAAGTACCAGTATGCACAGAAAATATCTTCCTTATGCATTAATATCAGCTGATTTCATGAAAATTTACGGTGTGAATGTGAGGTTGAAATTTGAAAGCCAAAATTTTACATAAACCTAATATGGGTCGCCAATGCGCGTATAGCTGCTTCTCCATATGCTAGATAAGGCAGGGCCCGACGAATTTTAGCTGTTTGTGTGTATATTTTTGTTGTGAACGTATTTTTCTCGGTATATGGGTTTTTTCTAAGAAAAAATCTATATACCAAAGATCTGTATATGAAAAAAAATTGTTTTCATTTGCCGTCCAAATAGGAAGCTGGAACTGAAATCTTGTAGACTCCAATTCAAATGCAGAAGAGGAATTTGAGTAACTCGGTTATTTGGAGCCAAACTAGGTTTAGTTTAGCTTTTAGATGATTTTCCAGAAAAAGATCCCTTCTTCATGCGGTGAAAATATGTATCATACCTAGGTCACTTTCTACAAGTAACTACATTATATTTGAAGATATATTTTATTCATTTGATGACTCTTAAATCACATAAAGCTCAAAATGCAGACGCTGCGGCGTCCCTTGGTAGGCCCGTAAAAGGCCATCGTAGTTCCCAGGCTAGTTCTTTTGCAAGATCCCCTCCCCTGTTTGTTTTAAAATCATAGCTAATTAGATAGTAGCTAACTAGGATTGTACAACAAATGGGGTCTAAAGATTCTGGGAGAAGCTGGGGAGGGGTCTGATTCTGCGAGAATCTTGCAATAGTTCCATTATGTAATAAAAAGTTATAGAAGGTGGATTATGTATCACCTTAATTTCTCCTAGTTAATAACAGAATGCCTACGGAAATCCTTTTCCTGACTAAAGGATTATTGTGTGCTACCTCTTGATCTCACAACATGTTCTTACATGTAGAAAATTTTAATTGGGATTGCTACATATAACTTATTTAATTTCTATCTCGACAAAATTTCCATATTATGACCCACAAAAAAGAATAACTAGATCTTAACGATAAAATAGATTTCTGATTATCAATTTTTTTTGACAAAACAGATTTCCCGCAAAGAAAAACCCGACAAAACAGAAAACCAAAACAATGTAATTAACTTAACAGAAGAGGGAAAAAAGACAATCCATTGACATATGTTCTACTCAGTAATTAAGAAGATGCATGGGATATGGATGAAGTCAGTTACCTGGCTGGTAAAACCCAAGAGCGAACTTGCCACCCTGGGAGACCAATTTCTGTTGCCCAGAGAGTGGCCTCGTTGATGTGATCGCATCAGTAGCTTCCGTGACAGATCCTTGCAAGGAAAGAAGCAGTATGATGAGCTTGTAGACCGCACCCGAATCAAGAGTGGCACTCGTAGTGGTAGTGTGCGCCATGGATGAGGAAAGCTAGCTATTGTGGCCAAAGGGTGGAGACTGGAGAACTCTGTTATTGTGGCCAATCCCTATTTATCATGGTTCGTGCTGTAGTGGCCTCAGAACTCAGAAGTCAGCACACAAATCGTAGACTTTGGCCGTTCTAGACGCCTCGAGGCTCAACAAATTAGCTTCTGCAGGAGCGACGACTTAATTTGATGGTTGTAATTTAACCGGCCATGGCTCGGGCTTAGCAGCCGCTAGACTGGTCAATATTCCCGAATTAGTTCGGACGACCGACTTGGATGGAGAAGTTTAAGCGTCATGTTGATGGAAGCTAATTAGTCTGGCAAATTAGCTCCAGCAGGAGCGACGACTTAATTTGATGGGAGTAATTAAACCCATTTAGCAGCCGCTAGAGCTCGAGTGTCTAAATTTAAACACCGCCAAATTTAGATGTCGTGGGCATGGCTGTCTTCTGGTCTTGCAATGTGCGTTGCGTGGTTAACGCCAGCCCCTTGTATGTTTAATCTGGTTGATGCCTTTGTTAATTTAAAATCGGGCCCGTGATGTCTAAACATACTGCAGACAACCATGAAGTCTCCCTAGTATGCAGACCAAGAAAGAAGGAAGAAACATCTGAGAGCAACATGTTTTTTCCAACCATGCATCTCCAGTCCCCACCCTTTATGGTAAAAAATTCATCTTCCAGTCCACACGGCATATATGCAGCAGTCTGCACTTACACTTACATGCATGGAAGTGTCCTTGGAGAATTAGTGGATCAGTTCACTATAAGTATTGCAGGCCTAGCATGTAATCCGAGTATCTGACACGTACAACCATCGGCATGGAAATGTTAACTGTTTCGCCGTTGATCTCGCAAGTTGCAGCAGTATTGTGCATAGTAGGTGCAATAGTCGTGATCATCAAGAATGTTGGCTCCACATCGACCAGCACAACAGCCGGCGAGGGCGAGGCGCCTCTTCCGCCCGGCCGTCGAAGCTCCCGCTGATCGGCAGCATTCACCACCTGGCCACTGGCGAGCTCCCCCACCACGCCATCACTCGCCAAGGCCACGAGCACGGCCCGGTGATGCACCTGCAGATAGGGCAGATCGGCCTCGTCGTCGTCTCGTCCCGCGAGGCCGCCAGGGAGGTGATGAAGGTGCAGGACGCAAGCTTCGCCCAGCGCCCGGAGGTAACCAGCCCCAAAGCCCTGCTGTACGGCTGCGTGGACGTTGCCTTCTCCTCCGGCCCCTCCTGGCGCCGGCTGCGCAAGGTGTGCATCGTCAAACTCCTGTGCCCGAACCGGGTCAGGTCTTTCGCTCCCATACGGAGGGAGGGCACATGTCGTCTCCTGGAGAGCATTGCCGGGCACCCTCCGGGCAAGGCCATTGACCTCCGGGCCATGGTCGAGGCCTTCAGCAGCGCCATCGTGAGCAGGACGGCATTGAGCGAGAGGTTCGAGCACAGGGGCTCCATCTTAAAGAAGGGCCTGGAGCTGGCGTCGGGGTTCAACCTGACGGACCATTTCCCGTCGTTGAGCTTCCTGGACGTCCTGTTGAGGCACCGGCTGCGACGGGTGCACCGTCAGGTCGACAAGCTATTCGAAGACATGATTGAGGAGCGCAAGCGGCTTCGGCAGAAGAAGATGAAGGACACAACAGAGGACATGCTAGATGTGCTTCTTGACGCCATGGAACATCCAGACACGGACGTGCCCATCACACAGGACAACATCAAAGCTGTCATAATGGTATCTATATCCATACCATACCACTATGAGTAGAAAGGAATTATTAACCGTCGATTAACTCTGCACAGAACTAACTATTGGAATCAAATGGACATGCTGCAGGATATGTTTGCCGGGGGGACAGAGACACCATCATCAACGATAGAGTGGGCGCTCGCAGAGCTCATGAAGAACCCCAAGGAGATGGCCAAAGTGCAGGACGAGGTGAGGACAAAAATGGAAGGCGAGGCAAGTTGGTGCGACATCGGGCATCTCAGCTACCTCCGGTTGTCGTCAAGGAGACGCTGCGACTGCACATGCGGTCCCCAGGGTCTGCAAGGAGCAGTGCCGTGTCGGTGGCTACACGATTCCGGCCGGCAGCAGGGTGGTCATCAACGCGTGGGCCATGGGCAGGGACCCAAGGTACTGGGAGGACGCCGAGGCGTTCCGTCCCGGGAGGTTCCTTGGTACAGGCGTTGACTTCAAGGGGGGCAGGCCGCCAGGGGGGTGACTTTGAGTTCCTCCCGTTCGGTGCCGGCCGGAGAATGTGCCCGGGGATAGAGTTTGGGCTCGCCGGCGTCGAGCTTTGCTTGGCGCAACTCCTGTTCTATTTTGACTGGACGCTTCCTGGTGGCATGGCGCCGGAAGACCTCGACATGAGCGAGACATCATTTGGTGTTGTCTCATTTGGTGTTTTATCGGTAGTCCGAAAGGAGACACTTAGGTTGATACCCAGCATACAGGCTCCACTTCACCTTAAGTATTGACCCTTTGGGGTTTCATTGTTGGCAGGGTGCATGAGGGCTCTGTTTAGGGAGTTGTAGGGGTTGTGCCTTCTTTAGTGTTGTAATACCTATTTGAAAAGGTGGTGAGACGTATAAAGCAACATAGAATTGTTAGCCGATGATATATCTCGTTTCCCAATAATAAGTTGGCAGCGAACCAACCTGTGGTTGGATGGTTAGAGGGACTGTGGTATCCCCAGTCCACCAGGGTTCAAATCCTGGTGCTCGCATTTATTCCTGAATTTATTTCAGGATTTCCGGCGATGCGCATTCAGTGGGAGGAGATGTTCCCGTCGACGACGAGGTGCCTACGGTGACTTCGTAAATTTCAACATGATATGCCGGCTCAGTCTTTCGGAGGTGCTCATAAAAAATAATAAGTTGGCAGATAGTGAAATTGTCGGTCCTCTCTCACCTTCGGATTAATCATCCCATCGTAAAATTACTGTCGTAGTCGTCGTTCCGTGTCTTTTGGCCAAGCATGACCGATTGACTGCAAAATGATGATCAGTCGCATGACAAAAACTGAGGAAATTATATGGCCTTGGCCCATTCAAATTTCTGCTATAATTTATAAACAAATCCCAGTGGCCACCAATTCTAAGAATTACGCGACAAATATACGGCGAATCCTATTTGGCGCTGCAGGCGTCCATTAATGTGTAATTTGCAAACGGGCGCCTGCAGCACCCCACTCTGGGCCGGCCCATTCTATATTACTCCCTGTTTTCGAAAACGTCAAAAAATGTTGGACGAGGGTTCAAACCCGCAACCTCTCCATTGCAACGCTGCGCTGGATCCACCAGGCCACCACCCCGCATCTGTAAATACTGTTCGTTTTTCTTTTTTTTATTATTCAGTTCGGATTATTCTTTCCCTTTTTTTTCTCATTCTTTTTTGTTTTCTTTGATGCACGTGTTTCTAAAATTCGTGAACCTTTTCTTTGAACTTTTTTTCATATTCGCTGAACTTTTCCAAAATTGCTGTTTTTTTTTCAAATTTTATGATTTTGTAAACATTCGCTGATCTTTTTTCGCATTCAATGAACTTTTTTAGAATTTTATGAACTTTTTTTTTGAAATTCGGTGAACTTTTTTTCAAATTCGATGAACGTTTTTCAAGATTGGTGAACTTTTTTTATAGATGGGTGGATCTTTTTCAAATTTGATGAACCTTTTTCAAATCGATAAACTTTTTTTCAAATTCAATGAACTTTTTGTGAAATTCAATTAACTTTTTTCAAATTTGATGAACTTTTTTTAAAATTTGGTGATTTTTTTCAAATTTGATGAACTTTTTCCAAAATTGGTGAACTCTTTTTAAAAGATGGGTGAACCTTTTTCAAATTTGATGAACCTTTTTTCAAATTGATAGACTTTTTTAAAATTCAATGAAGTTTTTTCAAAATTTGTGAACTTTTTTGAAAATTGATGAACTGTTTTTCAAATTGGTAAGCTTTTTTTTTTGAAATTTGATGAACTCTTTTTCATAGAAAAATCAACATTTTCCAAATTGTTTTGAGATAATTCAAAAATATAATAAATAGTGTGGATACAGTGGTTCTTAAAACTTTCGCGTCCGTAACAATTACTAGCGCTTAGCTGCTCTGGTGGTTAACAAAACACTTTGTCGGTTGTAGTGTCTTGGCGCGAGTTCGATTCCAGGTACAAGCACCTTTTTGCGTGTGTTTTTTGCGAGACGTTTTTACTACGCTGGCGTCCGTCGTGGGCCGGCCCATGAGGTGGGCGGGTGTGGGCGCCAGCTACCTGTTCGGGCGCTTAAGGCGCCGAATGGGAGCTCCCCAAATATACTCTGTCTCGCAGTAGGAATCGCCATATCGGCCCAATATGGGATTTGATGGGGCGGTTTTAGTAGGCTTCTATGACTGGCTCGGACCGGTTTATAAGCTTATCCACGTTTTATTTTCTTTTTATTTTCTGTGTTTCTTTGGGTATTTTAGTTTTCTTTCATTTGCCTTTTTGATTTTCATTTCTATTTCTTCCAAACCTATGTACCTTTTTCAATACACATTGTACATTTTTCTTATACATCTGGAACATTTTTATACAGATTTTTTAAATACATGATGAATCATGAATATTTTTTAAAATAAATGTATTGAATATTAGTCCAAAATTGTTAAAATACACGTTCAGCATTTTTTTTTAGTGATACAAATTTTTTAATCTACGCAAACTCTTTCTTACATTGTAACACATTGTCTGAAAGTGTCATAAACATATATTAAAAATTCTGAACAATTTTTTAAATTTCACTTGCATTTTTTGAATTTCACAATTTTTTCTTAGAATTACAAGAACATTGTTTTACATTGTATAATGTTTTTTAAAAGGTTCCAAACATTTTTTTGAAACGTATAAACATTTTGTTATGTCAAATTGATTTTTGAATGATATCAGCATTTTTTTAGAGTAGCATGGACCTTTTTTTAACACATCTTGTACCTTTTTCAAACACGTGAACGAGCATTTTTTAAATTTAATTAATTTTTACTTTTTAAGAACATTAATAAAAAATAAGCGAGAGCTCCTCCCGCACTGCGTCTGCCTACTAAGGAAGCACCAGATGCGACTGCTTCTTACAACCCGCTGAGACCGAGACAAAGAAGGGGGCAACTAATGAGCGGGTACCCGTTCGAGAGCTTACCGGCATCTTCCACGATGTCGCTCAGCATCTTCTTATCTAATGTGTTTCTTGTTTTTTGTGGCTATCTTTTTTCCGTTTTTCCTCTACCAGCTTTTGTCCGCCAAGTCTCCATCTTTTTTCTAATGACCTACCTGAGTGGAAAATTAGCCTCCCCCCTAGATATTTATCATTTACATTTAGCCCCCCACCCCCCGAGATCTTACATTGTACCACATTGTCTGAAAGTGTCATAAACATATATTAAAAATTCTGAACAATTTTTTTAATTTCACTTGCATTTTTGAATGTCACAATTTTTTCTTAGAATTGCAAGAACATTGTTTTACATTGTATAATGTTTTTTAAAAGGTTCCAAACATTTTTTTGAAATGTATAAACATTTTGTTATGTCAAATTGATTTTTGAATGATATCAGCATTTTTGAGAGTAGCATGGACCTTTTTTTTAACACAGCTTGTACCTTTTTCAAACACACGGACGAGCATTTTTTAAATTTAATTAATTTTTCCTATTTTAAGAACATTAATAAAAAAATAAGCGAGAGCTCCTCCCGCACTGCGTCTGCCTACTAAGAAAGCACCAGATGCGACTGCTTCTTACAACCCGCTGAGACCGAGACAAAGAAGGGGGCAACTAATGAGCGGGTACCTGTTCGAGAAGCTTCCCCGCGCCGCTGCCGCCGGGCCCTGCCCCCGCCCCCCCGCCCCCCCCCCCCCCCCCCGCCCCTCCCCAGCTTTGGAGAAAAGCTGAATATTTTTTTGAAGGACCTAGATGAGTGGAAAATTATCCTTTTGCCCCCCCGATCTTTATCATTTACGTTGCCCCCCCCCCTGCCCCCCCCCCCCCCCCCCCCCCCCCAAATGGTTTTTGTGTAGCTCCGCCACTGCGCACGCAGTGGCCCTTCTACCGCCATGTGTCACCAGCTGGGACACCCCGTGGGAACACGCTTTGTTATTTTTGTATGCGCTTTGGGGTTTCTTTCTGGTTTTAAAAAAATCGGCATTTTGCATTTTGCTTGGTTTTCTCAGGAAAAAATCGCATGAGAATCACACTGTGCGAAAAAACCATAGTTGTGCTTCACGGTGAAGCACAACTATCCTTTCCGAAAGTGACCAATGCCACTTTATTGAACGCAACACCAATCTCACCAAACTGGCACTACTAGACGACGATGAAACCCTAGACCTATGAAACAATTGGGAGAGAAACAAGAGCCCACACCCCCCCCCCCCCCCCCCCCCCCCCCCCCCCCCCCCTCTTTGTTGAAGTTATTCAGTGAAGGGTTGGGAGGAGAATTGGGGATAGTTAAGGTGATTGGTAGGCGTATGGTTGTGAAATGTGCTCTTTCGATCCCTCCCGCCCCCCCACCTCCCCTCTAGCCGCCGGAGCAGCGGACGGAGAGGGGTGGGGATCACGGCCTCGCCGACATCCAAAGGCTGGCAGGAACTTGTCTGTCGCCAAAGAAAGAGAGCGAAGCGGTTAGCTAAGAGTGTGTTCAGAAATGTGTGACTGTTCGGAAATCGAAAGCGTGCGTAAGCCTAGCCCGTTTAGCTTCTTTTTTTGGATAGCATATCCCTTTTAACTGTCAGCAAGGAGTGCATTACCTAAATATGAGTTTCATGTCGAAAAACATCAAAGAATTGTTGTATGCGGTATATACATGGGTCGATCGGGTCGATCGACGGACAGAACCAACTAATAACGGAATTAAATTAACCACTCCCGAGAATCGTTGAACTCAGAAGTCATAGGCCTCCAAAATGGCGCTCAACCTTTGCGCGCCTGCACGATGACGGCTGCTGCGCCTTCCACCGTAACCATCTCCTTTCCTCGCCTTCCCAACCGTCTCATCACCGGCGGCCAGCACCCTATTGCGCACGCCACCGTATTTTCCGTACGCACGGTGTTGATCCCATCCACCGTCGAGCTGCCACCTTCCGTCGCTTGCCGTTGGCGCCGTTCTTGCCGCGCGTGGGGGACGCGATGCCGCTCGCCACGGCCAGCGCCGAGCTGGCCCTGACGGCGAGGGCGGCCATCTCCTGCCCCGAGAGCGGCCGACGGAGCATAGACACGGGCAGCACGAAGTAGAGCCACCCGGGCTGGACCGCCTCGTCGGCTGCCAGCACGCGGGCGGGCGCGTCGAAGCGGAGCTCGTCCGAGCTGCACAGGAAGCTCGACGCGCGGGCGGCGTCAACCAGTGCCTCGTGAGCCGTGACCGGCGCGCGTACTGCGCCATGGAGCCGTCCAGGCAAATCACCTTCGCCGTCTGCTTGTTGGCCACTGCCGGCCCGGACGCGGCCGCCACCGCCGACGCCGGCGAGCGCGAGGCGCACGAGCCCATTTCTTCCCTTGTGACGACGTGTTGGTAGTCGGTACGTGTGCGGTGAGTCCGTATGGCTCTGTCAGCAAGTGCAAAATGGATTGGTTGGTCCGTAAATCCGTTGATACGGTTGCGTGATGAAGCTTTTTATAGGAGGCCGGTAGAAGTAGAAGCAGCGTGGAAAAGGGTCACGTGTTCATGCGGTGACGCAGGCCCGTTCGTCATGATGTCAGTGTCAACGGACGGAGACAAGGAGGGTGCACTTGGGAAAGTCATTTTGCAAGGTTGCGTGATGTACCGGTGCATCTGAGAGCACTCATTTTCTACTGAGATTCGTGCAGATGTATGGCCCACTTAGATGTATAGTGGTAGTATATTTTTTTGTATCTTTTCTTCTAGTCAAATCGCTGTCGGCTTAATGGGTCCTAGGTACACTTTTCGTCAGACAAGGTATGCATGCAGCTCTCTTCTCTCTCTCTCTACTCGCAGAACAAATTCATAGACTTTATTCCATCATATACAATCTAAAGCAACAATATCTTTTAAACTGTAGACATGTTTATGAAAGTTTTTATATTTTTGGATTCCTGACATCAAGAACTTTAGAACTAGATCAATTTTGGATACATTTCAAACACATTTAAATTTCGACGTTTCACATTTCATATGTGAAAAACCCATTTCACTAGGAAAAAATTGAAACAAACCTATTTCATTAGAAATATGTGAGAACAACCTTTTTCACAGAAACCTATAAACCCAAATATAAAACTGAATGTCAACTTGTGAAACTGGTTACTTGGAAATGTGTAATATTTTTTTTAAAAGAGTAAAATATGTTATTTCATAGATGTGCAATTTGTGGAACAAGCTACTTCAATAATGTGAAATTGAAATAGATGTGATTTTTGTGGAACAAGTTAGTGCAAAGTGAAATGTAGTTTCTGAAAGTAAAACAATATGAAGTGAAGTGTCAACTTGCGAAACTGATTATTTCGAAACGTGTAACAGTTTATTTCCAGACTGTGAAACATGTTATTTTCAAAAATATGCAAATGTAATATATGTGATTTTTTGTGAAATAAGCTAGTGAAAAATGAAATGTAGGTTCTGAAAGCGAAAAACAATCCGAATTGAAATATCAACTTGTGAAACCGTTCATTTACAAATGTGAAACGGTTTTTTCGAAAATAGTGAAATATGATCTTTCAAAAATGCGCAATTGAAGTACATATGATTTATCTGAAACAGACCAGTGAAAAGTGAAATGTAACTTTTGAAAGTAAAAAACAATATAAAACTGAAATATGAACTTGCGAAACTGATTGAAATCATTTTATTCGTAAGATTCCAAGCGGGTGAAAAATGTGAAATGTGTTTCATGAATTTTAAACCATTTAAAATGTATCCAAAATCGGTCTTGTTTTAAAGGTCTTTGCGACATGAGTTCAAATATATAAAAAGTTTTGGAATCGGAATTTTGGTTTATGAGATATGAATGATTTAAGTTACTAAAGGTGAAATAAATGGATGAATTAGTTTGGAAGAGAGAAAAGAGAGAATGGCAGCAGATGCATGCAAAACCTGTACCATCTGACTAAAAGCTGACTCTGATGAGATCTCGCGTACCATATTGACATGTTTAATAGCTGTGTATTCTCAAAGCAAAATGACTAGCCTTTTATATTGCACAGTGTTGCACTAATCTTTAGATTGGATGAGCGGCTAGCGATCTGCCGGTACATCACGGAAACGGTAGATTTTCCGCTTCGCACTTGCGTTCACTAGTAGAAAACAGGGCTTTGGTCCAGGCCGGGTAAGGGCATTAATCCCGGTTCACTCACGAACCGGGACCAATGGGGGCATCAGTCCCGGTTCGTGAGGCCGGGGGGCCGGCCGGGCCTCGGGGGCCATTGGTCCCGGTTCCAAACACGAACTGGGACCAATGGGCCTCGCTCCTGGCCCACAACCATTGGTCCCGGTTGGTAGCTGGAACCGGGACCAAATGGGGTCCTTTAGTCCCGGTTCTAGCCACAAACCGGGACCAAAGAGATGCCTATATATACCCCGCGAGCAGAGCAGTGGAGTGCTCTGTTTTTTTGGCCGGCCGTGGGAGAGCTTTGTGGTGCTCTAGCTCACCTCCTATGCACATGAGGTGTTCGATGAAATGCCCGAGCCACACTTAAGCTTTCTCCTCTCGAAGCTCCTTGTCCAAACTCCATTTTCCTCAAGATTTGTCTAGGTTTGACGGTCCATCCTGTCCCGTCCCCGTCCTCACCGCCGTCGATCGCCCGCGCCGATCTCGTCGCCGGCATCACCGTGGTGAGCCTCTTGTTCTTATCTTCTTTCTAAAAGAAAAAAGTTCTTACTTGTATGATTTAGATAGATACTTGTGTAATTTTCTTACTTTTATTATTGTTTGTTATTATATAGTGTGATGGTTTTGGTATCCGCCTCCGTCGGCCCTCGTCCTTTCTATGATTCGGATGTGGTATATATATATTATCTTTTATAACTATTAGTTTCATTTAGTGTTTATGACACTTATGCCGACCAACGTGATATAGATTTTTTTATCTAGGAGGTATGTGAACCGGAAATTCCAACCGACCCTATTGTCGAGAGGTTAAATTTAGTTGAAGAAGAAAACAATTACTTGAAGGAAAAATTGAAAAAAATTGAGGAGGAGAAGATGATATTGGAGTTGCATGTTGCGGATGTCGTCGATGATCACAAGATCAAGATGGATGCAATGCGCTTGAAGATTAGAAGGTATAGAAAATATGCCATTCATACTGAGGCTTGGTATCATTATGCCGTTGGATCAATTGTTACCTTAGTTGCGATTATGATCGCATTTGTTGTTGCATTGAAATGTTTTAGATAGTTTCAATGTATGGTTTAATTAGATGCTCTGGAGAGCTATATGTTGTTCAATGAGAACTATGTATGTACTTTGGTTTTAATGTGATGATGAATTTCTATTAATTTGGTCACTTATCTATTCATGATGTTCTGTAATGATTTTTGACACACTTAATTATATATAATGCACGCAGATGAAACGGCAATGGATGTACGGTGACAGACGCACCTCCGAGTACATTAAGGGCGTGCATAATTTTCTCGAAGTGGCTGAGGCAAACAAGCAGAATGGTTTTATGTGTTGTCCATGCCCTATATGTGGGAATACAGTTCAGTCAAGTTCTTCAGTGACAGAGACGAAGTTCTTCTGTTCTCTGAGGAATTTGTTCTGACTGAGGAGTTAGGAATTCGCCAGTGCGGATTGCCTACAAGTGAGGAACATGATAGCCCTGAGGAATTTGAGAGCTCAAATTTCCGACCGTTGCTGTGCTATGCGCCAGCTGTCCAAAATATCCTACCCACCTAACGGTCATATCATTGAGGGGCATTTATGTCTTATCATGTCGGGCTGCTCCCTAGGCTATAAATAGCCACCCCCTTCAACCACTAGTTGGTTGGCTGCTCCGAGAGATAGATTGACACTTGTCATTTAGAGCATCCCATCCTCCGAGGACTTTGAGCTAAAATCATCAAGTGAGGAAAAACCCAAAAACCCAAACACCTAAAAACCCAAAGTGATTGAGCATCACTGAAGAGATTTTTCCTGTGTGGAACCGACGCTTGTTACCTTTGAGGACTATGCATCCTCGAGACGGTTAGGCGTCATGGTCTAGAGCATCCAAGAGGAAATTGTGGATCGCCGAGTGACCGAGTCTGTGAAGGTTTGGAAGTCACCTGAAGACTTACCACGAGTGATTGGGCGAGGTCTGTGTGACCTTAGCTCAAGGAGAATACGGTGAGGACTGTGTGTCCTCAGGTTTAAATACCTAGCCGCTCCAACCAGACGTACAACTGTCACAGCAGTTGGAACTGGTCTACCAAATCATTGTCTTCACCGAGCTACTGGTTCTATTTCCTCAACCCTTTCATTTCCTCATTCATGTGTTGTTTTTCTTGATCGTTACTGTTTGAAGACTTTGAATGAAGACTTTCTCAATTTCCTCAATCCTATTTCTTCAGTCACTTAGTCTTCAGCCTGCTTATCCTACGTTTCACGCTACTTGTACTCTGTGCCTATTTCATTTCATCATGATGACTGTACTTATGCCGTGTTATGTTTGCATCTGAGTACTTATTCCGCTGCTAAGTAGTTCGTGGCTTAGGAATTTCCTCACCTTGAAATTCCTCAGTGACGAATTTGTAAAAATCGCCTATTCACCCCCCTCTAGTCGATATAACGCACTTTCAGTACGCAGCAAAGAAGGTTGTATGCCCTCTAGGATTGGAGGTGTAGAAGATACATGCATGCCCTAATGACTGCATCCTCTACCGCGGTGCGTACGAGGATTTGAACGAATGCCCGGTATGCAGTGCATTGCGGTATAAGATCAGACGAGATGACACTGGTGATGTTGACGGCGAGCGCCCCAGGAAGAGGGTTCCTGCCAAGGTGATGTGGTATGCTCCTATAATACCACGGTTGAAATGTCTGTTAGGAAACAAAGAGCATGCCAAGTTGATGCGATGGCACAAAGAGGACCGTAAGAAAGATGGGAAGTTGAGAGCACCCGCTGACGGGTCGCAGTGGAGAAAAATTGAGAGAAAGTGGGGGGACTTTGCAGGTGATGCAAGGAAACATGGTTTGGTTTAAGCGCGGATGGCATTAATCCTTTTGGGGAGCAGAGCAGCAATCATAGCACCTGGCCCGTGACTCTATGTATCTATAACCTTCCTCCTTGGCTGTGCATGAAGCGGAAGTTCATTATGATGCTAGTTCTCATCCAAGGCCCTAAGCAACCCGGCAACGACATTGATGTGTACCTAAGGCCATTAGTTGAAGAACTTTTACAGTTGTGGAATGGAAAAGGTGTACGTGTGTGGGATGAGCAAGACCAGCAGGAATTCGACCTACATGCGTTGCTGTTTGTAACCATCAATGATTGGCCTGCTCTCAGTAACCTTTCAGGACAGACAAACAAGGGATACCACGCATGCACGCACTGTTTAGATGACACCGAAAGTATATATTTGGACAAATGCAGGAAGAATGTGTACCTGGGGCATCGTCGATTTCTTCCGACCAACCATCAATGTCGAAAGAAAGGCAAGCATTTCAAAGGCGAGGCAGATCACCGGAGGAAGCCCGCCGTCCGTACTGGTGATCACATACTTGCTATGGTCAATGATTTACAAGTAATCTTTGGAAAGGGTCCCGGCGGACTATCTGTTCCGAATGACGCTGAGGGATGCGCACCCATGTGGAAGAAGAAATCTATATTTTGGGACCTAACCTATTGGAAAGACCTAGAGGTCCGCTCTGCAATCGACGTGATGCACGTGACGAAGAATCTTTGCGTGAACCTGCTTGGCTTCTTGGGCGTGTATGGGAAGACAAAAGATACACTGGAGGCACGGGAGGACCAGCAACGTGTGCACGAAAAAGACGACATGCCTCCAAAGCAGTATGAAGGTCCTGCCAGCTACGCTCTTACCAAAGAAGAGAAGGAAATCTTCTTTGAATGCCTGCTCAGTATGAAGGTCCCGTTTGGCTTCTCGTCGAATATAAAGGGAATAATAAATATGGCAAAGAAAAAGTTCCAGAACCTAAAGTCTCATGATTGCCACGTGATTATGACGCAACTGCTTCCGGTTGCATTGAGGGGGCTTCTACCGGAAAATGTTCGATTAGCCATTGTGAAGCTATGTGCATTCCTCAATGCAATCTCTCAGAAGGTGATCGATCCAGAAATCCTATCAAGGTTAAGGAGTGATCTGGCGCAATGTCTTGTCAGTTTCGAGCTGGTGTTCCCACCATCCTTCTTCAATATCATGACGCACGTCCTAGTTCATCTAGTCGACGAGATTGTCATTCTGGGCCCTGTATTTCTACACAATATGTTCCCCTTTGAGATGTTCATGGGAGTCTTAAATAAATATGTTCGTAACCGCGCTAGGCCAGAAGGAAGCATCTCCACGGGCCATCAAACAGAGGAGGTCATTGGGTTTTGTGTTAACTTCATTCCTGACCTTAAGAAGATTGGTCTCCCTCAATCGCGGTATGAGGGGAGACTGACTGGAAAAGGCACGCTAGGAGCAGACTCAATAATATGTAGGGACGGGCATTCTTGGTCTCAAGCACACTACACAGTTCTACAGAATTCTACCTTGGTGACCCCGTATGTCGATGAACATAAGAATATTCTGCGCTCCAAACACCCGGAGCAGTGTGACGACTGGATTACATGTGAACACATCAGGACTTTCGGCAGTTGGTTGCAAACACGTCTCATGGGTGACAACGCTGTTTCTGATGAGCTGTAATCGTTGGCCAGGGGACCATCTTCGACTGTATTGACTTACAAAGTGTACGAGATAAATGGGAATACATTTTACACGATTGCCCAAGATCAAAAGAGCACCAACCAAAACAGCGGTGTCCGCTTTGATGCAGCAACCAAGACGGGAAAGGACACATATTATGGTTACATAGTGGACATATGGGAACTTGACTATGGACATGATTTTAAGGTCCCTTTGTTTTAGTGCAAATGGGTCAATCTGTCAGGAGGCGGGGTACAGGTAGACCCATAGTACGGAATGACAACAGTGGATCTGAACAATCTTGGGTACACAGACGAACCATTCGTCCTAGCCAATGATGTGGCGCAGGTTTTCTATGTGAAGGACATGTCTACCAAACCGAGAAAAAGAAAAGATAAGGAAGCGAATACATCATACGATGAGCCAAAGCGCCACATAGTTCTTTCAGGAAAAAGAGACATCGTGGGATTGGAGGGCAAGACAGACATGTCTGAAGATTATGAAAAGTTTCATGAAATTCCTTCCTTCAAAGTCAAGGCTGACCCAAGCACCCTGTTAAACCATGAAGATTATCCATGGTTACGGCGCAATAAGCAAAGGAAACAAGCGAAGAAAAAGTGAAGACTTTCTCTCCACAACTATTATGATGATGCCTTTGATCTAGAATATCATTGCAGTTACATGTGAAGAAATGAAATGCCTTTTGTAATAGATGAGTTTTCGTATGAAACCCTGATACTTCGAAAGAGATTGTCTATTTTGTACATGAAGTGCATCCAGTTTTTGCCGTAACCCTCTCAACTTTTTATAACATGCTATGTGGCTGAAATTATGATACCATGCCAACTTTCAACCTTTTCAGAGTTCATTTGTAGTGCTTTTCAATTTCAGGGTCATTTAGCTCAAAAAAATCAGTAAATGCATGAAAAATACCAAATGAAGTCAGAAAAGGTTGAAAATTGATGATGTGGCTTTGAATGGTGCATTTTGAACACACAAAAAGTCTGGAGATTCAATAGTCAAAAAAAATGAAATCCTTGTAACAGATGAGTTTTCGTCCGAAACCCTGATACTTCGAAAGAGATTGTCCATTTTGTACACGAAGTGCATCCAGTTTTTGTCGTAACCTCTAACTTTTTATAACATGCTTGTGGTGGGTGAAATGATTGATACCATGCCAACTTTCAACCTTTTCAGAGTTCATTTGTAGTGCTTTTCAATTTCAGGGTCATTTAGCTCAAAAATCAATAGTAAATGCATGAAAAATACCAAATGAAGTCAGAAAAGGTGTGAAAATTGATGATGTGGCTTTGAATGGTGGATTTTGAACACACAAAGAGTTTGGGGTTCAAATAAGTTCAAAAAAATGAAATCCTTTGTAACAGATGAGGTTTCGTCCGAAACCCTGATACTTGAAAGAGATTGTCCATTTTGACACGAAGTGCATCTAGTTTTTGCCGTAACCCTCTCAACTTTAGCACATACTATGTGGGTGAAATGATGATACCATGCCAACTTTCAACCTTTTCAGAGTTCATTTGTAGTGCTTTTCAATTTCAGGGTCATTTAGCTCAAAGATGAAAATAGCAAAAGAATGAACTAAAAATAATCAATTAAAATATTATGTTATGATCAACTAAAAAAACTATAATATTCTTCAATAGCAAAAAGAATCAACTAAAAAGCTTTATAAAACTCTAATAGCAAAAGGAATCAACTAAAAAGCTTTTATAAACCTCTAGTATTTTGAAACTAAAATTATATAAAATTTATGAACTAAAATTATCAAAGTATTTCTGTTCAAAACATTAATAGCAAAAAGAAATTTCATAAAGAAATTTCTTGTTAGAAACTTTAATAGCAAACTAAAATAACAAAATCTTTTTGATTAAAATAGATATTTAAAATAACCTAAAAATTACCAAATTGAATTAATGATAAAACACAGTAATTAAATAGCAGGAAAAAAATCACTCAAAAATCTATTTTTATAGTAAAGTTATTCACAAACTAGTGATTCACACACAATTTAAAAGAATTCAAATTTAAACTATTCAAATTTGAAAAATAAGGGCACTAACAGAAAGTTTATAATTTTTGTGACCTAAAAGCAAAAAGAATCACTGAAAAACTGTAAGTATTTAGTTAGTACAAAAAAAGCATCAAAGAAAACAAAAAAACTGGAAAATAATTTAAAAAAATGCCGCCTACTTGGCCACCACGGCCTGAATACGACTAGAAACCCATTGGGCCAGGATTCACGCCCGCAGCAGGCCCAGTAGGCCCACAGGCAAAGGAGTGTGCGATTAGGCCCGTAAGCCTGCAGTTGAGAGGAGCTCGAGAGGGTCAGCGCAGCAGCGCTTATAAACAACTCTCGAGCCCTCTCAGCTAGCGAGGTGGGACTAAACTTTTGGCCCCGGCCAGCAGCACAAGGCCATTGGTCCCGGTTCGTGCCACCAACCAGGACCAAAGGTCTCTGCTTTCCGCCCTTTGGGCTACTGAAAAGAGACCTTTGGTCCCGGTTCGTGGCACGAACCGGGACCAAAGGGGGGCATTGGTCCCGGTTGGTGCCACGAACCGGGACCAAAGGGTTGGGTATATAACCAACACTTGTGAAAATTTTCATTTTCATCTCGCAGTTGCCGCCCCCGACGACGCCGACCTCCTCGACGCCGCCAGGCTGCCCCGACGCCGTTGCCGTCGCCCGTGCCCCTGCCCCGCCCCCGAACCCACCCCGACGCCGTCCGCCACCCACGCCATCACCGTCCGCCGCCCCCGAGCGCGCCCGGCCGCGCCCCTGCGCCCCGGCCCGCCCCCACCGTCGTTGTCGTCGCCGCCCCCGAGCGTGCCCGGCCATGCCCCTGCCCCGGCCCGCCCCCACCGTCGCCGACACCCTCGCTGCCCCCGCCGTCGCCCTCGCCGGCCGCCCCCGCTGTGAGCCGCCGTCGCCCATTTTTTTTTCATTTTTTATATGATGATTTTTTTGTTCATATATATATAATGTATATATGTATGTATGTGGCTATATGTATGTATGGATGTTCATATATATATATATATATATATATATATATATATATATATATATGTATTAATTTTTTTGTACATAGCATTTTTTTGTTCATGTATGTATTTTTTTGTTCATATGTGTATTAATTTTTTTGTTCATAGCATTTTTTTGTTCATATATGTATTTTTTTCATAGCATTTTTTCCCATGTATATATGTATGTGGCTATGTATGTATAGATGGATATCATTTTTTTCCATGTATGTATGTCGTTGTCGATATACCCCCTCCCCGATAACTTCGACATGAGGGGGGGGTCGACATACCCCCTCCCCGATAACATTTTTTTTCTAAGTTACTAAGGTAAAATGTTTACCCCCCCTCTCGATATACCAGGCGACCAACTCTCGAGGCCACCCAAACCCTAGAAAAAAAGCGTTGTCGATCTCCTACCCCCTCCCGCCCCTACCCGACAAACTCTCGAGGCCACCCAAACCACTAGAAGAAAACTCCGGTAACTTCGACATGAGGGGGGACATTGATCAATCCCCTCTTGCCCGAACAAGTCTATGTATCATTTTATATTGCGATGGACATATATCAAAGTTTGATCATATGTCAAAGTTTGAATTTTGACATATGCAACATTTGATCATATATCAAAGTTTGATCATATGTCAAAGTTTGAATTTTGACATATGCAACATTTGATCATATGTCAAAGTTTGAATTTTGGCATATGCAACAATATTTGATCATATGTCAAAGTTTGACTTTTACCATAGATTTATCAAGAATGCCCCCATTATGGATGTGCACAAGTTGATCCAATTTTTTTCTGATCTCATATATATATATATATATATATATATATATATATATATATATTCTTCTATATGTCACGTTGTCTGTCAAAGTATTGGAGAAACCCATGGCTTCATCATTAGCCGGAAGTAATAGGCGTATGATGCTACGAAGCTCTTCAAAGTTGTTTTGGAACGGAGTTCCGGATAGAATAATTCGCTTTTTGGTACGAATTTCAGCAAAGGCCTTCCAAATAGCGATATTCGGAAGGCTCTTGCTGAACTTCGTACCAAAAAACTAATTATCCTATCCGGGACTCCGTTCCAAAACAATTTTGGAGAGCTTCGTACCATTATGCGCCTGTTACTTCCGGCTAATGATGAAGCCATGGCTTTCTTGAATCCTTTGACACTAGACAACGTGACATATAGAAGGGTAGATGGGATCAGAAAAAATATGGACCATTTTCTGCACATCCAGAATGGCGCCATTTTGTTAAATCCCTTAAAGGTTAAGAGAATCCCCCCTCTCGCCCGACCAAACCCTAGAAGCGTTGCCGAGGCCACCCCAAATCCTAGAAGCGTCGAGGCCACCCAAATTTACCAAGTTAAAAGAGCGTTGTCGAGGTCACCCCAAACCCTAGAAGCGTTGTCGAGGCCACCCCAAACCATAGAAGCGTCGAGGCCACTAATATGATTCCTTGTTGTGATTAGCTAGCTAGGTCTATGTTTGCCACTAATATATCCATCTCTCATGTTTGTATATTAATTGCCATGTTGTAATATTTGCAGAAAATATGGAGCAAAGAGACTTGGAACAAGAACAGTTGTTGGGGGACATAATCCTCGGCGGAGGTGATGTCTTGTCGTTTCTCAACGACACCGATGGTAAGGAAGGACAGGATGACGGCTCCGATGATCGAACAATGGAGGAGGAAGGACATGATCATGATGGCTCCGGTGACCGAATGCCGGAGGAAGAAGGAGACCATGATGACGGCTCCGGTGATCGAACGGAGGAGGGAGCTGTTGCAAAGTCCGGCGAGGTATATATATTAATTAAGCCTGTGCTGACTAGCTAATTGATGTATTAATTGTTTTGGTATGTACATATATTAACTCTTCTTTCTTCTTTTATAGCCCTCCGGATCGAGCCAAACTTCGGTAACGAGACGAGGCCCGAAGAAAAGGTTGCGCCAGGATGAAAGGTTCACGATCACAGCACTCACGGATGATGGCCTACCGATTGAACCCAAGCGGACCAAGGACGCATTTTCTGCTCAGTGCGGAGCTATTGTTAGGGACAGCATCCCGATCAGCATCAAGCAATGGAATAAGCCTAAGGACGACGACCCTGAAGTTTCTTATGTCACCGATAGACAGAAAGATGATCTTTGGACCTCGCTGAAGGCAAATTTCACCCTACCGCCAGAGGAGGATCCGAATAAGCCAGTTATAGAGCCACTGGTCAAGGCAAGTGCTCTTAAGAAGATGGCAGATCTATTCAGGAGGTGGAAGAATGAGTTGAAATCAAAGTTTGTCGACAAAGGGAAGACTCCAGAATTCACCGGCCGATTTGAGAAGATAAGAGATCACTGGACCGCATTTGTGGCCTACAAGACATCGGACAAGAGTAAGAAAATGTCAGAGACAAACAAGATAAATGCTGCAAAGAAGCTGTATCACCATCACACGGGGTCAGGTGGCTACCTCAAAGCCCGGCCGTTATGGGACAAAGCTGAGCAAGACCTGCTTGCTAAAGGGGTCGAACCACAGACATTGAACTGGCCAGACCGTTCAAGGACTTGGTTCTTCGGGGTTGGGGGAACTTTAGACCCTGAAACAGGGAAGTGCCGTTGGACGGACGAGCAACTTGCAATACCCGTCAAGAAGCTTCAGAAGTATATCACCGCAGCGTAGGAAGGGACGTTCATTCCCGACAGAGAGAAGGACGAGCTGACTGAGGCCCTCGGGAATCCTGAGCACCCTGGACGAACCACGAGGCACACCAGGCTCCGTTCCGTGGGTGGTTGGGTTTGCCGGCGTAGGCGGTTGCAGAAGCCGGGAGAGAAAGAGGAAAGCGGAGCTGAGCGAAATGCAGAAGCTCAATGCAAGACTAGTAAAGCTAGAGGAACTTGCAGCTGCCGGCCAACCATCTCAGCGGCACGATGATCCTGCCCAAGAAGCTACCCCACCATCTCAGCGGAGAAGCAGCATGGCTTCCACGGAGCTCGTTCAGCCTGATTTCACGGCTCCTAGCTACCCCGTGGATACTATCAATGAGGCTCAACATTGCCAGCTTATGACGAAATGGCAGAACCTCACTTTGAAGGCGGCTGTCGGCTCTGTTGCACCTCCTCAACCTGACGGAACTTTTCACTGCCGTCCGATTCCACATGGCTATGCTGTTGTGACGGTGGATGAAGTAATGGAGGGATTTGATGAGCTCGAGCTTGACCACCCTACAGGTGAAGGGGAGAATCAGCTGGGTTATGCTCGGAGGACTACATG
The DNA here is from genome assembly GCA_011799875.1 of Thinopyrum elongatum. Taxonomy (NCBI): domain Eukaryota; kingdom Viridiplantae; phylum Streptophyta; class Magnoliopsida; order Poales; family Poaceae; genus Thinopyrum; species Thinopyrum elongatum. Next base: position 376,130,830 of record CM022301.1, on the reverse strand, counting down.
TCTATGGCAGAAGGAGTACATCAAGCTTCCAAACTGGACGCCTCCGCCTCCTCCTCCTCCTCCTTCGGCGAGTGATCAGGGCACTCCGCCTCCTTCTCCGCCTCCTCCGGTGCGTGAGGGCACTCCGCCTCCTCCGGCGCGTGAGGGCACTCCGCCTCCTGCTCCGCCTCATTAGCAACGGCGGAAGAGAGCCGCCGCCGCTCCGGCGGCTAGCAGTACAAGCAGAGGCGAGAAGCAATTCAGATACGGTCCATCTCTCAAGCCTTTGGAAAAGTTACCATATGAGAGGACCGACGAGGAAACCGCGAAAATCAGTGCTGCCGAAGTGCATGAACATTTTGCACGGAAACCTCCACCTCCGAAGGAGACGATAGATCCGGTGAAAGCGAAGCGCACTATCGATGCCCTGAAGCGACCACCACCGCCTCCGCCGCAATCCAACTATCTGCGCATTATTGAAAGGACATATAAGGAAGCGGAGCGGTCGGGAAGTACTTGCAGTCATTCAAGGTTAGCAGAATGAAGAAGTGGGAAAAAATTCCCCAGCTTGGCGAACAGGCAAACCAATCGTGCCCCCCGCTCAAGGTGTCTAGTGATATCGTCGCTAATCATCCGGGGATGGTGCCCGGTACCAATCCAGCTGATTACTTGAGCGATGATGTAGAATTTGAAACAATGGAGGTGGACGAATTCAGATACCAGTATGGGCAGCCTCTCGTCAAACCTGATCATCATCCTCCTCTAACAACGATGATGCGAAGATTCCATGAATGGTACATGAAAACCTGCAGTGAGTCTGGGAAGGATACTTTGACGCTGAGAATTAAAGAGTAGCACGACCTCGTTGGAATGGATCTGTTGTCTGTTGAATTTGACGAGTTATTCCAGTTATACAATCAAAAGGCCCTCGACAAAACACTCATGACTTGCTACTGTCTGTAAGTACTACTTCTATAATTAAGTCTCTATATATAGCTCAGCTCTTTCATTGCATGCATATATAATTATCCTTACTATATTATGTAGATTGAAGATCGTCGAATGCAGAAATGCACAAATCTATGACATTGGGTTCATTAACCCAAATATCATACATGAATGGATGGTTCAAAAGAATGTCAAAGAAACCGAGGACAACTTGCTACAATCGCTGCTTAAAAATCAAAACAAAGAGAAAATACTCTTTCCTTACAACTTCAAGTGAGTGTTACTGTCTTGTGCATATTCGGTTTCCCTTATTACTCGAGGTTATAGTAATGTAATTGATGAGTTATGCATGCGTGCGCAGGTTCCACTTTATTCTGCTAGAGATTAAGCTTGAGCGGGGAGTAGTAACCGTCTTAGACTCGAGACGAAAAGATCCCCAGGAGTATGCGGACATGACTGAAATGCTCCAGAAGTAAGTTCAATCGATCATTATCGCACCATATCGGCAACTTTGTTCATTTCCTGATATCAAGTAATTATTTTCTTTGTCTGGCAGGGTTTGGAAAGAGTTCACCGAAATTGTTCTGGCACTGCCGAGGGAGCTGCGATTTACACACCCAAAAGTAAGTACTACTAGCTAGTTTCGCGCATCTCCCATTGATTCTAGTTTCATCAATACCATTTATAATGCTTGATTATCAGTTTGATTGAACTCTATTTCTCGTAAAGTGCTTGTGGCAGGAAGCCGGGAATGATTTTTGTGTACTACGTTTGCGGGTTCATCTACAACGCGACGACCTCTAAGCGGGGCTACTCTGAAAAATAATATGAAGTGTGTAAGCAATAATATTCACAATTTTATTTTATTACCATCATTTGTGTTGAGTTTCATTCATATATATGTATTGACCCCCTTCTTCCAATTAATTGTGGCAGATGCGGGATGAACTCCTACCACATGATCGCATACGAGCAATTCAAGAGGAATTGGCGGGATTCTTTCTTGACCACGTCATAAATAAAACCGGAGAATACCATGTGGAATTTGACATTAGATGTTAGGGATTGTACGTAAGAGATCTTATATTGTATATATGTAGCTAGTAGCGTCGGATAGATATAAGAAAACTTGTTGTTCGACCAATCTCTCGGAGAAAGAGAGGTCGATCACTTCTCTCTGTATATGTTCATGATGATCTTGTGTACTTAATGGTTCCTTCATTTGCTTACTAGCTAGCGTGTCGAGTTCTCTCTACACGTATAGTAGCTAGCGTCGACCAAGCACGGAGAAAGAGAGGACACTTCTCTCTATTAGCTAGCTAACACAATATGAAACCCCTAAATTAACCCTCCAAAACCCCCCTAACCCCCCCCCCCTTCAAAAAGAAAAAACAAAAACCCCAGCCTTTTGGTCTCGGTTGGTGTTACCAACCGGGACTAAAGGTCCTCCTGCCTGGGCTCCCCGCAGCAGCCACGTGGAGCTCCTTCTGTCCCGGTTCGTAAGCGAACCGGGACTAAAGGTTTTGGACTTTAGTCCCGACCCTTTAGTCCCGGTTCCAGAACCGGGGCTAATGGGCCTCTGGAACCGGGACAAATAGGCCGTTTTCCACCGGTGATTGCACTCCACTGCACTGCAGCTGATCGATGACTTGAAGGACAAGTTGGTGCTGGCTGCTTAGTTTGGTGGTTATCCACAAAGTTCTCGTTTTTGCCCCGTGAGTGGTTTTGATCTCCTGCTCCAAGGCTCCTGGAAGCTGATAGGAAGTGCCAATTGTCCGGCTGTTAAGTGGTACGTGGGGTGCGGTGAATGGCTAATTCGGTGGTGACAACGACTTTGGGAACAAAATACGCAGTGACAGCGACTTGTCAGTGTCATGTATATATCCTCCGGGGTTATGGCTGGAGGCGTCCGTTGTCACGGCTGGCGGCAGCTGATTATGACGTTTGAGACTAAAGTATAGTTAGTTAACTTCTTTTTTGAAGCATATAAGTATAGTTAACTCATGACACACGGGGGTCACAAACGGTCTTTGCAGCTGAAACGGTTTAGTTAGCTCAAGAGGACACAACGAACATACACTAAACTTATTTTTGCAATAATAAAGCACAAAAGATCTTTTTTTTAAGTCCAGCATCGCTGGCATTCATTGATAATAGCAGAAAGCAATGGAAAACAACAAGATGGTGAAGGTCCTGGGACCAGAGGATCCGAAGATCAAAGAAAAAGAAAAGAAAAACAACTGCCCTAAAAGCTGCAGCACAACACTCCATACAATCCAAACTAGTCAGCGCAACTCCGACTCCAACGGTGAACTACTAAGGAAACTAGGCAGGGGTGGCGTCATGGAGGATCACCGAACGAACCACCTGTCGCGCGGCATCGTATACCACCGGCCCCCCACCGCTACTTCGACTTCACAGCAATAGACAGTCAAGGCACTCCCACGGACACGCCGGAGAAGAAGAGCCGACTACCACGACCAAGGGAACACCTCCAACATTGCTCACCGCCGTCATCGTTGCCACAGAAGCCACCGCGCACAAAAGCCTGGACGCCTCAACCGCCGCCAACCATCGGTCCCGCTTGCCGATGCCGAGCTCCAAGACGAAGCCCCCAAGAGGTAAAACGACGCCAAGGCGCCGCCATCGTCTGATCGAATGATCAAGGGTTTCCCCTGGAGAAGCCGAGATGGCTGGATCCGTGCAGAAGGGGTGCGGCAGCAAATTAGTGATGCCTCCAAGAAGGTCACGACGGCCAAAGCCGCCGCCATCGCTGGTCACGGCACATGGCCGAGACAGGATCTTCACCCAAGCTCTCACACCACCTCAGCCGCACAACATCCCGCACCGGCACCGACAAGCCCACCAACAATCACCACCGCACTAGCCCGCCGACGAAGGGGTCGCCGTCGTAGCCAACCGCACCTCACAGAGGCCATCGACGACCAAACTCAAGAGCCAGCGGGCAGAGCCAAGAATGGCCACCAAGAGCAAAGCCACCAGACGCAACAGACCGCCGCACCCTGCCGAGCACCATGCCGGCAAGGAAAGGAGGTGCGCTGCCCGAGACCGCCAACCACCATGGTTCCAGCCGCAGCCAAGCAACCGACGCGCGCCACACACACCATGCGTGCCACCGCGGCCGCGGAGACCAGATCGCGGCGAGCACCAGAATAGATCCGCCAGGAGCACCACCGTGGCATCCATACGACGCCAGATTCGGGCGGCACCCGCAGCCACCACGCCTATCGGGGCCGCGCCAAGCCTGCACGCGCCCACACCTCGCTTCCCCTGCGGCCGTCGGGACCCTCTGCCCGCGCAGCCTCGCCGCACGGACGCCGTCGTGCGGGCCCCCTCGCGCCAGGTCTGCACCACTCCGCGCGTGTGACACCGCCCCGTCACCCCGTCGCGCCGCCCAGCCATCTGTTCAGCCTCGCCGCACGCGCCCACCAACAACGCTTCCTCGCTGCGCCGCCCCGGACGCCAAGGCGCCGAGCTCCTTTGAAGTGGCCGGCCCGCGCCGCGCCACTCCAAGCGGGAGGAGGAGAGAGCCTCGCTGCTGCCGAGTCACACGGGCTTTGCCCGGCGACGGCGAGAGGGAAGGGGACGGCAGGTCACGGCGCTGGCGGTGGCGGCTAGGGGGCTGCCCGCGGGAGCGACCGAGGAGCGAGTCACGCCTGGCCACAGCAAAGTTAACAAGTTACATTCCGCACAAAAGATCTTAGAGCAAGGCCAACCATCATACTAAGAATGGAGAAAGAATGCCTCTCTAAAACCTTCCTAGGGACTCCCCACTTTAGAGCAAACCTAGCATATCGTCAATAATTCGTTAGCTCTGAAAAAATTAATCACTCTTTGGAGTTAATGAACTCTAGCAGTTCTATAATGGTGCCTTGACTCAAAAAAAAAGAAAGAGAGAAAAACTCCCATTAGGTGGGGAAGTTCTACTTCCTAAATCACACTCCCAAATTTGGCACCACCCACGGCTCCGTGGCGCCAATAGACCAAGGTGGTCCTGTCGACCGCCGTTTGGCACCGATGTCGTGGCCATCGTGGGCGGTACCCTACTTGCCACTCCACCGCCCACCTCTGGCCTGCACCCACTGGCGCTCACGCCTCCCTTGAAGCACACCGCTTCACCGAGGAAGAAGACCGCACCCCTCTGGCTTTACCTCTCCCAAGGCGCCCTCCCACTCCATCGTTGCAGAACCCTTTGGCCTGTGATTTTCGATCTTGACGCTGGCTCGGGCACGCACGAGGTGCTGGGCCAAATTCCTAAGAGTTTTTCTAATGTTTTATTTTTTTAGTTTTCATGATGAAATGCAAATAGCTATTATCACTGTGCGATTTTTGTATGCAATTTGAAATTCTGTAGTTGAACTGGAGTAGTTTTTGTCATATTGGAATCCATGGCATTGCCTTCTCAATGGAAAATGAGAGTGCCAAATTGGAACAAGGTGAAGGAATTGCTAAGGTAAAGACTCCAACAACAAACAAGATGAAAGTAAAGAGCGTCCAATTACAAGCTAGAGTAGGATGAGGCATTTCTTCTTGGCATGGATGAATGTCTCTCTTGATGCACCTATTGGCACTTATCAAACCAAGAACACCTTTTAGAGGTTCACTGAGGAGCACTATCAATGCAATGTGAAGATTCCTTCCAGTTGAAGACAATGTTCACTCTTACACCACTAGAGTGCAATTCTAGATTGTTGCAACTGGTGGGCTGGTTGTGTTTATGAGATTGAACTCCAACACCCAAGTGGAGTGCTAAAAGGGGAGGATTCGAACTACATCCAGGCACTATACGAGCAAGAAATGAACAACAAGGAGCAAGAGGCAAGGTTCATGTCCGTGGATGCAAGTGGGAAGGTTGACTAGGAAAGTGCCTGTTGAGAGCTCATTCTTGGAAACACTTCGACGATGCCATGGAGTCGACACTTCGGTGGATGCAGTGGGAGGGGGTGTGATGCATTTTGTTGTATGTTTTATGTTCTTTGTTTTGATGATATATGTGGTATTTTGATAACCTTTTTGGGATGATATGAGGCGTATTTTTGGTTGAATTTTTTAGTGAGTGTGGTTTCAATTGGAAAGTGAAAATTCAAAATTATGCATTTAAAATGTTGCTGAATTTTGCGCTTTTTAAACGCCAATGTTTGAAAAGAATATGATGTGAAAATGGTGTGTATATGCGAAACAGATGAGAACTAGTAAATGGAAAGAAATGGGAGTTAGGTTTAGGGGATGTGCTGGGTCACAACCTCCCAATACCTAGAACGTTTTTTGGGGGTCTCTAATAAGTGTCTATTGGGAGTTAAGCATTCAGGATTTGCTACAGTTTGTTCTTAGGGATGCTGGTATTTTGTGTGCACTCCAACCACCTCCCATATAATCTCCTCCCAATTATTTTCCTCTCCTTTTCTCTTTTTTTTTCGAAAAGAGGGGAAGACTCTCGGTCTCTGTATCAGGGATGCACACAACCATATACTATAGCATGTGTCTAGTTTTAGCACCACAATAATTCCTACATGTAAATTCTACCATGGTTGATAATTCAACGATATTTCAAATTTAAACCGCCAAACACCATAATCCAAATGTGTAACAATTTTTTCGCACATACCACATCTACTCACAAAATCATTAAATGCAAACATATGCTTAATTACCTCGAAGGTTCGGGCAATCAAAGCTGAACTATAGACCAAAGATCTTTTAACCTTGGAGCGAGCAAAAGCTGAGCGTCAATGCAGAATTGAGATATCTAAACAGAATGCTACTAGGTCCTAAATTGTACTCCCTCTGTTTTTATTTACTCCGCGTATTATCTTTGGTCAAAGTCAAACTTTGTAAACTTTGACAAAGTTTATAGACAAAAATATTAACATATACAATAACAAATCAACAGCATTAGATTCATTATTAAATGTACTTTCACATCATATAGATTTGGTATGGTAAATATTTACATTCTTTTTCTATAAACTTGATCAAAATTTAGAAAGTTTGACTTGAGTCAACTCCAATGTGCAGAGTAAATAAAAACGGAGGGAGTACTGTATATATGAGTTTTCACAATACAGATTGTAAACGCACATATCAAGAATCAAGCATGCTGTGCATATAACTCGTATGCAGTATATACACCGGTCGAGCAACTCAACATACTGGACCAAATAACTGAAAACTAATCCATGGTAATCAAAAGAAGTTGCTAATCACTCCCAACTCCCAAGAATCGAACCACTGAACCAATACGGGGTTGCTCAGAACTCAGAAGTCATCGGCCTCCAAAATGGAGCTCAGCGTTGGGGTGCCAGATGCACGGCGACGACGGCGAGTGCTGCTGCGGCTTCCACCCCAACTAGTTCTCTTCCACGCCTTCGCCGCTGGCTCATCTCCGCCGTATTTGCCGTACCCATGGTGATGATCCGATCCACCGTCCGGTCCGGCGATCTCGTCGGCGACAACGAGCGGCGCCACACGGGCCGCCGCCTTCCGTCGCTTGCCGTTGGCGCCGGGCGCCCCGGCCCCGTTCTTGCGCCGCGGGGGTGACGCAACGCCGCTGGCACCGGCCAGCGCCGAGCTGGCCCTGGAGGCGAGCGCGGCCATCTCCGGCCCGGAGAGTGAGCGGCGGAGCGTGGACATGGGCAGCACGAAGTAGAGCCACCCGGGCTGGAGCGCCTCGTCTGCCGCAAGCGCGCGGGCGGGCACGTCGAAGCGGAGCTCGTCGGAGCTGCACAGGAAAACCGACGCGCCTGGACGGCGCTCCTGGACACTATCCAGGGCCTCGCGCGCTGTGATGTGCGCCGTGAACTGCGCCATGGAGCCGTCTACGTCCACCACCTTCGCTATCTTGGTGGCCACTGCCCGCCCTGACCCCGCCACCGCCGACGACGCCGGCGAGCGCGAGACGCACGAGCCCATTTATTCCCTTGGGACTACTTGTTCGTCGTAGTGATCGATCGTGTGAGCAAGTGCAAAGTGGATTGGTTGGTCTGGTGATACGAGCCGGCGTGTGATGCGGCTTTTTATAGTAGGGAGTCAGTAGAGGGGTGCAAGAGGTTCATGTGTTTATGCCATGACGCAGGCCAGTTCGTCATATCCTGTCAGCGTCAACGAAGACAAGGAGAGAACTTGCTTTGCACTGCACTGGAGTACTTGAAGGACAAGTTGTGGGCTGCGCTGGCTGCATAAAGTGGCAACAAACTCCACGCTGTCCGTGGCCGTGAAGAGTCAACATTCGAAAAGGAAATGGATAAACAACAGCTATGCCAACTTGTTAGCTAGCGGTCAAAGTTATGAGTGAGTAGTTCTGCTCGGCCACGTACTCCTAGTCGAAAGTACATCCATCCCACATTTTAACGACTAAAATAGTCTAGACGTGAGGGTGAGTGTTGAAATATCTTGCCCACCTCCCTTCATCAGTTCGGACTTTTGAATGAGTTGGCTGAATCGTGAATTTTACATGGTATTAGTTTAGGTTTCGATCGCTTCCGCTCTGTCCCGATCGCCATCGACCTTGATCGTCCCCGATGGCATCCGGCCCGGCCGCCGCCGCCCCGGCCTCTTCGTTCCTGGCCTCTCGGCCGCTGTTTCCCCTGGTCGGCGCCAATCAATCCGGTGTTGTCTCGCCGTCGCCGGTCGTCAGCGACTCCTCCTTGCCGGCTGTACCCGTGAAGACCTACGCGGCCGCGCCCGCGGTACCGTCCCGCGCGTTGCATGCGGGCGTGCATGGCGCGTGGCTCGCGGCCTCCTCCAGCGCGTGGACTGCGGCTGCGTACGACGCCCCGCCTCCAGCCGCGTACAACGCGTCGCATCCAGACGCATATGGCGCCTCGCCTCCAGCCGCATACAGCGCCCTGCCCCCGACCGCGTCCAACGCGTCAACCACGGCCGCGTACAACGTGTCGCCCGCGGATTCCTAGGACGTACCTGCAGCTGCTACGACGCCCTACAGCGTTGCACCGACGATCTAAGGCGGGTACCAGCCGGCTCCTCCGATCGCGCTGTTCTATGGTGCATCCGCTCCGTCCTATGGTGCTTCCCCGACACCGTATCCTCCGCCGGCTGCGGCTCCTTCGACGGAGCTTGTTCATATCTCGCCGGCGCCTGGTGGTGGTCCACATCAGGGCTACTACGCGCCGCCTTTGCCGGATCATGTCGCTGCTGCTGCACCGTTCTACTTCGCGCACCTCATCCCGATGAAGCTCACGACGGATAACTATCTCTCGTGGCGTGCACAGGTGATGCCGCTTCTCTGCAGTCGCTACTTGGAGGGCTTTGTTGATAGTACCCTGCCGTGTCCCCCGCCATATCATCCGGGGCATCATGCATGTGGCTCAAGATCAAGCCATCCTATCTGCTATCCAGTCCTCTCTCACGGAGGGAGTCTCGTCGCTGGTCATCTTTGTCACTACGTCTCGGGACGTGTGGACGGCTCTTCATAGCAGTTTTGCTTCGCAGTCCCAGGCGCGTGCTCATGCTATTCACACTGCGCTTGGGGAGGTGAAGCTTCATGACCACACTGTCACTGACTACTTCAACAAGGTGACAGGTATGGCTGACACACTTGCCTCCATCGGCAAGGCTCTTGGTCCGAAGGAGTTCACCTCTTATGTGCTGAATGGACTGAGTGACAACTATGATAATTTGGTGGAGAATATTAATGGTCGTGACACTCCCATCCAGCCGCGTGAGTTGTATGTTCGCCTTCTTGCCACGGAACATCGCATCCAGGCTCGTCGTTCTACGCCGAGTTTCCCTTCCACCAACGCTGCAACGCGTGGGAAGGGCAAGCCCTACAAGCCACCAACTGGTGGCAAACCTCTACCGACCGCGCCTAATTCGCGGAACACCACTACCTCCACGGGAGGTCGAGTGTAACACCCCCGGTGGTTAACCACAGTAATCCCATTTTGATAATGCCAAGTCAGCATGATTATCAGTGCATGATCATCATTAACATCATATTGCATTTCAACTCCTAACCTCAAATCCAAATTTAAATGAAAGTGGAAAATAAAAGTTGTCCAACATAGAAACTAAATTGTTCATTAAATAGCAAATAAATCAGAGACAATTCTAAAATTGAAACCAACATCATTGGAGTTGGGTAAGTGACTCAAACATCTTCAAACAGCGACTAAAAACAATATTTAATAACCATTTATTAAATCTAATTTAAGTATGAAATGATGTTTTGCCCAAACTAATTTTAGGTGTTAGGAAATAAAGCACTGGCATTTATGGACCAGGTCACAGTTTACAAAATTCAATTTGAGCCCTAACTATTACAAAACAGGGGTATGGATAAATAAAAAGAGAAAAGAAAAGTAAAAAGGAAAGCCCCCCCCCGGACCAACTGGGCCGTGGCCCAGCTGGCCACCAGGCCACCACCCAGGCCGGCCCAGCCGCCCCCCCCCCCCCCCTTTTTAACCCCCCGGTCCACCCCAAACCCTAACCTACCCCATCCCCCCCCCTCTCTCCCTTCCCCGATCCAAACTGGATCGGGATACGGGAGCTCCCGCACCGACGCGCCCCGTCGCCGCCTCGCTCTCGCGCCGACGCGCGTCGCTAACCGCCGCCGCCTTCGTCCCCGCCGCCACGCCGGCGCTCCTCGTCGAGGCCACCTCAAGTCCCCGTTCCCCCCTCCCGACCAGGAGTGGATGGGGCCGCGTCGCACACAGACGCCGCGACCGAGGCGCCGACACCGTCGTGTGTCGCCTCGTCGGCGCCGCCCGTCGCCTCTCCGTCGACCCTGTCGCCTCCTCACCCTACCGCCACACCGTCGCCGGCCAGCCTCTTCCCCCCCCCCTCGATGTGTGAGCCCGGCCGCTGCGCCCCCCCCCCTCTCCTCTCTTCCACCACGCCGCTCGACGCTCGGCCACTCGCGAGCCGCGGCCTCACCGCGTCGCGCTCACCCGTCGTTCCCCATGCGGCCGTCGGGGACCCTGAACCGCTCCTGGCCGCGCCTCCCCTCCGGCCGCAGCCGCGCCCCGCGCGCGCTGCCCGCGGCCCCGCCGCCGCCGCCCCTGCGCGCGCTCGCGCATCGCCGTCCGCGCCCGCGTCTGGTGCCCGCGCATGCGCCCTGCCCAGCGCCGCGCTGGTGCCCCCTGCTCGCCCGCCGCGCCGCGCTCGCAGCGCCCGCGCGCACGCACCCCCCCCGGTCGGCCCCCTGTGCCGCTGAGCGGTGGGCCCTGCCCCCCCTGTGCCGCTGACAGACGGGGCCCAGCCCCAAAAACGTTTAAAAAAAATATGAAAATAAAAATAAAAATAATTAAATTAATTAATTAATTAATTAATTAGTTAATTAATTAAGTTAATTAATCCTGATTAGGTTAATCTAATTAAGTAGCTAGTGTTAATTAAACAGTAATTTAATTAGTTAATCACTAATTAACCTAACAGCCTATGACAGGTGGGACCCACTGGTCCTGACGTCATGCTGACGTCATGCTGACGTCAGCAAGACACTGTTTCGGATAATGTTAATTTAAATAATTAATTAAATTCCAGAAATTAATAAAAACTTTAGAAAATCATATAAAATAATCCGTAGCTCAGATGAAAAAACTTTGTACATGAAAGTTGCTCAGAACGACGAGACGAATCTGAATACGCGGTCCGTTCGTCCGTCACGCGTCCCTAACTATCCGAACTTGCAACCGTTCCCCTCTTATCCTCTGTCCGATAATTCCAAAGACCCGGGAAATATCGTCAGATATTCTCCCGCTCCGTCTGTTACGTGTGATTCTGCGTTAGACTACCCCTAGCACCGTGTATCGTATTTGTCATGCTCATGTTTGCTATATATTTATACTGTTTCCTCCCCCTCTTCTCTCTCGATAGCCCCCGACCCTGACGTCGTCCCCGAGACCGACGCAGCTCCGGATCCCGAAGACACCATAGACGACCTTGCCCTTGCCGCCGAGCAACCAGGCAAGCCCCTCCCTTGAGCATACCGATATCGCCCATTCTAAATTCCTCATGCTTGCATTAGAATTACTGCTGCTGCTGCTTTACCTATTCTGATGCATAGCCTGTTCATTGTAACCTACTGTTGATAATTACCTACATATCCTAAACTGTTTAGTCTAGGCTGGGTAGAGACCTATCCGTGACCCCACTTATCCCGACTGCCGCGCTGGATCGTCAGAAGACCCGATCAATGGGATTGAAGACCAGGACCCGACACCGCACATCACCCCCCCCCCCCTTAGTTGTAACGACACTGCAGCGTTACTATCGAGTGCCGAGGGTGAAACCTCTTGTAGCACTTCTGATGTTAACTCTGTAGAGTAGCTATTCGGTCGTGGTCATCGAGGGTGATTCCTCCTTCACCGCTTCCGATAACGACGCTGTCCTACAACACCTCAAGTGTGGACCCAGTGAGGGTGATTCCTCCTAGTTCACCTTGACGGATACATCGAGTGGGAATTCAATGAGGGTGATACCTCGGATTCCCTGATGTTATGGACACACGGATACTTGGACCTTACAATGTTACTTGGAAAGGCGGGTCGACCTTGAGGGGTACCCGCGTGTGATGTGAAGGCGGGTTGCCAGTGTGGTGCCCGAGTGGTGAATACGAGGCGCGGCCGGGCATTCTTAACCCTTGCCGCAAGTCCTCGAGACGGGGCGACGGGGTCACATCTTTCGTGAGTCTCTGCTCGTTACCGCAAGCCCTAGTCCTAACGATTTGGATATTTGATCCGAGCAGACCTCTGGTCTGATAGCACTAACCATCACGTGGGCATAGTATGGGCGTTCTGCATCGTATGCATCAGCCGAAAGCTCTGTCAGACGTCCAGTTCAGCAGTGCGGCATGGAGTGATTGGCGCCATTTCGGTGGTGCTTGGATCTGGGCCATGTACGCAACGACCCGGAGGGCGAGGGGCGATGGCCAAGACCCCCTTGCGCTTAGGATGTAGACTGGCGGGGACCTCTCTGCGGAGTTGTAGGTAGGGTTGCGATGTGTCGTTTGGCCGAGGCCGGGCATGACCCTAGAAAGTGTGTCCGGCCGGAGTTAATCGAGCGTGTTGGGTAAGTTGGTGCACCCCTGCAGGGAAGAACACTTCTATCGATAGCCGGTCCTACGGTAAAGGACACTCGGAGTTGTATCCCGATCGATACAACTAGAACTGGACCCTTGAGACGTTAACAGGTTGATGACTGTATTGGCTCTGGGATCGCTTTCTCACAGGGAGTCGAGAAAGGATCTCAGGACGAGGTTTGATGACTTTATGGCTCTGGGATTGCTTTCTCGCAGGGAGTCGAGAAAGGATCTCTGGGTGAGGTTGATATTATTACTACTACCTTATATGGCATTGTTCTACTCTCTTCTACTGCTGCAAGACCGCTGAAGATGCTAGTCTTCGATAGGACTAGGTCTTCTCTCTATTCTGGCATTTCTGCAGCCCAGTCCACATATACAGCCTCCCCTTGATAATGTTGCATATGTAGTGTAGATCCTTGCTTGCTGAGTACTTCAGAGTACTCACGGTTGCTTTGTTTTCCTTTTTCTCCCCATATCAGTTTGACGTGACCAGAGGACGGAGCCCCCTGAGACAGATGCCCCGACGATCGTTACTACTACTACCCAGAGGATGGATACTACTACGAGTTGACTGACGACCAGGAGTAGGATCGGAGGGTCCCAGGCAGGAGGCCTGCGCCTTTCGATCGTAGTGTTTTATTTTGCCCCGCCTTTCTAAAGGCCTTTCTGTACTTTCTTTTATATCTGTACTTAGATATCTGATGCTTCCGCTGACGCTTGTTCGCAAGCTTATGTATTCGAGCCCTCGAGGCCCCTGGCTTGTAATATAAAGCTTGTATGACTTTATTTATGTTTTAGAGTTGTGTTGTGATATCTTCCCGTGAGTCCTTAGGCTTGATCGTGTGCATTTGCGTGTATGAATAGTGCACGATCGGGCCGGGGGCGTCACAAGTTGGTATCAGAGCCGACTGCCTGTAGGAATCCCCTTTCCAACTCCTTGGCCGAAGTTGAGTCTAGAAACCGGAAAACTATTTTACTAACTTGGCTGTGTGGCTTACGGGCCCACGTCGCCAATTGGGTGGTATTAGGATCTTTTACTCCTCGACCTTTACTCTGGGACTCTGCTCTCTCTTCTATTCGGTTTAAGTGATTTTACTAACTCCAGCATTAGGCTCTCGTGCTCACATCCACCCGGAGTTCTGAAATATTCCCCCCTTGCTTCAAGATTGTGGGCCAGGTTCTGCTTACAGGATCCTCTTATCGAGGGCACCCTGTGTTGTCACGTGCAGATTCCTCGCTCCAATAGTTCTCTCCGACGTTGATGTAGCCTTTGCTATGTCTCGTTGTGTACTCCCATATCGCGTGCCTGCGCGCCGCCTAGATGTCTAGCCTTTCCCTTTTCAACTGTCGTAATGCCGGATGCTAACCGAGGCTATGTGTGGCTTTGAATGTCTGGTGCGAATATGATGAAGTATCTATTGCACTTCCTTCTGTTGTGCGTGTTACTTCATAAATAATTCCATACACCTGCAAGTTATTAGCTAAATTGCCCCTGTTGATTTGGCAGGATGGCTGACGATCCTCCACCTCCACCCTATATTGCCGCAATGATGCAGCAGTTTGAATTGAACCGTCAGCTCAACGAGAGTCTGGTAAGACGTTTGGAATGCAATGAGGCTCGTCAGGAGCCTGGACCGATCTCGCTGCCAGAATTTGTGCACCTCAACCCGTCCGTTTTCCGCAACTCCACCAATCCTATGGATGCTGATGATTGGCTTCGTGACATCCTGTTTGAAATGGAGTCAGCTAATGTTGCCCCTGCCAGTTATGTCACCTTTGCGACATTCCACCTAAAGGGCCCAGCTGCTCAATGGTGGGAAAGCCACAAGGGTATGTTGCCTGCTGAAATCGTAACCACTTGGCAGGAATTTCAGTCGACTTTTCATGCACGGTACCTTCCTCAAGGTCTGATAGATCAGAAGCAGCAGCAGTTTCGCAAACTCACACAGGGCACAATGACTGTGGATGAATATCAGAGGAAATTTCTCGAGTTATCCCGCTATGCTGAGGATGACGTTAACACTGACGCCCGCAAGCAGGATAAATTCCGTGAAGGACTCCGTACTGACATAAAACTCGCACTTGCAGTCCTTGATTGTACAGACTTCGAAATGCTTGTCAGCAAATCTTTCCAAATTGAAACAACTCTGACTGAATGCCAGGAGTCGCTCAAGCGCACTCATGAAACTGGCTCATCCTCGGATCAGCCTGTTCAGAAACGTCGAGTGTGGATCCCGCATAATGTACACCACCGACCTGCTCCAACACCAAGGCCGTCCTATGTTGCACCTCGTTTGCCTTCACCGCCGAGACAGCTATCGGTCCATGCTGGACCGCCTGATGCTATGGCTTTTCGTCAGGATGCACCACGTCCTTCTGCTGGTTGCAGGAAGAGCTGTCGAAAACATCCTTCTAGGAACGTTGGAACCAGACTACCTGCTAGTCAACGTGTTCATGTCAACCAACTCAACATGGAAGAAGCTCGGCAGGACCCCAGCATTGTGATGGGCACCCTTCTAGTGAATTCAATCCCAGCTTCAGTCCTCTTTGATTCTGGAGCATCACACTCCTTCATGTCCGAAAGTTTTGCGCGAAGCCATGATATACTTTTCGAGGAGATGTCCATACCATTAGTAATCCATTCACCTGGGGCTAATTGGCAAACTACCAGGGTAAGCCACGGTAATCACATTGTGATTGGAGGATTGATGTTCCCCGTTTCTCTCATTGCCCTTAAGACCTCCAACATTGACATTATTCTGGGTATGGACTGGTTGAAGCCTCATAAAGCTTTGATTGACTGTGCCACTGAAGCAGTCCGCCTCACACACCCTTCTGGCCAGACAGTCAAATACTCAGCTCGAATAGCTCAGGATGCGGAAACTCAAATATATGTTCTGAATGCATTGAATGCCTCACCTCTTGAAGGCATCGAGAACGTTCCAGTTGTTCGTGAATTTCAAGATGTATTTCCAGAAGAACTTCCAGGAATACCCCCTGCTAGAGCTGTTGAGTTTGTCATTGACTTGAAACCAGGCACTACTCCTATTGCAAAGCGTCCTTATAAGATGCCTCCGCATTATCTTCTCGAACTTAAGGAAGAAATCGACACGTCACTTAAGAAAGGTTTCATCCGCCCCAGTTCCTCTGCTTGGGGAGCACCTTCACTCTTCGTTAAGAAGAAGGATGGAACTAACCGGTTGGTTCAGGATTATCGGCCCATTAACCAAGCCACCATTCAGAATAAATATCCGCTTCCTCGGATCAATGATTTGTATGATCAACTTACTGGATCATCGGTATTCTCTAAACTTGATTTGAGGTTGGGTTACCATCAGATCCGTGTTCGTGAAGAGGATATTCCGAAGACTGCTTTTGTTACTCGCTATGGCTCTTATGAGTACACTGTCATGTCATTTGGCTTAACCAATGCTCCAGCCACATTTTCCCGTCTGATGAATTACATCTTCATGGATTACCTCGACAAGTTCGTCGCGGTATATCTAGATGATATTCTGGTTTATTCAAAGAATAAGGAAGAACATGCTGAACACCTCCGTCTTGTACTGGAAAGGCTCCGAGAACACCAGTTGTATGCCAAATACTCCAAATGTGAATTCTGGCTTTCTGAAGTAACTTACCTTGGTCATGTGATTTCCAAAGATGGCATCGCCGTTAACCCAGAACGAGTTCAGGCTATTCTTGACTGGACTCCTCTGAAGAATGTCAAGCAAGTCAGAAGTTTTCTCGGCCTTGCAAGTTATTGCCGCCGTTTTGTCGAGAACTTTTCTAAGATTGCTAAGCCGTTGACTGATCTGCTTCACAAGGGCGTTAAGTTTGAATGGACAGAAAAATGTCAGGAAAGCTTTCAAACACTCAAGGACAAGCTAACGTCTGCCCCAGTACTTGCTCCTCCAGATTCCCGTAAAGACTTTGTGATTTATTGTGATGCATCCCGTGAAGGATTAGGCTGTATCCTAATGCAAGAGCGTAAAGTGATTGCCTATGGCTCTCGTCAGTTGCGACCACATGAAGAGAATTATCCGGTACATGATCTAGAACTAGCTGCTGTCATCTATGCACTGCAGTTGTGGCGACATTATCTCCTCGGTAATCGTTGCGAGATCTACACGGATCATAAAAGTTTGAAGTACTTGTTCACTCAGCCATCTCTGAATCTCCGTCAGCAAAGATGGATGGAGACCATTGCGGACTATGATTTGGGTATTTCTTATACCCCTGGCAAGGCTAATGTAATGGCTGATGCGTTGAGCCGCAAATCCTATTGCTGCGAACTTGAGGTTCAGCTACAGCAACCCCTTCTGTATGAAGAGCTTCGAAAGCTAAATATCGAGATAGTTCCTCAAGGATACTTAAAAACCTTGGTTGTTGAACCAGACCTTGAGAAAGCTATTAAGAGTGCACAAGCTAAAGATGCTGAAGTTGATCTGATGAAGAAAGATCTTCACCTTGAAAAGTACAGGGATTTCTCGCTGTCTGAAGATGGAACCTTGTATTTCAAAGACCGTATTGTGGTACCTCGCTTCGAGCTTATGACTGACAAAGTCATGAAGGAGGCACATGATACCCCGCTGTCTATTCATCCGGGTAGCACCAAGATGTATCGTGATCTCCGTCAAAGGTACTGGTGGTCTAAAATGAAGCAGGACATTGCTCGTTATGTTGCTGAATGTGATGTGTGTCGACGCGTTAAAGCAGAACATCAGAAGCCTGCTGGAATTCTGCAACCACTTCCTATTCCTTTATGGAAATGGGATAAGGTTCAGATGGATTTCGTTACAGGACTTCCCAGGTCACAGAAGGGTCACGATGCTATTCTTGTCGTCGTCGACCAACTCTCCAAAGTTGCACACTTTCTGCCTGTCAAGGAGACGATCACTGCTAGTCAGTTAGCAGAGTTATATATCTCCAGAATTGTTTCACTCCACGGTATTCCGAAAGAGATCAGTTCAGACCGTGGCAGCATATTCACTGGTCATTTCTGGGAAAGTTTCCAAAAGGCTATGGGAACTCATATTACCTGGAGTTCAGCTTATCATCCTCAATCCCAAGGCCAAGTTGAACGAGTTAATCAAGTGCTTGAAGACATGCTACGAGCTTGTGTTGTTTCTTTCGGCAAGAAGTGGGAAGAATCTCTTCCATATGCCGAGTTCTCCTACAACAACAGCTATCAAGCCAGCTTGAAAATGGCCCCCTTCGAAGTACTCTATGGACGTAAGTGTCGAACCCCTCTGAATTGGTCAGAAACTGGGGAACGACCGCTCGTGGGTCCAGATATTATTCAACACGCCGAAGAACAAGTCCGAATTGTCCGGGAAAATCTCAAGGCGGCTCAGGACCGCCAGAAGAGCAACTATGATCGCAAACGATGGGGTTTGACTTATCAACCTGGTGATCAAGCTTATCTTCGTGTCACTCCTATGAAAGGCACTCACCGTTTTGGAATCAAGGGCAAGTTAGCTCCCCGCTACATTGGTCCTTTCCGCATTGTTGCAAGACGTGGTCAAGTGGCATATAAATTGGAATTGCCGCCGCAATTCTCTCATATCCACGACGTCTTCCATGTGTCGCAACTTCGTAAATGCTTCAAGGAATCTCCGCACCGATCTGTGGATCACGAGATGCTTGAATTGCAAGATGATCTATCTTATAAGGAGCATCCGATCCGCATTCTCGATGAAGCTGAACGTCGAACCCGTCAGAAGGTTACCAAGTTCCTCAAAGTGCAGTGGTCAAATCATACTGAAAACGAAGTCACTTGGGAACGCGAGGATAATCTTCGTGCGGAATACCCCGAACTTTTTCCTTCTACTTCTTAATTCTCGGGACGAGAATTCTTGTTAGTAGAGGAGATTTGTAACACCCCCAGTGGTTAACTACAGTAATCACCCTTTTGATTATGCCATGTCATCATGTTTAACAGTGCATGATCATCATTTGCATCATAATGCATTTCAACTTCTAACTCAAATTCAAATTAAATTAAAGTGGAAAATAAAAGTTGTTCAAACTGGAAAACTAAAATGTGCATCTTGTTGCAAATATTCCCCTAGCATTTATAAAAATGATTGCAACATTAGTTGGAATTGTAAAAGGACTCGAACAACTAGAAACAGCAGCAACATAGCACTATTCAATCCTTTTTCAATTTAAATAAAATCCAAACAAAAAGATATGGATCCCAAACCAATTTCTAGCAGTGACAGATAATGCACTGTAAATAATGGAGCAAGTCTCGAATTTTACAAAAGTCTTTTGGAATAAAAATAAAAGAGAAAACAGAAAAGGAAAATAAATAATATAAAAAAAAGTAAAAAGGAAAAGCCCCCCCCGGACCAACTGGGCCGTGGCCCAGCTGGCCACCAGGCCACCACCCAGGCCGGCCCACCCCGGGCCTATAACCCCCTCCCCTCACCCCGAAACCCTAATCCCCCCCTCGCTCCTCTTCCCCCCCCGATCCAGAAATTCTGGATCGGGATCGAACCCCGTCGCCCGCGCCGCCACGGCGCCCGTCGCCGGCCGGCCGTCCCCGACCGCCTCCCCGCGCCGATCTGCCTTGCCTGTCGCCTCTCCTACCGCCTCCTCCACTCGACCCCCCTCCCCTGGATCGGACCGGGGCAGAGGCGCCCCGATCCCGTCGCCCGTCGCCGCGCTCCCCGCCGCTGCTCGCGCTCGCTTCCGCCTCGCCGCCCGCGCTCGGACGCCGTCGCCGGGACCTCGCCTCCCCGTCTCCTCCCCGAATCGCCTCAGCGAGCGCTCGCACCCGTCGCCGCTGCCCGACGCCGTCGCCGACTCGGCCGCATCGTCGCCGTCGCTTCCTCGCCTCGCCATCATCCCCGT